>JAUMHF010000005.1:11614830-11694939 GCA_032359275.1 Microctenopoma steveboyesi | reverse complement strand
GGAGTCAGACGGGATTCGAACCCACAACCTTCTGCATCCCAGTCTGACGCTTAACCCATTGAGCTACCAGGCCGCCAGTCTAAATATTTGGAAATTTGGAAAGGTTACTGCAGTGTAAAGCAAACATTTAGATGAAAGCAGATTGGTTGTATGTGTTGGGGACAAACTCAGGAATCTGAGTTTTTGAGTATGTGTTTGTCTCAGTGAGGGACCCCTGTGAGCAGAGGAATGGAGGCTGCGCCCAGCTGTGTCTGTCCGAGAGCGGCCGGCTTCAGTGCAGCTGCCGACCGGGTTTTACACTGGCTGGTAATGGCAGGAACTGTGAAGGTGAGTAATCACACACACACACACACACACAAACACACACACACAATATGAAGTGTGGTTGTACCAAACAAGCTAAAGAAATACCTTTTCTGGAATATGTCACACAGCCAAAGAATGGCATTTATAGTTTTCTTTCTTTGGAGACCTGTACTGATTTGAAAACTATTTTTACCACTCACCTCACCATAATTTTTCTTCTTTTCCATCCATTGAGCAGAAGAGAGTTTTCTGAGCCCTGACAAAGCTTTGGGATAATAGTTGTGTAATACTCAGTTATCAGTGTTACTGTGTGTTTTTAGTTCATTACCTCTAGTGTCAGTGACCCACCTCCAAACAAAGTCATCATTTTTGAGAGTTGATGTAGGAACCTTATGTCAGTGTGTGCTTAATTTAGAAATGATGTTCATTTGCACTTTGTAAAACCCTTTTTTAAAATGTTGTCAGTAAAATGCAACTTGGCCAATGAGGTCACAATACTTAATCCCTGTCAAAAAACTGAGGAGACAGGAAATCACATATCATTTTCATGAACCCTCAGATGACGTTTTAATATGACTGATTCCTTTTCTTTGCAACTCTGTGAAAGAGATAATTCTTTGATGTGAGTTGTTTTCTGTCATGCTCTTATTGGGGGGCATTTGTTAACGGTTATTAGGTAGATTGAGAGCACCGAGCTGGACAGGAAGCGCAGGGAGAGACAGATGGTGTTGTTTATTTGTTCCTCTTTATTTGAAATATATATTTGATGGCTCCGTGTGTTTCTATCTGTCCCACATAGATATTGATGAGTGCAGTTCAGGCCGTGCCAAGTGTTCCCATGGATGTGTCAACATGCTCGGCTCCTTCAGCTGTGTGTGTCACCCAGGATTTGAACTTGGTGCAGATGGCAAACAGTGCTACCGTAAGTAAATACGACAGAAGTAAAGATGTGCACGATGAAGCACAGTATCAATCTAGTAGTTAAGACATTCTGTTTTAACAAAACTAAGTTGTTTCTAAGCTGTGACATACTCTAAGAGTTTTAAGGACACATATGTGATGGCAATGAAAACACACCTATTTTCAATGCCTTTTCCCATTTTAAAGAAATGTATTCACCCTTTGCAAGTCCGTGTTAATGTTTATCATGTCTGTGCTTAAGAATAAATTCGCCCTTCTTTTTTTTTGACTGGAACAAACAAAAATAGCCTTATTGGCCAGAAATTGAATAAAACATTGTCTTAATGTTTCAGCTCTGTTTAACACTGCAGCTGTGGTTTTGTTTCTCTCTTCTCCAGGCATTGAGATGGAGATTGTCAACAGCTGTGAGAAGAACAATGGAGGTTGCTCTCATCACTGTGAACACACCACCAACGGTCCCCTATGCTCCTGCAACCATGGCTACCAGCTGGACCAAGATGGGAAGACCTGTGTAGGTAAGACTCTCTCTCTGTGGGTTGTTCTCCCTCTGCCTTCCTTTATTTAAGACTTTTCTTTAGTTTTCACTCACTTTCATCAATTGAAACCAGCCTGTACCACTCTGTGTCTTCCTCAGATAGTGATGAGTGCATTGGTGGAGAGTCCTGTTGCATTCACTCCTGTAGAAACTACCCCGGTGGCTACGAGTGCAGCTGTAGTGCTGGCCACAGACTGAACCCAGACGGTTGTGGCTGTGATGGTGAGACTGTTGGATTGTTAACAGATTAGCCAGTCTGGAGCTTTTTAGTGTTTTTGTGCCGTCTCACCGAGAGAAATTCTTCTCATACATTTACAGATTGCTTGTATATTCATCTCAGTTAGATCAATTCATGGCCTAAAACCAGAGAGAACATGTTGCTAATTAAGGAGCAAACTTTGAGCAATTTTGAGCTACTGATGGGTAACATGGCAAAACTAACGACCTGTGTTAGAGGGTGAGGAAGAGGTACATTAGTCACAGTCTGCATGATCCATCTGCCACTGGACACACATCACCAGGTTTGTGCAACTTGCATTCAGTTAAAATGGTTTCACACAAATTTTCGCTAATACTATCCCTTCTTGTGTTTTTGTGTTGCCTTCTGTGTTTCCTTCTGACAGACATCGATGAGTGCCTGACAGAGACCTCAGGCTGTAAACACTACTGTGTCAACACTATGGGAACATATGAGTGTTTTTGTCGACTCGGCTTCCGCTTGGATCAGGATCAGCATTCCTGTATCTGTCAGTAACTTTTTGTGTTATAGTTATACTTCTATCGGATTCCACTCTAACTTTGTACTTGGTGTGTTCAGCTCTTTATGGCAGAGAAGTGGAAGAAGAAGAGGAGGAAGACGATGACGAGGAAGATCAGCTCGAGGTCCCCAGATTGCCAGACCTGCTGTTCCGCAAAGCTCCTCAGCTGCTTCAGTACACAGCAGCCTTACACTCCCGTTATGACAACAGGGAAGCAGACAGTAGTGATAAGGATGATAGTGAAGAAGACCTAGACATCCAGAGAGAGCGTCGAGGAGAGCTCAGACTGCACAGCCACATAGGTAACACACAACAGAAAACAATTAGTTAGTAACTTTTGTGTGGTGAGAAATAAAATGGATATTATTTCATTGTTTCCCAGTTAAATTAAGATGAAGAAACTATAAGAAGAAAAGTCTGATTTCAGTTATTTTTCAGTGTGTTTAGATGAGTCATTTGGGGAAGACTGCAGTGTGACCTGTGAAGACTGTGTAAATGGAGTGTGTGGCGAAAACAGAGACCGATGTGAATGTTCACCCGGATGGACCGGGATTATCTGTAATGCGAGTAAGTATTAGAGCAGAGTTTGAAGTAAAGATTAATGCTTAATATCAAAGTTTAGTTTAATATGTTTTGTTTGGATAATATTAGCAGGACAGTACAAATATACACAGAGTTTAGATTTTTCCACTTACTCTTTGCTATTTGGTCTAGTTTAGAGAGAGATGGTGTAGGTCCCTGCATCCATCCACGGCCATGTATCAAAACCTGTCGGCTCCCCTGTGTGGGAGGCTAGGTTGTTTATGGACTCTATGAACACAAGAGCACTAGGGCAATCAATCTGTCTGCTGCTGGAGGGTTGCTAAGGCCCACAGCAAGAGAACAGCCCGAGGCAAAGGATGTACACAACTGGGTTAGAAAGCAATGATTTATGGCTGTCTTCAGTCTGAACCAGAGTCAGGTTCGTAATCAAAGGAGAGGAGCCATGTGGGACGAGTCCTTTAGAAATAGTTAGTAGTAGTAGAAACAAACTATATAAGGACAGTCAGTAGATAATTATATTATAAATGTATTATATATATATATATATATATTCTTTTTTAAGTAACTTTACAGACTTTATTTTAAATCCTTATAAATCCGTAGCTCTGGCCACAGAGAAAAGCAGATTACATTGCATCATTGTGTAGGTTTAAAACTTTATCTTGCTTTGACATAACATAAAATTGCTGTGAATAAGGTGTGGCATAACATTTAAGCAGACACTCAGTTGATTGATCGAAACACTTTAGCACGTCTTAAACAGTCACCTGGTTCATGTCATAATTACTAACACGACCAGGGAGATTAAAAATGCCAGGTGGGCACTCAACATGTGGAAAGACAAACTACAATATGGAAGCTTTGGCTGACTTCTCACCTCCAGGCCACAGACCTTAAATATCCCACAATTCTATCTTTTCCTATGCTCCCACCCCCACTCCCACCCTTCTCTGTTTATAGCTTGCCCACAGGGAACCTATGGACATGCCTGTAACAGTCTGTGCCGCTGTAAGAATGGAGGCTCGTGTGACCCTGTGACTGGGAAGTGTTTGTGTCCCCCAGGGGTACAGGGTCTGCTCTGTCAAGATGGTTAGTACACATTCCTTCTTTACCAGACACACACACAACAAGCGGTTCCAAACATTTTTTGCTCGTGACTTGCTCGTGATTTTGTGCTTGTTTACAAATTACAATGTTCTTAAACCTGTAAACTGTGGAGAGTAAAATGAAAGATTGTATTAAAACATCACAATTTTCACAAGGGAAAATCTAAATCTAAATTCCTAAATCAGAATATGGTTTTATTTCATATCTTTTGTGGGACATTACCTCATGACCCATTTGATATTATCCTTCAGTGTTTGAGGAAAGGGTCTCCTATTTATTTCTTTAATAGTCTAAGTATTGACCATGGCTCTTTTTACAGTGAAGTCATCTAACCTTGAATTATAACCATTTTGCTCCGAGGTTGTCCAAGGGGATATTTTGGGAAGTACTGTAGAAGAAAGTGTGAATGTCCCAACAATGGACACTGTCATCGTCTTTATGGAGGCTGTCTGTGCTCTCCAGGATTATATGGCCGCTTCTGTCACCTGTGTGAGTACCAACCTGACCCCATCATCTCGCCCACTGCATAATGATCATATGATGATGATGATGTTATTACTATCAAAAAATAAAATATTGATGACTTATCATCTTCATTCAGGTTTAATCCATTACAGCAATGCAAAGGTATAATTAAGAGGACAAATGTCCTTCCCTGTTGTGACAATGGGTGTAGTGCTACCACCCTGTACAACTGGTCCTATACAAATAATGTCATATCAAACATAGAAAAGAAATTATCAGTGACAAACTTTAAATGTTGGTAGTTAGCTGAACACTTTCTCCGGAACAGTATAACAAATTTGTTTTTGTTTTAAGTACAAGTTGTCAAGTTAGTTTAAATTTAGGATTATCTATAGATTGTACAAACAATGCGAAAATAAAAATCGTCATCTTTAGTCTTTATTTCTGACTGTACTTAGTCGTTTTGACGGGGGCACCAGGTGAGAAGGCAGCTCTCGTGGTAGCCAGTGCCCCTCCAGTTTTTCCTCAATAAGATGGACTGCAAGGGCAAACTCCTCATTGTCCAACATGCCATCCCCATCTACATCAGACAGCCGCCAGATATGAGCAAGCACAGAGTTGGGCAGAAGGGTGGTTGTCATCCACCTCCTGACCTTGGTGCCGCTCAGTTTGCCCTCGTTTGGACTGAGGTTATAGAAAATCTCATCGTATTTGGGCTTGTATTTCTCCACTAACCACTCATCAAAATCTGTCTCACTGCTCTCATCATCTTTTGGGGGTTCTTTGAAAGGATCTCTCTTGTAGTACTCAGGTGGAAATGTTCCCAGAAAGTCACCGTCCAGCACACTCGGTAGGGATTTCTTGCTCTTTTCTTGTCGTTGAAGTAAAGACACATAGCTTGCGATGTCCGTGGTGAGGAGTTTATCCAAAGAGGCCATCAGACTTGGTTTCAGTGTCTTGAACTTTGAGAAGTCTTGATACAAAAGTTTCTCCTGAAAATGTATGCGGTCACATGCACAGTAAGACGTACAGAACATATAAATGCTGTATGTATTTGTGCAGTAATTGAAAAGCGGTGTTTCACCTGCATGTTGGTGCAATCAGGGAAGTCACCCGCTGGGACGTGATGTTTTTGCTGGATCTTTTTGAAAATGACAGGAAGCTGGTAAATAAGATTGTGCTTCCTGCTTTTCTTGCAAAAAATGGTTGGCATCTCCTGCTTCAGGTAGCTCATTATGTGAGCGTGAGCCTGGGAGAAAACAAAGTTCAAATGAGCTCAAATGTTATTATGTGTGCTTCGAACTGAACATCAGCTACTCTCTCACCCTCACTAAGCGTGCCCTCTTCACCAGGTCATTCAGCTTGCGTACTGCTGCATTATGAGGCAGGTTCCTTATGTCAGCCAAAAGATCCTCCTCTTCCAACTGTATCAGGTGGTAGTGGTCGCACATCTGCCTCGGCTCGGACCAGAAAGATCCAATGTATACCCTCAGGATCTCAGGAGTTTCAAACACCTTCCCCAGCGACCACATGAGGGCACCATACACTCTCATGAGCTGTTGGGAGTCCATCCTGTCTGCCTTGTTGAGAACCACACGCAGTTTGTCCTCGTAGCCGAACAGAGCCCCAAAGGCCCCAGTGAGCTCATCGGAGAACTCCAGTTTATGTGCATCGAACAGCAAGATCATTCGATCCACACGTTCTGCGAACCAGCGAAGCACTGCTGGGAAGTCGTAGCCTTGGGATGAGGAACGAAAACACAGGGTTTTCATTATCACTGTAACAGGGCAAGCACCACTCTTTGAGACACAGAGGAACATTTAATATGTCCCAGTGGCCTTCGCTGGTTTCAAGCCATTTCATTACACCCACAGATTAATATGTCCATAAAACAAATCAAACACAGCTCAGATACTTACTGCTTCTCCCGTCCCGACTTCACTGTCACATTATTTTCATCTGCTGGGCTTCTGACTTTGAATTATGTTGGGCAGGGTTACAGTACTATACGACATCTACTATGACTAAATCCAACTTTCACTGAGTACATCAAAACACAGACACATCGAAAAAGGAAACGAGAAGCAAATGATGTCTCACCTCGACCATGTGTTCTTTTAGCAGCGGTTAAAATCCCTGGTGTGTCGATAATGCTGATACTCTTGAGGAGCTGATTTGGCATCTGAACACACTGAAACCTGCAAAGAACCTAAATGTTTAAACAAATTCATAATATTGCACAAGTTTAGACATTTAACCACATCAGCAGTAGCTTTAGTAAGATTCTCTCCCTCTCATCTCATAGACTTTGCTCCATCACCTGTTTAGAAAAGAATTTCCAAAAATGTTGAGGTTGCGAAAGGGCTTTTTTTGATCCACTGTAAGCGCATTTCCAGGGATGATTCCTTCCGTCTCTCCAAACATGAGAGCAGTGAAGCAGTCAGTGGTTGGTTCTGGCCCAACTCTGCTCCCAGGGAAATCTTGTTCTATGAGATATCTGAGAACAGGGACGATGTAAACCACAAATCCCACTGTGCTCCCCTACGACGCATGCTTTGATCCATAGACATGAAGATATTTGCAGTATTTTGATGTTAAAAAGCTTAAGAGCTCTACCTGATAAACGTCGTCTTCCCTGCTGAGTACTGACCCATCACCAGCACCATTGGTTTGTTGTCGAAGTCTGCATCCTCATAGCTCGGGGAGTGAAACTGATGGAAAGAGTAGTATTTTTCTATGGGCAGCAGACTCTTACAATAGAGATTCTTCAGCTCCTCTGTCACCATATCGACATCCCCTAGTGATTTAGGGTTGCTCCAAAACCGCCGGATGGACATGGCGACGAATTTCTGCCCTTGATGTCTCAGTGTGGAGGCTGCTCACACGTTTCAGACCAAACTGAAGGATGGAAGAATGTGCACAAGAAATATTATCAGATTCTCACAGCTGTCTTCTCTGTCCTGCAGTGGGACATTTAGAGGGTGGAGAGGGTGTAACCAGATCCTGCAGCTGCACCTAACAAAAAGCCAATGTTGAGGAGGACAGGGTGGAGTGGAGTTTAGTTGTTGTTAGAGCAGGAACAATCTTGGTATAATTCATGCAGACTGCATAGAGACGTGACGGCTTAAAAGTCTTGCATAACAACGTAAATATGTTCATTCAATACTTCTGTTCATGTAACAAAGGACCAACCAGAGTAGGAATAGACTCACCACAGTCATTGTTTTTAGAAATCAAACTTGAAAAGCACTTGCACAAGTAGTCAGTCTGTTCTAAAGTCAAATATGCACAGTAATTATACTATACCGATTCACAATGATTTTCAAGTGGTCACATGACTTCAGAAATCTGACATTGTAATAACATGGTAATAGGATCTATGTGTTTTGAAGTAAAGGTTTCTCTTAAAACTCTGATCATCATGTTTTTTCACTATAGTAATTGTTTGTTTTACGCAGCAATATAAGTGTAGTTCATATATGTGTGTGTATGGAATCCGTACACTGTACAAACATAAGAACAATGTTTTTGATAAGATCAACGTAACACATGTTCTTTGTCTGTTCTTAAACCGATCTCATCCGTTCCTCAGCCTGTCCCAGGTGGACGCACGGGCCAGGCTGTTCCAGGGAATGTGACTGTGTTCAGGAACATTCCACTGGCTGTGACCCCAAAACGGGGAGCTGTTTCTGCAGAGCCGGACACCACGGCCCACAGTGTGAGAAAGGTAAAACCACTTCACTTAACAGCCATTCATTTATTCCACAAAGATGTTCAGCATCCGAGATCCTGGGAATGAAGTGGTTAAGACTTCTGTTTACAGATGGGATCAGCTGCCTCACTTACTTCTCATTTCCCAATGTAGAATGTGACCCTGGCGTCTTCGGTGCAGGCTGCGAGCAGCAATGTGACTGTCCAGGTGGAGGGTCATGTGACCCCAGGACTGGAGAATGTAGCCAGCGATGTCCTGCAGGCCTTCAAGGAGATAAATGTCAGCAGGGTGAGACAATAAGTGACTTTAGTGTAATTCCCTGGAAAATATGAAACATAATTTATGAACATGACTGTAATTTAAGTCAAATAATTTCTCTTGTTTTTGCTGTGGAGTTTCCCCATGCTGCTCCACAACACTCTCTTGTGGATATATAGGGTACTTTTGGATATGTCCGCATGTGGACATATTAAGTGCGTGGGCCTGCAACAACTCTCTGATAAAGTCACTGTCTTGCTGACAACACGAGTTGTTACAAATTACTTTATTTTTCCACCTTTGTCAAGATGTTTTTCAGTTTCCATGACGCCTATAAATCTTTCTTTAGTCTGTCGTCTTCTAGTTTCTCTTTTGTCAGATTGAATGGATTTAGTAGGCTTTATCTTCAATTCACCTGGTCGGAGCAGGTGTTCCTGTTATTATGAACTCAGAAACCAGAAACACGCTGTCAAGGGTTCCTCCACCGCAGGGTGTCCTCTGGCTGTTTACTTTGCTGGTTGACAGAAAGTTCAACTCTCTGTTTTGTGATCTGAAGTTATACTGATAAAAACACGACTTTGTGTCTCTGTGGAGCAGACTAAGATATCAGAGCAGAGTTACAGTAGGTCAGCACTAATGTAGAGTACAAGCTTAGGCTCGCTGAGATACAATATAAAACAGTCCTCCACATTTACTGGTTTGTATTTAGCTTAAGGTCATGACGGGGACAATTGAATTCAGTTACTACTGAAAAGGTTATTGGCAGAGACTGAATAAATAAACAGAACATGACTGAGTACTTGAATTTTCACAGTTTTGACTTGATTTATCCAAGATGATTTCTGTGAACCACTGGAATATTATTGTCTCTGTTTTGCATTTTGTGATGTTTTATGTGGTGCTAGTCTGCCAAGATGGGAGCTATGGAGAAAACTGTCGCATGACCTGTGAATGTGGAGACTCGCCTTGTGACCCTGTGACTGGACAGTGCAATTGTCCTGTAGGAAAGACAGGAGAGTCCTGTCAGGAAGGTACATTTATTTTGTAAGACTGACTCTGAAATTAAAATGTTTTTGTTTAGTTGCATATAGCAGGAATGAATGTGATGAGAGTCCAGTGTTTGTGCTCCTTATGCCTCTTTGAACCCACCTCTTTCTTTTTTATGATAGATTATTTCCTGAGTGAGAGATTTACAGTATTCAGAACCCTATTTAATACCTTTCCCCTCCAAATGATTCACACATCACTGGCTTCATGGCTTACTGCTGCGATAATCTGAGAGATATTTGATACTCCCCAGACTGCCCTGATGGTTTCTGGGGGTTGAAGTGCCAGTCTATATGTCCTAACTGTGACAACGGAGGGTCCTGCAACAAACACAATGGAGGCTGTGACTGTAAGCCAGGTTTCATGGGAAACCTCTGCCAAAACAGTGAGTTTAAATCAGAAAATTGAAGTTGTCTTTGTAGTGCTTTAATCTATGCACTATGTCGTAGTTATATTATTGGCAGTCGCTTCAGTGGATTATTAAAGCGTAAATGTCTGTTTGTATAGAGTGCCCCTTGGGATATCATGGACCAGGCTGTGCATTGCGCTGTTCATGCCATTCTGAAGCCAGCTGTGAGCCGCAGACTGGACACTGTGTCTGCCCTCCTGGAAGAAGAGGTCATGACTGCACAACACGTAAGAAGTGAAATCCTCATTACAAACACATTTTAAAGTTTAAAACATACAATTATTAATATTAGGAAATTGCAAATATGACAGAAGGGGCACAAATGAACCTATACGCAATATCATGTACACAAAACATTTTCTGACCTTCACAGCTTGTGAGTCTGGTTACTGGGGCCAAGGATGCCTCATTAAATGCCAGTGCCAGGAGAGCTCTCCGGGATGTGACTCAGTCACTGGTCAATGTGTGTGTCAGGCTGGTTTCACTGGAGACCACTGTGAAACGAGTAGGTCCCCTCTTATATTCAAAAAGGTTATATTTGAATAAATGCTGCCACCATGAGGTGATTCCAACTTCTAACATCCTCTTGAGTGCTGCTGTAGTTCTACAGTATCTTGTGAACTGAGAGAGAAAGTTAATAACTGGTTAAATATTCTCCTGATAGTTCCCCTCCCTTACATGTTCACATACTATTTTATCCAGAGTGCAGAAATGGCAGTTATGGGCAGGACTGTGGGCAGCGGTGCCAGTGTCAACATGGAGCCGTGTGTGACCATGTGAGTGGAGCCTGCACATGTTTCGCTGGATATTCTGGCGCATTCTGTGAAAAAAGTAAGATTTGAGTTTTATTAGTCACTTTTCTGTTTTGTGAAAAAAGAGAAGCTAAACTAAGGTGTCTGATGTAAATAGTTATTTTAGACATGAATCTGCCGTATACATCAGTAAACTGTCTAAATGATTTTAATTATTGCTTTTATTTTAAATCAGACATATCTGAACTCTTATATAACTAAACTCAACTATAACTATACAAACATAATTAATTCAATATTTGGTCAAAACGAGTAATCTGAGGCACTTTGGGCTTTAGGAAATTATATTATTATACTATTATTATTATTATTATCTGGCTTTTTTTTTTGTTCAAATTATAATCATGAATTCAGTTTAATAAACAGATTTAAAATAAATATTTCTACAGACTTTGAAGGCTGTGATTAGTATTTACGCTGACCTTGCTGAGTTTAAAAAGGCTCTGGGTTCTTAATTATGGCTGAATTCACCATTGTCTTGAACACTTTATACAGTAGAGGGCGCTGCAGGATCTTCTTCTGATTTTTTAATTTCATCCACAGTTTCAGTGAATCATCACACAGGTTCAGTAAATCATCAGATTGTCCATGTAAAACCATGAAAAAAAAACATTTTACAACCAGACAAAATCCAGTATATAATTTGTATTATTCACTCTGGGTTAGATCTATTTCATTTGTCCTCTTACAGCACAGTGCCACAGCAAAGCCTTCATTATTGGAGTATTCTTCATAAATTTTAAGACATTAAAGTCTTAACAATATAACAGATTTGTTCTTGCATAAAGGTTTTCAACTTGAAGTTGGCTCGTGTCATTACGAGTGCAAGATTTACTGTACGTATGCTACCAGGTCCAGAAACCCGCGTCGCCTCCACAGCATCGTAGTTCATGGCCATGTCACACTAGAACAGAAGTATACATTCCTATTCATAACAGTGTAACGGCCTGAGACGTAGACGTCACTCTGATTGGATGTTGCCATGGAAATAGGGCTATCGCTCTGACCAGATTCTGCTTTCTCAAGGCCTTTTCCCTTCACACATAGGTGTCCAGTTTCTCAGTCTTCTGCTGGGCCTCTTCCTTCAGGAGAAGTCAGGAAGAGGCCTGAACTGTGAGAAGGACCAGATCTCTCTAGTTCATCTGTTTCGCAGAATTTAAATGGAAAGAGATGACTGGCGTTCTCAGTCTACGTGGGTGATTATCAACCGTGCTCTGGCTTACATGTAGTCATTGATAGAAATAACTGGTTCTACAAGACGCAGAAAGCTTGTTTCTAAGGCAGAAACGTTATGTCGTTAAGCGTTCCTTTGGCTCTGGGGCTGATGCTAAACATTTCAGTCGAGTTCTGTCGGAGGAAAAGTCATTGTGCTGACATGGATCCTGTGCTACACCGCTTCTTCAATTAACATGGCTCATGCGCTGTTTCTGGTCTCCAGCTTTGATGTTTGCATCAAAATAGTTCATTTGGTTGCAGTAAAAAGAACCCTAGTCTGATTGGCATCGAACATCCGTGTCATTGTCAAAGAAACTGGGTTGTTTTGTGGTTGTTGTGTTGACCTCTTTCAGTGTATGGACTCTGAATAGCACCAGGAAGTCCTTTTCTATGTTTTTTCTATCCGCTCTATTTCTGTGGTCTGCTCTCCCCAGCTGTGTGGTCCCTGGACCTGCTTTATGGGCTGACAGCAGTGGCTCTTACACAACCAGGGATCTGGAAATAATCCTCCTGTCTTAAAGAGCTCATTTAGTCTAGAGATGGAGTCTTTCAGCAATAGTCACAGTGTGTGTGTGTGTGTGTGTGTGTGTGTGTGTGTGTGTGTGCTGGTGGACTGAATCTTCTGTGCCTACCTATAAACAGAGACTCAAAGGGAAGAGTCTGCATTTACAAACACTAGCAGACACTGCACTAGTACCAGATGACAGATTGCTGCTCTGTGGTTAAAATGGAGACCAGACGCCCCCTGCTGGCATAAACAAATGATAAACTTCATACAATGTGTGTCATTATAGCGCTTGTGTGCTGCGGTGAATTTAGCTTGATGCATTTAAAAAGGAAAGAACATGTTTTAATGTGTTGATTTGATTGTGACTGGTATAAAAACCTTACTGAAAGGGAATATCACTCACATGAGATGTTTAACGTTTATATTCCAACATCAGAGATGTGTTGAGCCACTGTTGGCTCATTGGTAAAGACGTTTTATGTCAGACTAACATTCTTAAAACAATTTCCCCGCAGGACAGACAGAACAACTTGTTGCTATGGTGTCAGCAACTGCTATCATAACAATAAACAACAGACAATAAACCAGTGAATTTGCTTCAGCACTACCACAGGCCTAACGTACAGCTGGGTTAAAATGACAGCATCCTCAGTGGGCTAACTTTAATAACATTGCAGCCTAACCACTACAGAGGCAGGCAAAGACGTCATACTGTCAGCGTGGGAACACAGCGATGATCGTGCCAGAAACTGCTGAGCAGGAAAGATACTTTTCCCAATTTGAGCCCCTGAGGCAGAAAAAAGTAAGAGTGGACAGCATCGTCAACTTGGGCTAGAGAAGGAGGGTATGATGCATAAAATATATCACGAGGAAGGTAATGTGGCATTTAAAATACAGAAAACCACCAAGTTACACATTTCTGCTGCACGGTCCACTTCTTTCCCTGTCGAAAAAAGAGACAGTATATAAATGAAATGAAATCCTGCTGGCTGTGGAGATAATTGGGACAGACTCTACTCAAACCCTCACCAGACTCTCACATATTACTGCAACAGAAAACAGAAGAGGCTGCTCGAAGAGAGAAATGTCTGTTGATCAGTCAAACCTTGGCATTTCTGTAAATAAGGACCAGAATGAGAATTCTTTTTACTATTATGCTTCAGTTAGACTGGGATTTCTTCAGTGACAAATTGAGCAATCAAAAAATAGGCCGTGAATAAACAGTCATTCTTTCCTGTTCTGGTGAAGTCTTGCATACAGACAATATTTACATCCCAGTAGTGGAAAGGTTCATTCGTCCTGCAGCCTCAAGCTAGGTTCTCGTGGACGGGAGAAACTATGTTTACCAAACTCTCCGAGTGTCAATTGACTTAAACAATCTCTCTGGCTCTCCTTGAGAATGGGAAACCGTCTCTTACACTGATATCTCCTTGCTTCAGCAGCAGTACCGTAGGTGTGTGTGCCTGTGTGTATTCGGGCGGCACAGTAACCTGACTTTGTTTTGCAGTGTGTTAGTGTATTGGTGAGGCCTCTGGACTCAGCAGGTGCTCTAATTACTGGCTCTCCCTGTGCCCCCTCTACCCCCTAAAAGGGAATGGCCTCTGAGCCGCCTGAAACTTTGATGTGGCCCAGATCCACCGCACATGTGGGACATGAGCTCACTTAACAAACGCAGACGCTCTGCAAATGAACAGCCGCAGCGTGGTACTGCAATTTGATATTGGTATTTTCAGTAGGTGGTAAAGACAGAGAGGGAAAGTAGGAGCAAAGGAAGAGAGAGAGCGGGAGATGGGGAAGGGAAGAGGGAGAAGTGAATAAAAAATGGCATCTAAATCTTTTCCTCTCCTCTTTTGTGAAGCTGCCAGTTCTAACCAGTCGGATGTTTTATCTTGGCCCACAGTGTGCCCGGACAACTTTTACGGTCTTGACTGTGGCCAGATGTGCGAGTGCAGGAACGGTGCCCGCTGCCACCACATCACAGGAGCCTGTCTATGCACCGCCGGCTGGGCAGGACCACACTGCATTCTGGGTAATGGAAGCCACATCATTAAAACGGGGTGTGAGGGAGGCCCTCACTGCAGCCCATCACGACATCCTCCCCTTAAACACAACTATGATGTGTTTGTGAACAATTATCTCTATAATGAGACCTTTCCAATGACTTTTTTAGGGATGGGTACGGGTGGAGAAAGGAGGGGGGACAAGAGGGCCCTCTGGCACACATGGTTTAACTGAGGTCTATTCTGGATAAATGCACCCACGTGTTTATTGTGATCAACATTAGGAAAGGGAGAATAGAACTTGGAAGAGCTTTAAGTTGCTAACCAATCAGTGTTTTTATGCTAAAGGTTTTTGGGGATTTCATGCCGTTGTTTTAATGAATCCCGTGAAATGCCCACTAAAATTTCTTAGTCTGTCATTCTGCAGCCTTTTTCAAGACTTTTCTTCTGCCACAGACATTTTGTGGTCCTAACTACCAAAGCCAGAGCCAGCAGAAAGCCACTAGCATGACTTAATG
The DNA here is from genome assembly GCA_032359275.1 of Microctenopoma steveboyesi. Taxonomy (NCBI): domain Eukaryota; kingdom Metazoa; phylum Chordata; class Actinopteri; order Anabantiformes; family Anabantidae; genus Microctenopoma; species Microctenopoma steveboyesi. The sequence continues at coordinate 11,679,825 of JAUMHF010000005.1, read as the reverse complement.
ATGCATCTCTATCATTAGCGCATTTTCCTCTCTGTGAGCCACCAAATGTCTTCTTGGACTTTGATCGTTGGGGAGAAGTTTACAATATGTCACATATGTGTGCTGAAAACCCTAATGTCCCAAAATGTCATTTGCCCCTCTAGACTCTCGCATTGGAAACGTATCTAATGTGCATTGTGAAGTAAGCCTGAATGTATGTTGTGAGTGCGTATGATGCTGTTGTGTGTTCCGTACCTGACTGTGTGTGTGGTTTGCATGGGACAGAGTGCCCGGAGGGTCATTTTGGAGAGCAGTGCCGTCGAACTTGTGAGTGTCAAAATGGAGCCAGGTGTGACCACGTGACTGGACGGTGCAGCTGTACAGCCGGGTGGACTGGAGTCAGCTGCCAGCTGCGTGAGTAGCTCATCACCCGCTCCCACGACATTACAGTGACTGAAGCTGTCAACATATTTGCTGCTACTTTCTTAGCCATTAGACTGCATCGTTAAAACCTGACATCACATTAAACCACATTTCTGAGTTCCAGACCTCAGTATGAAAATCATACTTCACATTTTCCTCTGATAGTCATACGTATACTCTACACAGTAAACTGTGCGTATCTTAATTATCTGCTCATTTTGGACTTCGTTCATGTGATTTATTTGTCTGTGCTGTGTTTTGTGTGGGAGGACAGCTTGTCCTGCAGGGCAGTATGGAGAAAACTGTTCTGGCCATTGTCTGTGTCAAAATGGAGGCTCCTGTGACAGAATGACGGGTCAGTGCTCCTGCCCGCGCGGCTGGACCGGAGCCGCCTGTGAGTTAGGTGAGCACCTCATTCTCTAATTTCTCATTACCCCTCTGTCATTCGTGATCATGACAGTCCCTTTTTTGCTTTCCTAGAGTGTGAGGATGGACACTATGGAGAGAACTGCACTCAGACCTGCAGCTGTGTGAATGGAGGGAGATGTGACACAGTGACAGGAAGATGTGTGTGTCCACCTGGTTGGGTAGGAGAACTTTGTCAGTCCGGTGAGTTCATGGACTTCCCAGTTCAGTTGCACCACTGCATAAATACATATTACTCAGACTGTTTAACTTTTGATTGTCATAGCGGTGTCTGTGCAGCAAAAGCTCGCTCCGCACGTTTTGTTGTCGAACTCTAACACTGCATTCTAAAAGCAAACGCTTGTGTGTTTCGTTTGAAGCCTGTTCTAAGGGATTCTTTGGAGAAAGCTGTGAGCCGAGGTGCGACTGTGTCCGTAGTTCGAGTTGCCACCATGTGACAGGTCGCTGTGAGTGTGAGCCAGGCTGGAGAGGAGCCAGGTGTGACAAAAGTGAGTGTGTATAGGACAGAGGAAATTGCAACTGAATGAAACCCACAACAGAGGAGCTTTGAACGTGAGAGTAAACTGTGTGTACCTGCACGTGTATGTCAACCCCCAGCATGCCTCCCAGGGTCCTATGGCGCTTCCTGTGCTTACCAATGTCAGTGCCAAGCTGGGGTGTCCTGTCACCATGAGACGGGGAGCTGTGGATGCCCAGCTGGGACAACAGGGCCTGGCTGTGAGAGATGTAAGAATGACAAGAGACAGTCTGTTGGTAAAACTGCATGTAAAGAGTGTCGTATCTCACAGAAAGCGTGTGGTGTCAGCATAGCATGCATTTAAAACCATTTGGCTGACATTTGTTTGTTGATAGAAACACTGTCACACTGCAACGCACCACTCCCATCAGGAAGGAAAGGCATTGTGGGACTGAAGCGGGACTGAATCACCAAGAGTCCTTCTGTTAATACTAATTAAAAATGTCTATATTCCTTGTCCTCCTGGGAAAGATTATCATTTATTCAATTTCAGGAAATGCACTCTACATGGGCTCTAAAGCTTCACTGTCACAGGGCTTTATGCTAATGTTGCATTATTTAGACCATAGCCCTTAGGACCGTACACTTCTCAGCCCTTCACCACTCCTTCTGTCCCCCCTCGCCACCTTAGCTCCCTTCCTTTCCTCACACACTCCCCAGACATCTGATAAATGTTACACACCGGTTGCCAAGTAAAACAGAAGGCATTGTTTTTGTCTCCTCGGCGGCGGATAAGGGCTTTTGGAAGGCAGACATGCATAATGACAGTGCCGTAATTGCCTCTTTAGTCTGGAGTCCTTTCTTATCTGTCCCCCACGCTGCCTGCTGCTGCCTGACTGAGTAGCTGAGTGCTGTGGTCTCACCCCAAAACATACTCGGTTCACAGATTCATCGTGTTTGCTATGACTGATTGTCTGTGGACCCCATTCATTATTGTGATGAGCATATACATATATACTGTATGCAGATTGAGCGTGTGAAAGAATTTCCCTCTGTGTCCATCTGGGTTTGGGCACCAGGGAAAGTTTTTGTTTTGGGTTTTGGTACTAGTCAACACTGAATGTTCCATTATGTTCACAGAATAATCTGAGCCGGGAAAAGCAAATTGCATTTTTCTTGCATTATGGAGTTTGGTTGCCTTAGTCTCTCTCTCTCTCTTTCTCTCCGTGTGTGTGTGTGTGTGTGTCTATATATATATATATATATAATATAATAAGTCAATTATAACGCAAACAAAACTTTCTTTTCCTTAAATGTAGCCATTTTCTGTTATTTATGGAATAAAAATTTACAGTTTTAAATTTAACACATCATTTATCATTTTCATCATGAGTTATGAGCCATTTGTTTTATCACTAACATACTGTAACATTGACACACAGAATTGTTAGAACTAAGTTAGCGTAATAAATAGACAAATATTTTCAAGTTTAATAATTTATCAATTTGATTATGAAAGTAATAAATAGTTTTAGCTAGGCTACACTTAGATAAAACTACTATCCAGCTATGTCTCTGTCCGTGCTCCACAACCCTGTGGTCCAAGTCCAGGTTTTCTGGGATTTAATGTGCAAAACATGAGTGAACTCAATTGACCTCTTAAGGGCATTTTCCCTGCATAATTTTACATCCCACTTCATCTTTTGAACAAATACTTCTACTGTTGTATATGTGATATATCTCTGTGTGTATCATCGCAGTGTGTCCTGCTGGTGTGTTTGGGCTAAACTGCAGCCAGCTGTGCCAGTGTTCAGGGGACCAGGAGCAGTGCCATCCTGTGACGGGGAAGTGTAGCTGCTTACCTGGTTACTACGGTACACGCTGTGAGCTACGTAAGTGTAATACGGGAAATGTGCTAATATTCCTTTAGTTCAATAGGGAGTATGTGTAGTATAAAGTGGCAGATGAGCAAATATTGGTTCCTATTTGCAGAAATCCATATTAAAAATTAGTCAGTAGTTTTCTGCTTTCTTCTGTATTTGTCAATATGTCACAGTGTTGGTTTGTAAATTGTTCATTGCTAAACATATACTTTCCTTTAAACACAAATATTGTAAGCATCAGAATACTTCAAGAATGACCTTCCCTCCTCAATATGTTTGCCTCCAGGATGTCGCGCAGGAACCTTTGGACCAAACTGCAAATCCAGGTGCAGATGCGTCAACGGTGGTCGCTGTGACTTCAGGACAGGGACTTGTTTCTGTCGTCCTGGCTTTATTGGAGTTGACTGCAGCTTAGGTAAAATTAAGAACCGCTGCACTTCTGTGCACTCGAACATGAAAATGTGGATCAAGGTATTTTTTTCTGCAGGTTGTCTCAGTGGCTATTATGGGAAGGACTGTGCTAAGCTGTGCGCCTGTGGGCAAGGCGGGCAGTGCCACCCAGCAACCGGGATCTGTATCTGTGCTCCAGGTCGGATGGGACAGTCCTGCCAACGAGGTAACTTTAAGTTTGATTGCTGATACACTCATGCTAGAGAGCTGTGACACATCACTCCTTGTTTTTTCTGATATCAGAAAAGTTAACCTGAGTTTATCTATGTCAGTATCAATATTAATGAAGACAGTTTGGCTTTTTTTGCCTATAGAGGACCACATTGTAAACAGAAAAGACAATATAATACCCATTGCTCAGCTCTGAGGACAAAGATATCACAGACATCAAACATGATTTGTATTTTGCCTTTTGTCTTGTACCATTCTCTTACAAAGTATATACAAAGAGTTACAACTGATCTATCTGGTAAGTGACAAACAACTAAATGAGGCTGTGTTTTTTTATTCCCTTAGTGTGAGGCCTCTGATAATTACAGAGACGTTTTCCCGGTAAAGAGACGCAGAGCTGGGTTTTCTTAATCACTCCTTTTATCAGCAATTCAGCAGAATGGCAAGCGGGGCTTTCCAGTGCTGTTTGTGTCACATGTTCTCTTCTTCAGCCTCCTGCATGTACTTGGATATACCGCCTCTTATGGTCCTCTTGTTGAATGTTTACAGAGACCTACAAGTAGCTCGTTCTCTGTGTTCCGTGTCGCTGGGTTTGGCAAGGAAGCAAATAAATAAACAAGGAAATCAAAGACGGCTTGCTTATTGTGTTCCCAATCTAAATTACCCAAAGAAACATGATTATTCTTTTTTATCAGCGCCAAATTAGACTACTTTGCCATCTCTTTAATGAACTGTTGCTTAAATAAACAGGCATGTGCTTAGTGCAGTTGTTTGTGTGTGTGTGTGAGGGAGAGAGACAGATAGAGCACACACTGTGCACTGTGTGTGTATCTGTGTGATCTACTCGTTGTATGATTGCTGAACACAGCTTGTGTCTGAATGTATCTTCAGCATGTCCCAGGGGGCGCCATGGTCTACAATGCAGAGGTACATGCGGCTGTCAGAATGGCGGTCTGTGTCACCCTGTTGATGGATCTTGCACATGTGGACTGGGCTGGACTGGACCCAACTGTGATACAGGTTCAAGGTTCTTTTCATTGATAAAAAAAAAACAACCTACAAACAACAAATTTGAGGGAACAAACTGTTCTACGGCCAGAACCTGAAGCATCTTCACCGTGCATTTAAAATGAAGCAGTGAAGACATCTTGATTGCTTCATGGTAAAGTCATTGTGGCGTGTGGCACAATGACTTTACCTGAGTGGAACTATTACAGAGGTCTGATGCAAAGACTGTAATCATTTGCGTAAGTTGCAATAATACTTCTAATAAAGTGATAGTTTGCAATCACATGTGTGTGTATGTTTGCACACGTGCAGTCTGCTCACAGGGGAAATATGGACTTGACTGTGCACAAGACTGTCTGTGCCACAACAATGGGACCTGTGAGCGTTTCACTGGCACCTGCAGCTGTACGGCTGGATACTATGGCCACACCTGTCAACACAGTACGCAAACCCTCAGTTATAATACAATTTATTAATATCATTTTTCTTTACTCTCCAGGTAAAATCAACCGAGATGTAAATTTGTTCCATGGCAACTTTTAAGCCCTAACAAGTAAGATCTGTTTCCTGCATATCTCCCAGGATGCCCCTCAGGGTTTTTTGGAGTAAACTGTGCCCATACTTGTGACTGTATGATGGGCCAGACATGCGACCACGTGACAGGCCAGTGTGTGTGTCCACCAGGCTATGCCGGGCCACAGTGCCAGCGACGTGAGTATACATGTCTATCCACAGGTTGATCGTTGAGCCATAAAACGACACGCTAACATCTTCTTCAGAAACAGCATGGAGACACACACACAATCATTTCGCTCACAGTCACAAGCTCGGCCCAGTTGCATCTGTGCACAGGCAGATATGATCATGAAGAGATCTGAGTGTGTTCTGGCAGGCAGACAGACAGGCTAGAAGGTAGGTGGGCAGGCATGGAGGCTGGTTATTTGATGAGAGTCAGGTGTTTCCTGACTGCTTAATGCATTCCTGTTATATCCTTGTGCCCTCCTGCCTGCTCACGGGGCTCTCAGCCACAGTGTGAGTGCCTAAATGGCCACTTCAGGCCCAGCAGGAGCTATGACTGAGCACTACAGCAGCTATAAGACAAACCCGACTCTTAATGTGTGTGTCTGGATGCGTATTCTCTTCCTTGTCGCTATACTTGTAAATGTGAGGCACACAGAAGTAAAACATATGTTTTAGGTAATATCCTTACATGTGCGCAGGAGATTAACTTTAAAAATGACCCTAACCTTTCTGATATAAAACGTTGTAGCATAAAGGGTTCTGCAGTTAGTAGTGCTGTGTGTGTTATAATGATGTATCTGTGTTTTTTGGATTCAGCGTGTAAAGCCGGCAGCTTTGGATTGAACTGTGAACAGTCATGTGAGTGCGCTGGTGAGGCCCCATGTGACCCATTGACTGGCCAGTGTCTCTGTCCCCCTGGAAGGACAGGACAGAGATGTGAGAGAGGTAGATGTCACTCTGAAGGAACCCGAGCGACGAATGGGCAGAAAGAGTTTGTTTCCTTTTTTTAAACTGTGTTCTTCTCATTCAGAGTGTGGTGGAGATCGCTTCGGACCTGACTGCTACCTGGCGTGCCGATGTTCCCATGGGGCCCGCTGTGATGCGGTGACTGGGCGGTGTCTGTGCCCGTTCAGCTGGCTGGGCCCCACCTGTAGCGACGGTAAGCTTAAGCTCTTATTAACACACGCACAGGATGAAACGGACACACGCGCGCACACACAGGGTCGTGGGCTGCTTCAGGGAAATACTGTGTCATGAAGTGTGAGAGGCTGAGCCCCATCACTCTGCGTCTCACCCTGTCTTCCTCGATCGCTTCTCCAGTCTCCTGACAGTTATCTTAATCTGCACCCAGCATGGAGCCGGTCTTGAGGCTGTCTTCGTTTTACCTCCTCAAAGCCAAGCACGCGGGAGACTGCGTACCGGTTACTTCTCCTCCAAAAACCCCAGAACATTTGCTTTTGATTTTCAAATTGTGCTGATGTTTTCTTGCTTTTTTCCCCCTTTTCAGCACTGCTACATCAAACCCCGGGACTGCTGAACCTCTCTATGCCCCAGAGAACGAGAAGAGCAGGCAGCAAAACCACATAACCCAAGCAGAGGTGCAAACTTGCTTGAACACACTTGGCTTGGCGAAAGCTTTACTAAGATCATCTTGGTAGAGGTGATGTTGTTATAATAATATGTTTTGTGAAACTGGTACTCGGCTGTCAGAAACCAGCACTCCATCACTCAGCCTGGAACTTCAGCGAGTGGACCTGGTGCTCGAGGGGCCCACAAAAGACCATGAACTTTAAACCTACACCAGACGTTCAGTCCAGACTTCTCTGAAACGCACATGGGTGCAATGGTGAATATGCTTTTGACATTTAATGAGTTGGTAAAGGTTCAGTTTCTGATATAAGGGCGTCACTTGAGAGCCTTTACAGCCACTACCAGCATTTTTTTCTGTGTCCACAAAAACTTGATGGTTAGCATAACTGAATGCCGAGCATATTTCTGGTGAAAATTAAACGCTCCTAAAACAGATTTAGAAATGTATGGGTGAGTTATATACTTGTATAAAAGGTTGTACACCACTCCACACATGCAAGCGCTGTAGACAAAAATATGGTTGAATTAAAAATGTTTTGTGATAAAAATGACACCCAAATCTATTTTCAAATGTCTAAATGTACCCTTTGAATAATAATGTATGCCTAACATGTTTCTCCACAACGAAATACTTTCTGCCCCAGACATCGGCACTCCTCTGTCACTGAGTCCATTCTCAGTGTGCGCAGTGCAAACATCAAATCACGCGTCTGCACACCTCAAACCATTGTGTCGTTCACACTCACCAGAGTGACCACCAAATCTCCAGCTCTCTCATGTGAAGGGAATTGTGTTACTCATTTTTATACTGTATTTATTCCCTTGCCTAAAAATTGTTGACAAAAGTTAATGTTTTTTTTCACATGTGGTTTGGGTTTTTTGCAAAACTGCATCATTTTGAAAATGATTTCATTTTGGTTGACAGATAATTCTAAACAGATGTGTTGGAATTTATGGGAACGCTATATTAAAATTAACTTATTGGTCCAGACACCTGACTTTTACTAATATCTGTGATCAAATAGTCTCTCCATAACTTATTTTAATATGGTTTATGGAATCTGGATTTATATAAATAAGCTTCATATAAAAGCACACTTATTAGGAAAGATCACGAGTTTCTTTGTGTGTCGGCTGTGAAATATTGCAACTTGCATGCATTGCACATTTTTCAGGTTTGTATAAGTTCTTATTGATCTTGATAAAGATAACTTTTTGGGCAGCACTGTAGCATTTATCATTTATCACACATGCGCATTTGATTTAAAGGGAGAAACATTTGTCTCAGGTCAGTGATCAGTTGTCAGCCATCACCTACTGGATTCATTTTGTTTAGACAGGTTTGGTTCATGCAGTATCACCCTCTTGTGTTTTTATTTCCTCGCCTACGTGTCTTTATCGTCTGTGGTTGTGTTTTAACTGAAACAAATCTGAATGAGCCATGCATTAAACCCGTTTGTAAGAATTCGTTTTTGATTTGTGTGCTTTAAATGTAACATTGCATTGTGTAATTTGCGTGATCCCTGCGTGTGGTGGGCAGTTGTATCTGGACGTAGAAAAAATGAGGACAGGTCATTGAGACCTATGGGATTCTGAGTGTGTGGATATGTCAGTGTGTGTTTTTGTGCTCGGCTACTACCAGACACCGCTCATCGACCAGTAAAGGGTCAAGCATTAAGGTCATTAGGGTGGGTGTGTGGAAAGCAGCTGAGCAGCATACACCAGTGTAATGTGAGGTGTGTGTATGTGCTTGTTCCTCTGTAGGTGAGGTTGTCAAAGGGAGAGAACGCTATCGTGGAGATATTTCTCAAGTGAACCGGAGCGTTTTCTCTTCTATCGTGTGAAGGTGGCTGTGGTCCAGCAGAGGCAGGCAGGTGCCTGGACCAAGCATGCTCCCTGCATCCAGTATCCGCGGGTGAGTGATGGGTGAACTGGTCCGCCAGCTGATGCTGGAGCACCCCCCCTCACAAACAGTGGTGTAGCTGATGGATGCAGGGAGCTGCTCCAATGTGTCCTGTGTTGTGACAAGTAGCAGATGTTCTCCAATAATGTTTATCAGCCAGGCCTTCATCTTCAGATGACACACATCTGTTTTCAGTCGAACCGGCCCGAAAAGGCCATCCATCCGTTGAGCTCCGTGTGGCCACTGCTCTGCTGCATCAGCACTCCACTTGACCAGCTTTACGCTGGGTGCCATAGCAGAGAGCACTGAGCATGAGGAAAAAGAGCTCATTCAGGCATCATTTTGGTTTATTTAAAATAATCTCTTCTATTACAAGCGCATGAACAAATGCCCTTTGTCTTAAAATAAAATAAAAACCTCTACACTTGTACGACTGGAAGAAAGCAGAGAGAGAGAGAGAAGGGTGTAGGAAAGTGGCGATGAAATCGCCCGTAACAGGTCGCATCACGGGTACTTTTTCACTGTAATTAAGCATGCGGCACTCTTTGCAAAAGAGATTCTATCACTTTGCTGCACTTTAGCTTCACATCCAAGAGGCAATTTCTGTCCCTCTGCATTGAACCAGATCTCCTAGACGGCCACAGTGTTTTGAACTTCAGCTGACAAAGCGGCCGACTCAGATAAAAGAATGAGGGGGAAATCGCTTCAACACGTCCTGCACCATTTGCTCGGTTGTTGCCTGGAAAAATAAATGATAAATGTCGAGGCTGCTAAAAGATGTATATCAAGTAACTCTCCCACACTAAAGAGAGTGTCTTTGGTGTGGCTGTGTCAGCTTGTCTGACTACTTCTAAGCTTATGCAAAAGTTGCATGTGTGTGTGATTAGGCAGAAAACATTCTGATAGTCAGTAGGCTCCATTACTGGACTCTTATAATTAAATATTTTTATGTAACTGGTAAAAACCAAATCGGTATCTGTATGAGAGGTGTACGTTGCTTTTTTTCTCCACTGGATGGTGCTAAATATGGAAAAGAAAATGAAACCATCTCTCTAGTTCCATTAGAATCACTGGCTTATGGTCAAATGGTAACTATAATAAGTACATCTAAATGGTCTGGTACTGATGAATATATTTATAGTTTTCTTCAGCAGTACCAGAGACCCACTCTGCTATAGAGCAGATAGCCTGATGATACTTTCTAATCTACAGCATGAGTGAGGAATTAGATGATTTCAGTACCAGACTGCACGCGGCTCTGCCACCACGCCTGCCCTGATTAGACTCGTCATATTAAAACCATATGCACAACTGCTCCGCTCTGTCCTGGTCTGTTCCCCAGGACTGTGCTCAGTGTCCATCCATAACGCTAATGATCCGTAGACTCCAGGGAGAAAAACAAACAGTGTAATGAAACCATAACCATGAGCTGAGCTGCTTTCTAAGAGGGAGAGGACAGGGATGGAGGAAAGACAAGAAGATAAGCAAAGAAGGAGAAGGGGAAGAAAAGAGGTGAGTCTGACGTGGTTGCAACCTCTTCTGAAAACACGAACACACACACACACAGAAGGAGGAGGCGGTGTCGTCATGGTAAACACAACCAAACTTAATGTGAAGAAAAAGAAGAAAAAGAAAAACTTAACGTGAAGAAAAAGAATAAAAAGAAAAACTTAACGTGCTGATTTTTTTCCATCCTACACACACATTCCCATTTGTGCCAACTGTTAACAAGTACCACTCTATACCAACCCCCTCAGCCCCCATCACTCCGCGAAGACTACACTCCACCACGCCTCCCTTTCCAAAAATGCCTCCCCTGGTGTCTGAGTCAGCATGAGTGCCAAGTCAATCAGCGTGAGAGCTGCCAGCTGTGATGGCCACTGTGTCTGGAGGTGTGATATATGTTGCAGTGTGGGGAGCAGGGCAGGTACATGCCACACAGGGCTGGCTGCGTGGACGGGTGGAAGAGGAAAGGAAAGGAAGGGAGGGTTGAGGGTGAGGGTGAGGAGAGAAGAAAGGAGGGGAGGAAAGAAAGAAAGGACTATAACTAAACAGGCGCTGTAATGAGGCCTGATGGATTCTGAGGCTGTGCCAGCTGCCCCATTAGCTGAGTGGCTCCAACTCCCACCAAACACTGCCCACAACGTGCCCATCCAAACACACACACACACACACACACACACACACACACACGCTAGGGCCACAGCAACTCGGGGATTGAACCCCACTGGCTCACACAGACACGCTTTGCATTTTACATACACAGATTGTATCAACAACAACACACTCTTTTGTCCCTCTTCCTTAACTCTTTGAGCGCATACACGTCCCCAGCCCTGCCAGCCACACTTCATTGTGCTGCACCTTTTTACGAGAGGTTGTGGGTTAATGATGTCAAAAGCTGTGTTGACACCGGCATGTGCTAATCCAACCCGCTCAGAGACAACGGTTAAATGCTGAGCTGCCAAACTCACCTGGGTGCCATTCTCACACCACAACAATGAAACACGATACAGACTGATGTTTATTCTGAGTATGTTGGAGTTCTTTAAAGAGGTGGTGCGGAGCCTTTGGACTTTAGTCTGTGGGACGTTCCCCAGCTAAGCGATTTAATTACATGGACAATTTGAATTGCAGTGGCCAGTGGTCACTGAAGGATGGTGACAAAGCCAGTTCGCAGAAGTCGTCGTGGTATGATTCCAGTTAGCTAATAGCTACGAGCTTTTCTTAAACAGTTGCTCTTAGGCAGTTTAATCGCACCTGCACATGTATGAAATGTTTCCTGGAATCATTTTAGGGTCAGTAGTTCACATAATGTGCTCCGGCTTCCCATTAACATCAATGGTGTCAATATAATGAGACAGGCAGAAGACATCCACTATAACAATAGCTGTTAAAGCTGCTATGATAAACATTTTCCCTATATCGATGGGTCAAATAACTACATGCATAGTGAAAGGGGTGGCTTGTAGTGTCAGAACCACAGAATTCACACCCGTGTCTGCAGATCCGCTCAGCTCTATGGAGTTTTATAGCGTCAGCAGAGGCTTTTGCGGCCTGCAACTTTACTGTTCTGGTTCACTTTTACTGCTCTCTAGGCAGGTTTTTTTGCAGCTATTTTCAGCAAGGAGCTCTAAAAACCCATATATATCTGCTCAATACCATATAGTCACAACTGGGGACTAACACTAGAACATAGTTGAGCCTTTAGCAGCAAAAGAGCCAGATGACTCGTTTCAGGAGGAAGTGGAAACAGGGTGAGCAAATTAAATTAGCCAAATGTCAACAACAACAAGAAAGCGCTGAATTTGTAAATAGGTAACTGTTTGCCACCATATGACATGTATCCGGAAAATATCAGTAACCGCAGGTTTAAGGACTCTAGGTTTAGATTAGAAGAGACAAGAAATGGTGACGATGTTGCATCAGTACTGACAAGTTCACATAATCATAAAGACTCAAATTAGTCCACAGTAGTACAGGTGGCAAAACTCATATTTAGGATCATTGTTACTGCCACTCCATTATTGCCCAGGCCTGCACCAAAACTACCATCACTGCAGCTGACCTCATCAAAGCTGGACGACCCATGCTGACCTCATCAACACTGCGTGACCCCCCATGACCTCATCAAAGCTGGACACCCCATGGAGCCCTGAGGGTTGACAACAGGCCCTAAGAAAACACCCCATCCATTAAGGTGCCAAGAGCACTGTAAATGTGGGGTGTCAGCGCCAGCCATCTTCACTGTCATGCCCAATTCTCCAAACCCCCACCCGAGCTACTGGCCGGACAATGGAGCCGCTGAACCTCCAACCCTCCCAGCCACAATGTCCGCCCACGTTGGCTGGCAGCAGTGACAGAGGGGGGTGCCGGATGGAGAGGCCTGCTGCAGGATGGGACCCTTATTGAGCGTTTGAGCGATGAGCCAGGTCATCACATCTACCCACCTCATCCATCATGCCCCACAAACGGACACAAATAAAGCAGACACATTCCTGCCTCCGCTCCCACTACCACATTCAAACCCTCTCCAGCCCTTTCTCTGCTTCGCTCTCTCTATGTGAGCCAAAGCTTGGAGCAAAAAAAGAGGACCAGAGTTCAGGCTCTCCCTCGCTCCTGGAGGCCATGGGAGCGCCAGAAGAAAGTGCCAGGTGGTTTTATGACTCATGTCTCGTAAGCCTGGGCCAAAATGATGGGCAGTCAGAAGGGCTATATAGAGTGAGGCGATGCGGGAAAGATGTGTGAACCGTTTAAGGAAAAATAAAAGCAGAAAGAACACGTGTCAAACCACATTGTAGTCCTTTATTTCTTAGTTGTTCCTCCCACAGTATTGAATTGAAATGCATAACAGTTACATTGTAGAAAGCATTAAAACAAAGTACCTCAACTTGCTGATTACTTTTTTTTAAAATCGATTATAAACAAAACAATGGCAAAAACAAACAGAAAATTCTGGTCCCTCAAAATGGGAGAATAAATGAAAGTAATCTGTTATTTATCATAAGTTTGGCACAAGGGATTAACATGAACCGAACGTCACACAAGCTTGCAGACAACCGTAGAAAATGTCAGATACAGATCTTACCAGACCAATCATGCGCTTATGAAGAAATTATACCTGGCTTTTTTATTATTCATTCTTTATAATGTTTTTTTTTTCATTTTTTACAATTGGATCATTAAATTGTCATAGAAAAAAACCTAAGTAATATCTATTCATCGACTGGTTTCATTAGAAGAATAAGGAGTGAAGTGTATGTTTAATACTATCCGGCACTCAAATGTAATCTACACACCCCGATTAAACTCTGGGATAGGCCCAGTGAGGAATCTCCCCATCACTTGGGCTAAGAGCAGTGCTATTCAGTAAACAAACTACAGTTTGCCAAGAAATAAATACAATTCTCAACATACAACAGCAAATAACAACAACAACACCAACAAAAAAACAAAAACAAAATCATGATTGTCTAAAAATGAAAGACACACGAGCATGGAGTAGCTAACAACTAGCAATCAGGCTATTTAGTGGTATTGTTGGCTGACTAGGATGGATTCAAGGGTTTTGAAAAAGACATATGCCCTTTACAGAACAACAATTAACTTCAGCACTGGCTACTTATCTCAGTAAAAAAAAAGTTTTCTTCCACTAAAAAGACAGTCTATTTATATCCTTTCACAGATAGCGCAGGCGGGCGGGATGGAGTGCAGTGGAGAACAGTTGGTAGACACTTGTACAGTGTACAGTACTGTGATTGTGCAGACACACGCAACTATGAAAACACAGATGGGAAACTGGCCTGATTTCAGTTTAACGATTCCTTTTTTAAATTTGTTCTTCAATGACTTCAGTGATATTTAAGCGCTGCTAGCGCCGTCCTTACACGGAGCAGTTTTTATTTGATCCAGTTGCCAGCTCCAACCTTCATTTTTAACATCGAGTACATGTGAGAAACACCTGTGGATCTCTGGGGGTTAAAGGGAAATCTTGTAATACTTTGTGAAGATACTTTTTGTCAGATGAGCGAGCTATGCTTGATGCACAGTGAAGCACACTAGACTGAATCTGGCTGTCTTAGAGACACAACCAAACTCACCCTCTCACCAGTCTCTTGTCCTGTGTCATGTTCTCCTTGCTCTGTGTATGCTGGGCAGTAAATGCCGTCTAGCAATGATACATTAAACACATCCATCTTCCCATTCAACCAGCTGCCTTTGCTGTGCAAAACATAGAAGATCAGCAGAATAAATACATTATTATTAGTTCAGCATTATTATTTTCACCACAACATGGATGGTGTTAAAGTAAGAAATAAATTTTAAGGTCTCAGAGGGACATTTTGTTTGCTATCTTTTGGAGGTTTTCTTGGACTGGGTTGGATGCTGCATGGACAGTAACCCTGCTAATGTGTAAGGCGCTCCGCTCAGCAGTCACTCTGTGGACGGTCAAGGGACCTGCAGATGGCCCCTGTAATGCCGTAGGTCAGGGTTCAGAGAATAACAGGTGAAAGGGAAGGCGCAAGTCATCATACGTGGCTCAGGGACTGAATGGCACTGGACTCAGCAGCAGCCCGTGCCAAACTGTGCCAAATGGTGGCCGGGGTGTGGGCGGATGGGTGGAGAGAGTCTTTTTCAGCAAGAGACAGCATCATAGCATAAGCCTGAGGAAAAGAGACGGTGATTACTGTACGTAACCTTATTATTTAATAAAAATGTGCGTATAACGAGAGACATGCATGTGAGCTCTCAGTTTCTTTACCTGAGACTTAGATTTCCTAAAGAGTGGCTGTTTGACTGCCTCGGTCAGAGAGGCGGAGCCAAACGATTCATCATCCTCATCTCCATCGCCGTCACTCAGCTCGCTCTCCTCCAGCTTGCGCAAATCTGAAAAGTGACGAATATTATCCAGGGCTGAGTATCCGCTCTGCTCCTCCTCATCCTTATACCTGGAGGCGAAACAGGAAATTCAAGAAAGGATTCAAAATACTTTTCAAAGCACATTCTTGGTATTTACACAATGTGAAATTTAATTAGCTGTGGGTCTCAGATCTACCTGCTAGGAGAGGGTTTACAGTTGAGGTTTAGGTCATTTGGGCCACTGAAATCCATTTCGTCCTGCATGATGTCATCGCTGAGGTTGCCGGGAAGCTCCTCACTTTCTGGTTTCCCAGAGGTGCTGCTGGGCTCTTCCCCTTCTTCTTCATCAGCACCAGGCTGCTCCGCTTCCTCGTCGTCCAGGACATGTGACCCATGGCTGGTGATCAGCGGCTTCTCTTCTTCAAACAGACCACCGTTTAACCTGCAGAGTACCAGACAACAAATTAGTTAGCTGTTCATTTAAAAAGGGGGTATTATAGTACACACAGTATACTGCTGCACCTTTTTATTTTGCGTTTCCTTCAAGTCTTGTAAGAATCTTTTCTCTACATATACAAGAACAGGACAAATGGACGTGGTACTGAAGCAGGACATGGCAGCTGGGAGAGAGCAGAGCCGGAATCCAGTTTGTCATCGAGGCTCTGAGGCCCCTCTGGGCAGAGCAGCACTGGGTTGATTATGGCAGCACTTAGCTGGAGGGCTCTGCCTCTCTCGTTGTTTATTTTCTCTACTATCTCGTATTCATCTAATAGGCAAAATATTTATCTGACAGCCCCATTTGGAGGGAGAGTTATGAGAGCGCTGCCAACCAACTCATTCCTCCATCCCCGAGGACGGAGAGCGGGCCAGCTATCCAAACTGCCTGAGTCTTAATCTGTCCCTCTGTCTCAGCGCCACAGGAAACCACCATTTGGTAAATCATCTGGAACCACATTAGGACTGATTCACTAATTGCACTCTGGGACGTCTTTCGTCAGCTCCAAAAAATGCAATTTCTCACACAAAGGACTCAGATGAAGACCGAGTAGACAGATACAAAACAAAACATATCAAGCACGTCGCAATATAATTAGAAGATCCTGATAAAGACGATACCTGCACTGGATTTGTGAGGGAGGCATCTGAGCGTGCCGTGAGCAGCGCAGGTTAGCGCTAGCGCAGGTTGTCTCTGCAGCATATTCGCTCTTTTATCACTAGCTAGTATTACTGTGCTTTCAGCATAGATGGAGACATCGGCTCAGAAAAGCTGGTGTTCGTGCCGTGCGGCGCTCGCAGGCCCGAGAAGAGGGACTAGCTCCAAAAGAGAGCGAGAGCTCTGTGATTAAGAAAACAGATTCGCTAATTACGCTTTCAAATGTGGTAATTTGCTCGGGATAAAGTATCTATCAGAAGTAGTCAGAAGCACAGCACTTTGAAAGGAAACACGAGCTGACCCTTTGACCCCACCCCCTCTACCCTCTTCCTGTAGGCAGACATGTTGGTTCCAGATGTGCTGAACCCCCCGCCTCCCCCCGTACCTCTAACTCTCACAGGCCTTCTGTACAATCATACAGCCGTTTGTGAGATCTCTATCTGGCCTCAAAATCTGCTCTGTGATCACAACAACGTGAGGCACGTGAAAACAAACTCCTGAGACCTCTCAACTGCTCTCCACCCGGATCACGGCTCCAAGAATTTATTTGCATAATGCGTAGACAAAGTTGCATGCACACAGATATCTGCTTATGTGTGTGGCCAAAAGGCAACTGATAAGTGTTCTAGCATGTTTCCAAAACCTGTGATTATCTTAAATGTCATCGCCGATGATTGCTCTTTACTCCAGCCGCTCAAACCTGATGCGATTATTAATGAAGGCTGGCTGGGTGGTATGAAAGCGTCCAAAACGGGGTGATAGCAGCTGACCCAGCATTCGTAGCCATTACATTGCTGTTCAGATCAAACAAAGGTAATGAAGTCATGATTGCTGCAAGAGTTTAGTAGGAAATAATTATAGTTTCAGATAAATAAAAATGATCCTGTATTGGACTTTTCCTTTGAGGAGTTGGTTCTCATTTGTTTATTATGTGAAACGTGGTGGGTTAGAAGCTACGATATGTCCACGATGATGTGGATCAGATCAGGGAAAATAAGACAGGCCACTAAAAACGAACAAATGAAGTTATGCCTACCCTTCTTCAGACGGGTCCGGGGAAGTATGATTCTGTCCTGTGTTGCCAATGAAATTTCTTATTTCATTGAAATAAGAGTCTTCTTTGTCAT
This sequence comes from Microctenopoma steveboyesi, assembly GCA_032359275.1. NCBI lineage: Eukaryota > Metazoa > Chordata > Actinopteri > Anabantiformes > Anabantidae > Microctenopoma > Microctenopoma steveboyesi. The sequence goes on along the minus strand of JAUMHF010000005.1, from coordinate 11,662,373 downwards.
CCAGTATGGCACTGCTACTGTCCAGTTCAGACTGTGGGGATGACATCGCTGTGCCTGCAGAACAACAACAAAAAAAGAAAATACAGTTTTTGCCAGTGTTTGTACATTCCCCTTAAACATCTTCAAAAAGAAATCACTCTCACTCACTTCTCTTCACACTGTATTCCAGAGTAATGTCTGTGTCTGTGGTTATTATGGTCGAATGAAGTGAGTCAAATATTCAAATCCACTTACCCACTAATAATATAAAACCCATTATGTCATTAAAATTGGATTGTACGTCATGTTTTACGCATCTCAACTGCTTTCTCCATGACATATTATGTGTCTTCAGAAACCACCGTTTAAAATAAAGTCTATGGTTTTATTATTTTATCTAAAAACCTCTGTGGCTCATCGTTTTCAGTTCAGTTGTCTTTATCACAAATTACTGTGTGCATTTACGTTTACAGAGACTCCATTTATACACAGAGATTGCTGATGGCTTGGGAGACATTGTTTGATGCTGTAAAGTGAAAACCTGGCAGATAATTAATTTTGTGTTTGACAGAGTGAACATCATGCGTGATTAAGTGGAAACCTCCTCTGTGGGCTGTTGCTGTCGGCTGCTGGCCAGGTGTCACTGCTTGTTCTGCTGATTCAGAGTCAGAGTGATGAAACCAATCAAACCCATGAGCTATGCTGCTGATGAAAGCAGCTTATTTGGAAAAAATGTGCTGTTGTAGAGGTGGATGACAGATTTATACGATTTAATTTCTCAGATTCTAAAATTGCTTCTAATCACGAGCAAATTGTGATTTATATTATTCTGGAGAAGTTCTTAAATCTCTCAAATCAGCAAACCAGCTTCAGAGTTTTTCACTAATAATGTGAAGGAGGACAAATGTATCAGAAGAAAGTAAAAATAATTCTGTTTAATTATACCTCCGCTGTCTTCGAATCAAGGAACAACCACCGCTGCTTCTCACCTGACAGGTTGCCATTCTCGTGCTTCTTGAGGTGACGGTCCAGGTTGGTCTGCTGACCAAAACAACGGTCACACAAGTGGCACTTGAAGGGCTTCTCCTTGTTGTGGATGTTGCGAATGTGACGCTGCAGGTTGGAGGAAATGCTGAAGGAGCGGTCGCAGTATTTACACCTGTGAGAAGAGCAGAGACATTTTCAGCGAAACAGATCAAATGTAAAAAACAAACTGCCTGCTGCAAATCCAACTGCACCGCATATGGACAGAGGTTTGTTTGTAGTTTGTTAACCACAAAAAAACATAATGAGATACATAATGTCGCACATTTACAAACACAATAACAGGCAGCCCCAGCAGTCCCACAGTCCCAGACATGATGGAGGAGCTTGTTTAAGGTGAAATAGCTCTGCCTCTTATCTCCAGCCAGCGCAATAAAATTGCATTCTTCTCTCACAGAATAAGCATGCAACAGATTTGGTTCAAGCCCTGCAAAATTAGAGCCTCTTGCCAAGTTTCTTCATGCAAAATTATACGAGAAGATTACATCTTTTCTTCTGGAGGAATTAGCTCGCTCGATTGGCCGTCCCTCAGGAACCCCCCGGTTATCTCCACAAAAAAATTACAATAAAGAGCGATGATCTTTAATGGTATGCCAGCGTGTGGAGTGCAGGCTATCAGGCTGGGGCAGCAGAGGCCTGCATCTGTCTTTCTCTCTCCCCTGTGGTCAACAGTCCTCCTCCAAGTTTTGGGCCAACATTCCTTTACCTTAGTAACTACAAAGCTTAAAAGTGCTAGCCAGGGCTTACTCATTATCCCAGTGTAGTACAAGATTGATTTTTACATGAGTACTGGCCTGCTGCCGCTGTGTTACTTCTACCTCAGCAGCACCTGGACAACTGTGTGTAATGTTGATGTAGTAGAACATTTGAACAGGGAAACTTTCTTAATGGCTACAAAACACAAAACACTGCAGAGATTACAATTATATGAGTCTGGAAATGAAGAACTTAATCTTTTTAGTTGGCAAAAACCACTCCCTTGATGTGGTCAGTAGGCTTCCAGATCACTTTGAGCCTCTTACGCACAAGAGAAATGACCACAGCTGCCGGGCCTGGACAGCTGCCCGCGCTCCTCATCACCCCAATTTTTCACCAAACTTCCTCCCTTTTTTTACTTTTTAAACCAGCTTTGGTTCAACCACACACACACACACACACACACACACACACACACTCTCTCTCTCTCTTCCTGTCACCCAGGCGACGGACACCATTTTTCATCAAACTAATTATTTAGCAGGAGGATAATTATTCCAGGGTTTTACGGCATAAGAAAACACATAAACTCTGTTCTATCTGTAGACAAGACTTCCCTAGGAAAACATCCATGTCTGCTTGAGAACACAGTGTGCTGCTTTCACACATACTTGTGAGTAAAGCAAAATAATTAGGGTGTTAATGTGCAAATCTTACTCTTTGATAAGTGTTGAAACGTGTTACTATGCACATGAACCAGGTGTTAATGTGGCTGGGCTCACAGAGTTAGTCTTACCTATATGGTTGCTCCCCTGTATGAGTCCTGAGGTGACGTGTCAGGTTAGCAGAGCGTGGGAATATCTTCCCACAGTATCTATAAAATAATGAAAAACAAGCAATGGTTTACCTATGCTCCTTTAGTAATGTAAAAACCTGTTGAAGAACGCTGGCACAAAGGCAGAAAGAGTCACAATAACCTCCCTAAAGATTTGTAAAACATTAATATGAAAGTATAAAGCAAAAGGAATTAAAATAATGCAGTTGTGTGGTTACCTGCATGTGTAGCGCTCCTTGCCCTTACGCAGGAGTGTCTCTGGAAGTGCAGAGGGTGGGGCTCGGAAGTCAAACATGGAGGGGACAGCACGCAGCAGGTCACTAGACTCTGGCTTCAAGGAGCCAAACGTCTCCAGCTTCTCTGCCATGTTCTCGATGGCCGACATCTGAGGAGACAGGTGAGAGGAACGAAGAGTGAATACTGAGAGCTCATTCTGCATCTGTCTCAGTGGAGTTCTATTAATGAGAAACACTGTTTTTTAGGACAGAACATTGTTTTGTTTTCTTAATGCAGTACTATTACTAATATTAGAAACAATATATCAGCAGAGAAACATGTTGTAAACTTTGAAAGAACACAACTAGACATTCTTACAACTGTCTTTATATTAAACACAAATGCCAAACATTTATTAATGTGAATCCAATTTACTGTTAGATGCTCCTAACTAAAGATATTATTAATACATTATTTTCAGATTTGCTCATATGTTTTTTGATTTATGGGTCTTGTTTCCTTGCATCACACCAGGTGACATGAAGTGAAACCGGTGCACTAGGGGAAGTTGCATTATGATCATCAATGATTCATGCGTCACAAGGTCACATCTCTAAAATGACGAGTAGATGTGATACTGATTCATAACTTTGTTACAAAACAAAAACCTGCTGCCGGCGAAGAGCAGGTGTGAAACTTTTTATGTGTCTTAAATACACATACGGTGCATGTGCAGCAGATCCACGAACTCTCAGACACGCGTAGAGTTGAGGACTGCAGCCAATCTACTAATGAAGCTGAACGTTTACTTTCATCAGACACTCTCTGAGGAGGTGTGTGTGCTTGTCAGTTTGTTTGTGTGTGGAAACGGACAGGATAATGTGCTCTGCATGGTGGCCAGAGTTGATAAATTGACATCAATGTATGTCTAAGAGAAAATATATGTCGGTGTGTGAGGGAGAAGGATGTATTTGTAATACATTTCTATGTCTGTGCGCTTACAGACATGGGCATTGTACGCGGGGTGTGATTGCACGTGCTCTGTATGTCTGTGTGTTGTCAGATACATGTCCGTGTGTGGGTGTGTGGGTGTGTGGCAGAGGAGTGATTCATGTCCACTGCTGGGCTGTAAACTATTCTGTGCACAATGCGGGTAGACAGCACATTCGTCAATATGAAAGATGTTGACATTACTGATCAAGGGCCAGACACGGGTAATAATGATATCGCTGTGCTGAGAGGGGCGGGATGGGGGAGGAGCGGGACTTGGAGGGGTAGTGAAGGGAGAACTAGGTGGAGGAGGACAGGGAGGGGCCGGGGTAAGGGGTTCCCAGAAGGCTGCGAGGCCTGTCAGCCCATCTCACACACAGACAGGAGTATTTTTTTAAGGGGCCACACAAATTTGCATTATTTTGCGTGTATTGAATCTGCAGCCTGTTTCGTATTCTTATTTCAATAAGGCAACAAATCAATGGTGATTCGGGTGCGCCACCAGAGCTCTGCTCCGACTCTGACATTCCATCTCCTGCTTTCACCCCGTCACTCTCAGGCTTCATGCCAAGATGGAGCAGACCGAAGGGAAGGAAAGAGAGGAAGAGCGCATGATAAAAGACTAGATGATAGGGAAGAAGAGGGAGAAGGGGGAAAGAAAGAGAGAAAGAAAGAAACGACGAAAGAACAGAGTCCAGGGAGAGTAGGGCTGATGGATGGTGGTGCAGACTGGTGTTGGAAGCAGCTGATTAGGAGTGACGGCCGAGTGTAAAGTTCCTGCCGCAGCCGTCGCCGTTCCCACTGAGGGAGGATGTGGAGTGTCAGGTCCGTTTGATTATGAATATGGCAATTCTACATGCCATGAATCAAAGGCGAGGGAAAGAAAGTAGGAGGGGAATGCATTGAAAGATAAGCAGGGGATTGTGTGGAAGAGGGGGGAGAAATGGTTTCTTTTTTTTCTAACGTACAGTAAACTGTGTATTTCATTGGGCTCTTTTCAGGCGCTGGCGTGAACGCTCAGTTTGTCTGCCTAGTTCAATAGGAACCCATAACTCTTGGGAACATTAGGGCCCCTAAAGCTGTCTACAGTATCGAGCCTGTCCTATAAGACACTTTTAAGAGCTGAAACTCTAAAGCTCCATCTATTGGGGATATTGGGGATTATTTTCCCATTTCTGCTGCTGTACTTTATTAAGAGGTTTATCCCCCGCATTTCACAAACTTTTGCATCTGTGTCCTTTAAATGAAAAGATATAAGATGCTGGCTGTTTGTCATGTGTTACAATGCACATGTCACTGTGCTCTAACAGCTGTTAGGGGAGGGGAGGGGATCAGATATATTAGTTATTGAAACTTGTAACCATTAGTTTGCCACAGATTCCACTTCAAAAACCGTTCGGCACTGAGCGGTTTTTATAGATGGTGAGTCAGGTTCATTAGGCCACTGTTTGAAAGGAATGTGTGTGAAACGTTAAACTTAAAGGAGAAGGAGATAAACGGCTCCACATTTGGCTCTAAATTGATTTTTCAAAGGTTTTATAACCCCCCCTATTTCTTTGTATAAGAAAAACCCCCCAAACCCACCCACATACACACTCACATCGAAACACACACACACACACACACACCTCCTGAAACCCCCTTGTCCTTCCCCCTGGGCAACATGCGAGCATCTGTGAACTTGCTTGTTGCTGTAGCGTCGCTCTGGGACCAGCAGTTGATTGGCTATCTTCAGATGTCTGTGATGCTGTGAGGGCCTTAATTAGCGAGATGCATTCTCAATTGTTGATCTTTATCGGGAACCAGATGTTTGGAAGGAGGAACTAACCCTCCTTTCCCCCTGCCAGTGTCCCAAAGAGACTGTTACCCTTGTGCTGATGTAAAGCAGTCCCCCTAAACACCACCCTCCACCCCACATTCCACTCACCGCCCATTGCCCATTTGCAAGAGTGAGCCCTACATCGTTCTTCAAATAAGCAAACTATATATATAAATGTATATACACTGTTGGAAGGACAGGGTGTAGCTGGGCTGGAAATTCCCGTTTCATATCTTTCACGTGAAACTGAATTGGGAATATGTGTAGATGTACACAAGATAAAAAATATGGCTCAACTACTCAGGCCGGCTCACTACAATACGCATATTAATACAATGTTCAATGCAGACAGTCAGATGAAATTCTTGCACACAGTGGACACAATTCCAGCCGGAGCGTGATGGTGATGGGCTGAAGCCATGCGAATGCTGGGTGGTGTCAGTTAAAAACTGTTATACAGCCCATGCATTAATGACAGAATGGGGTCTGTTTGCTAGAGGTACACACAGACAGTACTGTAGGTTAAGGAGAAACTTACCCAAGTTCTCTGATCTGGCAAATGAAACTGAGGGGTGGAACAGAAGGAAAAGAGAAAGCAGTCAGAACCAGGAAGTGTTGCATGAATCAACAGCTTTTGATTGGACACATATGGTGCAGAAGGCATGATGGGGCTCGGCGTGATTAACTTTGAATGAGCAACGAGCTGCCTATAAGAGGCTCCAATAGTTCCCAACACTTCCTGGTGTTCAATAAGCTCATTATAGCAGGCTACAAATACAATTCCAGTATGTAATCTAAGCCAGTATTGCTTAGCAATAAAATATCCTGCCAGGAAATAAAAAGCTGAATCACTAAAGGTTGAAAAACGTTCCAATCCCCTCAGCTTTGCAACCTCCTTTTTGATATATGGCTTAAGAATGAGTCAGGTGACTGAAAACAAACCCCCTCAAAAGTATACAGTAGGGCCCCTTGCCTTTTCTGGCTTGGGCCGACGCTGGTCTGGTGTTTCTGGGAATGATTTGTGTGTCCAGACATAATAAAGTCATAAAGATGGCCTAAGCACTCTGTTAGTGTTTCTACTGATAGGACACCTCATTAAGGGGTGTGGGACGGCCATGTGGCTGCTGCAGGCTGGGACCATGCAGCACTCTGGACAGGGGACATAAATCAGACAAATGAAACAGCCTGTAAAAACCAGACCTGAAACGGCCAGAAAAGAGGAAAAAAAAATCATATGCCTGAGAAAGTGGTGTTTTCACTTTCCTATGCACCGTTCTCACCCGCAGGGGAAGATTGAACAAATGAACGTCAATGCAAAACGTCATAGACACAAATGCATCCGTGTGCGCACACATACACGGAGCCCACACTGGAAATTCTGGCACAGTAAACCCAGGGGCAAAACCCATTGCTTTAAGAGCGTATCATTTTTTATATTGTAACCAAATACATAGTATGGGAAGAAGTGTCACAGTGTGCCCTTTCTTGCTGCCACATCTGGTTCAGATAGCCAGCTATGGGCTAAGCATACAGTAGCTAGCCTAGCGCTGGAGACACATGCTGAACCTTATTAATCTAGTTTGGTCAGCCTGGGACATGATCTCTTTTTATAGAAAGAAGCAACACCATGCTGCTGTCACACCCGTTCACATTGGCTGACTCACCAAGACTCACTCAGACAAATTTAAAACTGACAAAATACAGACGGGTCATAATGTCCAGTTGCACTAGTGAGGATGTGTGACGTGGTGCATTATGCTTTTAAAAGCCCAAAGCTACCGTGGATGCCACGTTCAGAACCTACCTGTGGATGAAACAGGAAACCTGGAGCTGGTCGCATGTACTTGTCCTTCAGAGTCTCAAACGGATCACTCATTCTCCTCTTCTCAACCCTGCTAATGGTAGATTTCTATCAGCTCTTAACGCACGCACAGCCGCATAAATTGATACACTTATATGCAGTATTAAAAAAAATATATATTTAAAATGCCAAATGACAGTATTGTTGCATAATACAACATGTAACAGTAGATTGTTTATGTTGTACAGGATAAACTATATGTAAAACTGTAGTAGTGATGATAGTTAAAGCTAAGTAAGCTACTGGGAATAACAATACCTGTAGATGGGGTCCATGAAGAAAGGCGTGGGTCTGGCATGCTGTAGAGAGGTGTCTGCTTTAGGCACCTCCATCACTCCCTTCGCCCCTTCATGACCTAAATTCTTTTTTGTCTCCTCCTCTCTTGAACTGCGTCCACGGCCCCTGGTCCCCAGGCTCAGGTCTAGTGGTTGGTCCTGACCGGAGTGGGAAGCCTCTGCTTTGGAAGTAGTGAATGTGGCTGACTTTTCCTCCTTTCGCTTGGTAGTGAGATCAAATGGTGACTCAGATGAAGACTTTCCCTGGGCCTTTTTACAGTCATCTACTGGAGACTGCGGCTCACCCTTTAGGCCTGGAGGTCTGAGGTCCCTCTCTGGGAAAGGGTACACTGGAGGAGAGAAAGCTGGGAAGAAAGGCAGCGGAAACATGGATGGATAGGGCAGGGATCCAACCTTCTTGTCTTGTAGGCCAGCCAGTCCTGTGGAGCCAAAATACTTTTCAGCAATAGAGGCAATGGCCTTAATAGAGTCATTCACAGCTCCTGTTACAGCTGTGTGCTCGTCCAGCGAGGATGGTATGAGGGATGGGCCTGGAAAGTCTTTGGCAGCACTGCTGCCTGTTAGGCTGGGGCTCTGGAGGCCTCCTTCACTGGCCTTCCTCTTTGAGCCTTTGCCGTTTTCTTGAGCACCCCCCCTCTCCCTCTCACTGTCCATGTCACTCTCCAGTTCAGAGCCTGATGTACTCTCCAGGTCACTTCCACTGGGCGTGCTGACATCGTCCAGATCACTGCTCTCGGACTGGTCACTCTGCTTGATTCGGTGCTTCGTAGAGGATGAGGAACTCTGGTTGAGGATCTCTGAGCCTAGCATCTGACTGCCAGGTGACCCGCTATCTTTACAGAGGGCTTTGAGAAGCTCACGGGACTCCTGAGCACTAGGGCTTGGAGGCAGCAGTGGACTCTTACGCAGATCTGAACCAGGCCCAGCGACAGGTGCATGGACTGGTTGTCTGACAGGAGAGGTGGTGGCAGGAATGAGTGGCGGTCGGTGGTAGAGTCCTGAGGGAAAGAGGCCGGGGAAGCTGAAGGGAAACGCTGGGGCAGCAGGGAAGGTTAGCCCACCATGGTGGCGACTAGCCCCAAAGTAATCTGCCAGTCCAGGACTGCTGTGGCCCATTGCCAGAGTGGATTTGTCCAAGCCAGGGGCGCCAGGGAGTGGCACACCCTGGGCAAACAATCCCCCTGCTGTGAAATGGTTCTTTCCTTCACAGAACCGCCGGTGCTTGTTGAGCGAAGACGTGGTGCTGAACATCTGCCCGCAGTCTTTGCACTTGATCTGTGTGCGGCAGTCGGCATGCATACGTTTGTGACGACACAGGTTAGAGAACTGAGTGTAGGACTTATGGCATACCTCACCTGAAGGGACATAGGGACAGATAAAAAGTGTGCGTTAGCATGCTGGAATCAGCGACACAGATACACACCCACACACAAAATGAAGATAAAATCACATGACATGACATTTCTAGTTAACGTGGTTCAGGCTGGCTCACGTTCAGGCAGAGGAAATACATTATGAATGATATGCTTGTGTTCCCATCAATACTGTGACAATAGTTTTCCAGCAAAATAAGGAAGAGAGGTGTGTTCAGATCCTGGCATTGTGACGGAATCTTTCTGGTTGATCGTGCGAGTCAGTCACTGACACTCATCACCTGCACATCAAACCAAATTCCCAGGCATCTCCAGGCCTATTGTCCTCCCAGGGACGCTCCCAGGGAGTCCATAAACAATCACACACAGGCACACACACAGACATGTAGGCACATTCACAAGATATTCACACAAGACAGAGAAACTGAATCACACACACACACACACACACACACTCTCCGTGCAGTACAATGGCTCTATTTTAAGTTTGTGAAGGAAGCAGAGTTGAATGAATCCTATCCTGCAGTCTAGTTCCCAGGGACAAGTCTCACGTCCTCTACTGCCCCTCTTCCCTCTCCAGGCCTCTCCCGTCACCCCCTCGGCCCCCTCACCTTGTCCCCGTCGCTGGATCCCTGTCTTCCTGCTCTGAGCGACCTTCCCACAGTCAACCCCTGTGAGCCTGTCTGTCATTCTGTCTGACCCTGGTACACGGACAGTGAATACATCCGCACCCAAGACAAACCGTCACTGTCTGAATTTATCTATCGCCTTTATTAATCCGTCAACATCATCTAATCCTAACAGATGATTTTTCTGACTCAAACTCATTGTTTTCTCCCTTCTAATGAATGGGAAAAATGGAAGATGTCCTTTCTTAGCATTACTCCTTAATGCCCACACTCACACTGCAGGATATTTTGCAGATCAGCTAGACTACAGCTGATGTTTCAATACGGCTTTGATAACTGAACAGTTTCGGAAAGCAGTTAGGAGCTGAATGATTGATTTTGCTCCCGTTGTTATTAGATCTTCAAAACAGGGATAAGGAAGTGGTTAGGAGCTGACTATGATTAAACTTCTGCATACTTTGGATGCTTGCCAGCCTTAAGGTGCACAAAGAGGCAATTTAAAGCGATAGAGAGGAAGCGCCATGAAAAGTATTGTGGAAACAGATTTGAATAAACACTGTAGAGAAAAGCCAAATGGGAATCTCCAAGCCAAGAGTGAATTTAAGCTTATGAAAAAGTTCATTTTGATGAATGAAATCCCAAAAACTTCATTAAAATGAACTGGATTTATGGCTTGAATTTGGCAGAAACAATCATGACAGAACAGTAGTTGAAAACATTTTGAGCACATCTGGAACAAAATGACTATGAGCTGATTTTTTTTTTATTTTGCATGTGATATTTCTTCTCTTAAACTTTTCATGTGTCTTACAACACAGACGAATCGTACATGAAAACATTAGTTAAATAATAATAACCTAACTGAGCTGAGGCTGTAGATAGTCACAGTAACGTACAGTTATGCATGGAAACCTATGTCAAACTGTAAAATACAAATTATATAATATAATATGTCCACTGTGCGCAAAGCTGCTTCTACTTCTCTTCCTTTTACTAGTATTGCCAAACACTGTAATTCGTGTACTTCTGACATTTACAGACTAACAACACACGTGCATCACGCAGCGAGTGCGAGATCTGATTCACTACATGTGTTTTTGTCAGATCTTAGGAAACTGAAACAAAATATTACAAACACTTTCCTCAGAGGAGAGCAATGGCAGTGGTGAGATGATTGTCTGAATTAATAGCTGCACAGACATGTGTACAGAGAAGGGTCTGATACACATACTCACGCATCCCTGACGCATTGCGTGCACTAACATACAAGCAGAATCATATGTGCATGCAGCACGGTACACAACCTGTCTTTTTTTACACAGCCATTAGTTGTTTTTAAACCTGCATATTTTCTGTTGATTACAGCAAATTGACTCTTATTCAGCGGGAACACAGGGAAGAGTGCTCTACATGTGGTTGCTATTTGTGAGGAATGGTGGATGTGGCGAAGGGAGAAAGGAGAGAAAGGGGAGTCAGAGGTCTGCAGTGGAGATGCAGCCACTTTGGCCTATGGATAAACATATATATGTGTGTCTGGAGGAGAGAGAGTGTGTGTGTGCAGGGTCAGGGAAGGAGAGAAGGGGGCAGAGGGTGAAGGTCATAATGCTTTAGGGGAAAGAGATGAGATCTGTGGTGTGAGGTGGTGAAAGTGTGAAAGGTCAACATGTGTTCAGGTCTTGCAGGAGGTAGGGTTTACTAAAGAGCAGAGGTAAAAAGCGCGTGTGCGTACGAGAGAGAGCGACTGAGAACGAAAACGTCTGTTGGCTGCAGCATCGACAGTAGGTCAGGCGGGGTCAGTGTGAAAGGCAACAGGATTGAATCGAATGATACTGTAGTTAAAATGCCATTATCACCATATCGGCGATGTGTGAGGGTGCTGATCCAGCAATAAGTGGATTAGCTGAATGACTAAAACAGCGCTGCCACACTGAACACAACCACTGTATAATTCCATGTCAAACATTACTTGACTGACTCTGGAGAAGGAGCTGAGGAAGGATAAACATGTATTTCTGTAAAAACATCATCGTTTTTATATTAAAGGCAAGTCACAAACAGAGTGTCATTATTGTTGTTATTATTATAACGTACTGAGGAGACTTACATAGGTAGGGTCTTAGTGACTTACACATGAAGGGCTTGACACTGCTGTGGATGTGCTTATGCTGTTTGAGGCCTGAAGACGTAGCAAACGTCTTGCCACACTCAGAGCAGGCGTGGGCCCGCGCCCCGACGTGCTGTGAGCGGATGTGCCTCTGCAGGTTACTGGGGTCTGTGAACACCTGCTGGGGGAAGGAAGCACACGGACACATGGGGGGAGTTACTACCTGCTTCTTTAAACTTGAGAGCAGTACAAATATTCACTGGATAAGACGAAACGGACACGTGGTCGTTACACAGCGCCATCAAAAGTCACTTTACCTTTGAGCAGTTTTCACATTCGTAGTGCTTGCCACTGTCGTGTGACATCTGATGGCGGATGAGGTTTGATTTCCAGTTGAAGGCCTTGGGACACTGGTCACACTTATATTCCCTCTCCTCAGAGTGGGTCAGAATATGGGCCTCCAGACTGCAGGAAAAAGAAAACAATAGATTGCATCAGCTCACGTTTGTTTCGTACGACATACTGTTGGACGGCAGCTGTTCTCCTCGTGAATCCACAGGATATATGTGAGTGTCTGTTATCCACTCACCTCTGAGCATCGGGAAAGACCTGGTCACATTCCTTACACTCCTGGAGCCCATGTGACATAAGAAGGGGTCGTAGGTCTTGAGGTTCCTGTGCCTTTAGGTCACCGTCTCCTCCTGGACACACGAGACACGAGAGTCAGAAGAAGATACAGACGGCCACGAGCCATGAGAACCATTCGATAATTCAAAAAGAAATTCTCTTCTAAATGAATGCTGAGCTAAATGAATGTCACTGTCTTCCTTCATTTCCTTTCTGCCTTCACGCCATACTGCTTACAATGTCAAAACAATGTGACTTGTCACTCTTCACTACACAGTGTTTACTACGGCATGGAAATAACACATCTATTTAAAATCAGGAGTCAAACCTGGATTAAGGAAGGAGGAGGGGGGCATCCCACATGGCTGCTTCTGGTGGTCCAGCAGCTGGTTGCGGGACTCAAAGTGCTGGTCACAGTCCTCACAGCGGTACTGCCTCTCCTCTGCATTGTGGGAGGGTGAAACGTTAGCATGTTGTGCATTGAAGTGAGGTGTACGTGTTCCAATAACTGTGTGTTGTGTGGTGCAGACCATGAATATCAGGAGCCATGATGTCACATGAATACTCTTCAGCCTTCATGAAAAGCAGCAGCTCCTCACCGGGGAAAATCTCTCTGGTGACTTTGTAGAAGATCTGTAACAAAGGAGAGTATGATGCATTAAAATCTGATTTTTTATCTTCTCGTTTAATTACAAATCTACAAAAACAGAACAAAAACACCTTTCATGGTGCTGAATTCTATGTTTTTAGCGTAAAGATGTCACAGCTGCTCATATACAACTACATTGGAAGGCGATGTAAGTTTTTAAACCAGCAGAGGTCACTTGGGATGTGCTCTTGGGAGCTCTTGGTACTGTATGAACTCTCACACACACACACACACACACACACACACACACACACACACACACACACACAGGCCAGCAAACTACACTGTGATATTTGCACCAGCTGACAGACAGACAACGACCACGTTGAAGCGTATTTTTATTGCCTCATGAATATGCATACAGAAAAACAATATTTGGATAGCAAGTCATAGGAGTAGTAGTCAAGTAATTGATAAACTACAAACTGTCTTTAATTGAAGAACATCAGCACTTACACGAGCTAGATGCAGATAATGCTGAATCCATTTAGTCCACAATAAACATGCATTAAAAAAAAAAGCATGCTCATAGTAAAAGTATGTGTTCGCAGGGGGTTAGTGATTTTAAAGAATCAGCTGAGAGACCCTGGGACTGTGGTGTTTCCTGTGGACACACAATAGCCTTTCTCTGTGAAACAATCAAGCAAGGCTTTATTTTTGGAAAGCTCTGGTATTTTAAAATATTACCTTCCTCTGCCGCGTCAATGTGACAATGATGATGGGGGAATTTATTAGAAATACAGAGGGGAGGAGGGTGATGTGAAGGCATGGGTCACAGGTACTCCACTCATTGAGGGAATTCCTGACTTGAACTATTAGGACACTGCAGCTACATTGGCTGCACTGAGGGTTCACATAAATATCTGTGTGACAATAAAGACCCTGATGTTTTCTGTCAACGATTCTATAATTGTTCATGTCATTGTTCTTACTTCTGGCAAATGATATAAAACTAAATAGGACAGATTTTTTTGTCATTATCTACAGCACAGGAAGTTCATAGACAGTCACTGGGCTTGAAGAAAGCCGAGGTCTGACCACGGCAGAACTCTTGCATGTTAATAAATGAGAAGTGATTGGTGCACAGTAACTGATTTAGTTTTGTGGTAGCATAAAAGTATGATTTAAATTCAGGCAGTAAAGCACGGCTGCTGCCAAGAAAGTCAGTGGGAGGGTGACAGGCACTGCAAGCCTGACTCCCATTACAGAGCTAAAGCAGAGTCATTACAGTTATCCAGACTAGGAGAGGCATGTTTCATACCTACCAACCAAAGTTTCATCCAAAAAGTCTTCATGTTTTGAATGCTCGCATATTTCATTAATCATTTATTTGCCTTCCCTCGTTAGAAAAAGTCTAAAGTTTGAAAATTGTTTGCTTTTTGTTGAGAATTAATGATCTGGTCAGCAACAGCAGTGCTGCACCCCCTTTGTTTCTAGGAATGAATAAAGGAAACGAAGCAGTCAGGCTCTCAACAGGAGCTGTAATCCATGCTTTAACCTCTGTCTGCACATGCATAAACATGGACGGACACTTCGTGGAGCATTCATGCACTAATACACTAATAGACGAGCTCTTTCCTGTGTCAGTCACCTCTGTAAGACCACAAAAATATTGTGATTTAGAAACAATTAGACAGGAGCTCGAATAGACATGCAAGTCTGCAGGGATTCCGCTCTGAGAGACTGATACCGAGGCTGAGGAAGGAGACCTTTGGAAAGCTACCAGCGTAAAATCTAATGGACACTGTCAAAACTATTTTGTTCTAAAAAACAAGAACACGGGTTTGTGGTAAAATGCAAAAATGATTTCAGTATGTTTTGAAAAATGAAGGCAGATAATTAAGAAACACAGTGAGAAAGATAGAAAGCCTTCTGGCTCTGAGTCTGACCTTTGACCCCCCTCTTTAGGAAATCAATAAACATCTGTAGCTCTGCTTCTCTGTTCTGTCAACACAATAAGATGTGCTTTGGCGTAGTGCAAGTGCAAATGAGCAGGCACAGGAGGGTGCTTATATATTTGAGGGGAATTCCCCCCCCAATAGCTCCACCCGTTCCCCTGACGGTCAATCCAGACAAACAGTGAAAACGCAAACAAACACGCAGGCTCGCTCCAGAACAGGACGACACAGCGTTTGATTCTAGGGTCCATCTTTGGCTTGTCATGGCAGCGGTCTACGATGGTCAGTGTTTGAGTTCACACTGTGAAAGCAGACTGCTTCAACATTAAACTCATTCCCCTTCACTGTATAACAAAACAATGCAAATGATTTCAGTCCATATCTTCCCCAGAAATACACAAGCTTGACCTGTAATATTTTAACACAACATGTACACATTGCTTTAGCCCTGATTTTATTGCCTGGGATATGCTGATTAATTATTTCCTACTGATGTGTATTATTTTTCCATTTGTTAGTTCATTTATGGAGGCACAGTTTATCTTTTTCTCCTCCTCGTTCTCCAACAAAGGTTTCAATCCTGAGAGGATCAGAGGCTCTATTCTGACTACTTTGTTACCTTGACACCATCAGTCATTAGCAAAGTAAACGCAGTCAAATTTTCCTCGAGTCACACCCTGTTGGCTGACTCTTCACTCACACAGGGCTCATTTGACAAGTATCCCTATTCACCCTGGGTGCTGCTCTCAGTGCACGCGTTTGGAATCTCGACTCCACTTTAGAACAAGTACAAACTACACAAACGGAGGACGCCCCGCACTCGCAGGCCTGCCTGCAACGATTAAACAACCACTGCAGGAAATCAGAAAGCATCACCAAGTTTAGGAAGAGTGCCCATTCATTTGGATGCTGGTGCTTGGCCAGCAGTAGCATTGTACATGTCCACATGTGCTGCGACCTCCCTGTAGCTATCAGCGTCGTGCAACTTGTACAATTCATTTGGCAGCCGCCATCAGTTGGCTTGTGAACAAAACCATTTCGTGACTTAGATAGCAATAAAGAGCGTGAGTGCACGATGTACAGATGTTCCCGGCAAATTGGACGAGCATGCAGGCGACTCAATATGGATCTGATCATGACAGTCAGCTGTGGGAACGTGACCTTACAGAGAAGCAGGATCTTTCTAATATGTCTTGGACGATGTCTGATCAAAGTCAGGTGTAAACATTGCGCCTCCAACATTTGAAGAGTTTTAGTCTCACTGAGTAGAATTTTCTGGAAGATTTTTCACAACTGAACAGATTTCAAGTCAGTGAATTACAGTGACTTGAGGATTTCACCTCCAGTGCGTTTACATAGTGAACAACTGTCAGTGTTTTGCTAATATGCCTTTCAGCCACTTAACCCACTCAATTCTGAGTGAGAATCAATAGAGTGAATGAGATTAACGCTCATATCCATCTGCACTGTCTTATGAAAGGCTCTTCTGTGCCTTGTTAAATGATGTTAATTACACTTTTAATCCATTTTCCTTTCAATTGAATCAGCAGAGAGAGAAGCACAGTGGAGGGTTCTTAAACACTAATTGTCCCAATTACGTTAACAACAAAACACGCGGATCACGGAAGGATCCATACGAGCAGTGCTCAGACTGCGCTCCTCTGTGTGAATGAGACAGATCAGCAGAGCTTGGGCTTGAGTTTATGGCATCAGTGATCAAAAAGCTAACATTAAACACAAACAGCAGTTTTTTTAGAAACATCTGAACTTTCTATACCTTTTCAATTAAAACCAAATGTATGAAATTCAATTGTCTTCAGAAAGCCGGCTCCATATCTAAAGAAGAGTGATAGAACTGCGAATTAATTACAGATCCCTGCGTGACTCACAAACTGCGACACCTGCCATCTTCCATCCTCTCTGCAGTGTCAAACACATGAAGCAGTAAAACAGAAAGGGCATAAAACTAAAGATTGTCCTTGTTAATATTTGTCAGAATGATGACATTGTGGATAATGCTAGTATTACAGAGAAATAAATATATATGTAAACTTAATGGAACTCCAGTTATAAACAGATGGACGTTTACAGTGACATAATGTTTTACAAGTATTTACGTCACTCTCTCAAAACTATGTTCTGAAAATTCTATTGTAGGCTGTGGAAGGAGAGAATCATCATTAAATGTTGGCAGACATGCAAGTAATTAGAACATTTTACTCATCTCTCCTGATGTCCATCATTACATAAAACCTACATTCCTGCTGGAATAATTACAGTCAACTGACGCTAAATGCAATCATTAAAAGCTATGTCCGATATTCTTTTTGTCAGAAGGGTCTGTGCACGTTGTTTCACAGAGTAGATTTTTAAACCCCTGTAGCAGGACAAGAAAAAAACTGCAACAGAAGGAGAAGTGGTCGCTCAAACAGTTCCTCCAGCAAGACAAAACAGGCTATTTTTCCTCTCTCGCCCCCTCACCCCGCCAAAATTGGTCATAAAATTTTATGATAAACAGAACAGGGTAAGGAATAAGAGGACGCAGGCCAGTTCTACTCTCACGCTGGCACACTGGCAGTTGTTGTATGACATTGTCCTAAAACGAATTCATGAAGAAGTCGTGTGCTGATGGCACGGTGAGAAGATCTAAAATATTACCCGAACATGCAATAAGCAAAGCTGGGCAGCTCAGTGGGGCTCTGAACTCGTCACTCGGACGGTGCTCGTTGTGTGGCAAGTGTGTGATATGTGGTTTCAGGCTGGGTTTAGACTCAGCACTTCTCTGTGCTGTAAAAACCCGTTGGAACCAGGTACTGTGAGTTTTCAAGATTTCCAGCTCGGAATGAGGAGCATAGGGAGTCATCTGAACCGCAATGAGCAATTCACACTGCAGCATGTGCGTAAACACACACACACACTAACACACACACGCATATGTGTAGAAACACAGGGGATTACAGGTGTGTGCAAACACTCACACACACAATGGAGCACTTCACACACTCACAAAAAGTCAATGCACATAAACGTCTGCACACACATAGAAAAACTGACAGAGGCTTTACAAGACCACCCCATTTAGTCTATTCATTTTACACACGGAGACAGGCATTGTGGGACGCTACAGTGTGTTTTCAAAAACACACCAGTGTTGGCCGGAAGGCTTAAAGACGGCGCATTGTGCTGTGTTGTGACAGTGTGTAATACTTAACAATCACCTCATCATAGCTGTGTCCGTGACCTGTCAGAGCCTTACACAGTCACCCGAGCAGAACCAGAGTGTTGACGGCGACTCGCACCTCAAGGAGAGAGCAGCTGAAGAAAGCGCTCTCTGATTGTTTGTCTCTCAGTATGTGTGGATAAGTAATTTTTTTAAAGCCTCTCTTCTCTTCTCTCCTTTCCCATTTCCTTTATCTAACTGCTCTCTCAATCTTTTTTTTCTTTTTACTGGGACTGAAGAAGGGTTAAAAGACTGGTGCATACAGGTCTAAGTTGTTTCCAAATTATATCCTGGCCAGTTAAAGTAAAAGCAGCATTCTTCTACATGCTATATGTTTTATATGGTATTACATGATTTAGATCTCCTTTTTTGCTAAAACTACCACTTCTGAGGAACAAGCAAGCTAAATTATGTTTTTAATCAGGGTCGTGCTAAGGCATGCTCCACACACGTGTCAGACCAAGTTTTGCTTCTCGCCTTCCTGCCCCTTCCTGCGGCTCTGTGTAGGAGGAGTGAATGGCCATGGGATTACTGAGGTGAACAGGCCCCCATGTGTTCAGCACGCACCTCTCGGCACAGCCAGGTGAGCAGCAAAAGGACTGTGACATTCCTGGCATATCTAAGAGTTTATATCGCAAGCATGACTGGGAAGTGTGTGGAACTATCATCTCGGCGGGTCGTCTCTGATCCTGCCCTGTGGTCCTTGCACGGCAGAAGCCAGTGAACAATTACCGAAAGAAAACACACACAGATAGCAAGAAGTCTCTGCAGTGCAGCGCGTGGGAGGGCTGTGTGTGTGTGTGTGTGTGTGTGTGTGCGTGCGTGCGTGTTAAGTGAAGACAGGGTGGGCCAGACGCTCATGGGACAATCTGACTGATCACAATAACACCTTCTAACGCCGCAGCGCATAGACAGGACAGACAGTGGAAAATACAGGGCAGCCTTCTGGAATCAGAGCTATGTTTTTTGAAAATAGCAGACTATAGTTACAAAGTTCTGAGTGACTCACAGTTGCACTTGATTTTACCAGACAGAAAGATTCAGAAGAGGACACATCATTATTTGGGAGTTCAGGATCAAGTCACATGTTTTTTCTCCCTCTCTTTTTTTTCACAACATCATATTTTGTGGATGTTTTTGAGCCAGGCAGGCTGTGAGCCTCTGACATACCTGATCATCTATCTGGCACGCTGTCAGGTTGTGCTGCTTGGCCGCAGGGGCAAACTGGATGTACTTCAGCCAACTCCCAATATTTTGCTTGCTGGCATCCACGCAAAATTTTACATGGCCTGACCCGTCCAAGATCTGCAAACAGAGAGAAAGAGAAGGAGAGTGAGAGAGATCAGACTTTGATCTGTATCAGTCCAGGTTACTGTGTCCAAACACTGACTAACCACCTACCTCCCACAAAGAGGACCTGGGCTCACGTACAAGAATACAAACAATAAAGATATATTAATATATACACACATGTGCAAATAATAAATGTTATAAAACTAAAAAAATGTAATTAATATACACGTCTCACAGCTCTCAGAGGATTAGACCATTTCCACTGCAGTAATAATAAAGTGTAAATTATATTAACGGCTTATGTTTTTTGAGATGTTGGATGACTAAAATAAATTATTGCCAATAAACAGTTATTTAGATATTTGTTTTATTTGTTATGCTACAGATAAAATATTATTTTTATTCCATGAGTGAGTAAATAAATATAGAAAATATGCAGCTAAATTATTCTAGATAGGAACTGACAATAACTGATGTTTGAATTCGTTTCCTAAAATATAATTTTAACGAAAAACATTAACAAAAGTAATATAAGAATAATTCTAATAAAAACAACGATAAAAAAATACAAACGAAGACTAATGAATGGTTCTCTGTCAAATGAGTAAATCTCAAAAAAACACCTCAAACATCTAAAGAAAAAAATAAAGCAATGAATACTAATAATATGCAAATCATGGGATCAATTGACATCTATCGCTTACATTAAATTAACAGAGCATTTCTCTTATTTATAGAATATTAAACGGTTCGGCCCTGTTTTAATATGTTAATATTTATGATACAACAGCTGTAAACCTCAATGGGAAGAAAAATCAATTACAGGAAACCACGAGTGATCAGAAATATGAAGACATCGCTGACTGTTGGAAAACAAAACGGAATCTTTCTCAGCGTCACAAATCCTTCTGCCTTTGTATAAACCTGCCGTTGAATAAATATTTAGGATGCATATTAAGCCCTTTGTGTGCGCCAACAGGATCTATCCATTTATCCTGCAAAAACATGGGAGTTAACAAACAGGAGTTTTACTTTTTGCTCTCATGGTAAAACCGTTAATACGTTTTTTTTTAATTCCACTTCTTACCGTAAAAGCTCTTGAGCACCGGCGCACAGCGGTTAAAACCTCATGGGATAATAAGCGCGTTGTTAACTGAGCAAAAAGCGATGGAAACTCCCGTTTAAAACCACGAAGGAAGTACAAGAAACTGGAAAAGTACAAATTGCTTTTGCTACGGCATCACTGTCCAGATTATGGGAAAGGAAAACGCACCAGTGTGTTGACGTTACTTCAGCACCGGCGTCTCCAGGTCTCGAAGCCGCGGGGACGCGTCGACTCTTCGCCGGGGTGCGCTCACTTTACTGCCCCGCAGACACCGCGCGGTGAGTCAAAGTAAATCCTCTGCCACTACAGTGACTCGGTAAGTCTCCTCTCACTGTCCTACAGACATCGCGGGTCGGAACTGAATCCCCCGCGGTACATCAACTTGCTCTCAACTTTTCAGTGTGCGCGCCTCGCTCGGCTCGTCCGCTCCTCTCTTGTCACCCCTCCTGTCCTGACGCACCCAGGTGTCCTCTAGTAGCCATTCAACTTTTCATTCTTCTCTCGCGCTCCCCCCACCCCCCTCCTCAGCCAGTCGGGATGTGTCTCCTATATGATAGCGGAAAGATTCGGGGGGTGATTTCAATCATCGCCCCCCCACACGGACTCTTTGTTTGATGTTTCTCCTTCACGCATTGTCTCGCAGAGAAAGGTCCAGTGCGTCCGTGCAGCCCGGAGAGGGGCGACTAACCACGGCACTGTCTGTTCCCCTGTCCCCGGTCGGAAGCGACTCCTCTCCACAGTAAATTTTAAAGTGACAGGGGCCCGGGGTTGGAAAGGGTGAGAGGGGTCAGAAAGAGGTCGGGATGGGGCTTCAGAAGGGATGAAGTGTACACACACACACACACACGGGCAACCCTTTAATGAGCCAACATAAGCATCAAAGTGGTGCATTAGCTATTAGCCACCACCGCAAATTCATAGAGAAATTTATGGCATTAACAGCGAGAGCCAAATGGAAAAGAGTTTTTTCTGCACCGTGTTCTTTGCTTTACCTTCGAGTTGCAGTTATTACCTGAGTGCAAGAAGAAACCACAATAAAACGTGGCGTGTAATTGTGTTTGCATTGTGGGAATAATGTAATAACCAGACCTAAGTGTCCTCTTGGGGACCTTCAGGAAACTCCACAAGGACCACTGATGGTCCCCGTGCCACATCTTGACAAACACTGACCCAATCATCTGCTCTTTTCTGACTTGGGGAAAAAAAAGTCAGGTTGTAGGTTGTTAAATACTTGTGTTCTGCTTCCCCCCCACATCTCCCCCATCGGCACCACACAAACCTCTTCCCTAAAATAAACGTCGAGTGAATTACTTTCACAAAACGATTTTTAAAGTAAAATGCGCTTTTATAAAGCAACAGTTTAGGTTGAATCAGCCTTTAATTCAAAGAATAAACGTCGCGCGGGCCTCTGCGCGCGCACCTGCTTTCCAATCAGCCCACAACGCCGCGTTCATTGAGTTTCTCGAGGGGTTCGTTTCATACGGGGACTAAAGGTACGGGATAATAATCCAGAAACGTCCTCGTTGTCAGTGAGTGGACTTTATTAGGCAGCTCATAAAGCCAGAGAGGACAGGGCTTTGGCTGATGAGAGCAGATGATGATGGATAACGCCTCACACTGTGACATTGACCTTCCAACCCAGATAATGCCCATTGTTTTACGGAATCGCGGAGCAAATGTGCAGGAAGGACAGGAAAAATCATGTGTAAATAAGGCAGGACCCCGCCACCGATTCCCATCGTCTCGCGCTCCTTGAGAACCGAGGAGGGACCCCGGTCCGCCCGGTCATTGATTTCCTGCCTCTCCTCGACTTGTCCATTGTTGGAACCCTTTTTAATTTAGCCATAAATTGGGAAAGCTCAAGTCGAATGAGCTGTTCTATTTTCTTCCTGTCAGGATGAGGGATTTGTTTTATGATGCATTGTGTATTAAATACAAGTAATCTGGGAAAGTGATTGCTTCACGGTCTCTTCGGGTCTGATCGAGAATCCTGATAGAGAGAAGAGTCTGAGGTCGTTTCTGAAAGGGAGGAAATGTCTGAAAAAGGAGGATAACACGCGGGCTTTGTGGTATCAACGAGGGTAAAATGGGGTAACAGTGGCGGGACCCCCGGAGCCTGGCCACACGACGAGACGCTGCACTTCCCCCCACTGTCAGGAGATGGCGTGCTCAACTGAAGTGAACTCCCCCCCCCCCAAAAAAGAAGAACTAGTGGAACATTTCAGATGATAATGTGACAGTTAAACCCCACGAAGAGATTTCATTGTTCACTGGCTTTAAACGTGACATATTCCATAAAGCTGAGCGCGTGCACGTGTGACTTATAATTTGGTGATTGTGTGTCTGGTCAGGAATCAGCTGATGCACTGAAGTAATATTAATAATAACACATTCAAACTTTTCTTTGTGGATCACGTGTCGGCCTTTACACCGGGACAACGCTGCAGCTCATTCCTCGGTCTGTAACAGTCTGATATATCAGGCAGCTCTTTGACTGATCATATGATGTGCGGGATCATTTCATTCTCATCCGTGTGAACCGCAGCAGAACGCGTCAAATCGCTAGATGGGACATGAAAGGCCCGAATATAAAACCACCTGAACGAGCGGCCGTAAAGCTCCCGCATCAGCTCGGAGGAGACGGATGTGCGCGAGCTTAAAACACTTGTTCGTGTGTTAATAAACCCCGCGCGTGATTTGCAAGGCGCTCTCCTAATTTATATGTATTCGAGCGATCCGCTCTAAACACTATTGTGATGTGCTGAGATGAAATGGAGCCGTTTTATCTGAAGTATTCCATGCCTTTGTCATAATGGTTTGGACATATTAAGTAGCGGTGTGGAGAAGCTGTTTATCAACAAATTACAAACCAAATAGGCGCAGGCTCCGGGGGATGTTAGTCGTGACTGTATCATACCACACAGCATTTCATACTTATTTAAAACATACAGCACCCGGATAATGTTTAGTGCTGAGACTTTAAACTGCCATGACGTTCTTGAAAGGAAGTTCATTTGCTTAAATGGGCTCATGCTTATTTGGCTTGCGGCTTTTTTGTTCGTTTTAGGAGTTCAGTCACGAAAAAAAACAATTCATACATTAATGTAGAGAATTTTTTTATGATCAAATAGCTTCACATTTTATTTGATCTGAGGTTTAGCTTCTCTGGTCCATTCCTCTTTTTTACGCCCAGTAACTTTATGCTATATATATATATATATATGTATATGTTTACTTGTGATACATATACATATTTCTCCTCTAAAAGGTGATGCGGATTTTGCTGCCGGACCCAGAGACGTGTAAAATCAGATGGGACAGACTGGGGAAGAGGGGGATTCCCGTGTGTGCTGCAAGCTGACTCCAGCCAGGGAGCTGCAGAGACTGCCGCTGCAGCCGAGGGGCCACATGGAAACAGTGTGTAGGCCCGTGTGGCGCATTCCAGCACATCCTCCAGGAGAGCGGAAAAAATAGAAAGCGAGGAGAGAAAGAAAATATCGCAGCCAAATCCCTGTAAAATGGTCCCGCCATTCAGTTGGAGACCTCCCATTGACACCGACGAAAAGCTGCATTAAGTCTCCATCACGACTCCGTCTACACACGGCCCCCTCTGCGCATTTTATTTTGCTTATATATGTGGAGCGATTCAGTCAAGTGGTAAAACTCATTTACAGCTCAAGCGAGCGAGCAGCCCTCAGTTTGCACAGCACTCTGCAACTTTTTTTCCTTTAATTAACACGTCCATCAGCAGAGATTAACGCACAATACAATAAGTGTGCGGCTTTGAAATCCTCAGATTTAAGCATAGACCTGTTGTTCGTGCAGCCCAATTACCGTTAAAACAGAACAGAGGAAATGAAAGGGGAAAAATGTAAATACAAAATTTCCTTGGGTCTGGAAGTAGGCCCGTTGTGAGCGGCGTGTTAATCTCCACCTCAGTAATTTGGTTCTGGGGAGAAGACAGAAGCCCTGCTGCTGCGCCCTGCACTTCATAAATCACTGCTTTATGTGGACAAGGTCACAGCCCCCCCCTCCACCTCTTCTTCCCCCTTCCACTGGCCCCTCCGCCATGTTTACCCGGCCGCCCGGGGGCTCTCAGGACCAGACCAGCTCACTTCTAATTACTGTGGATTATTTTCATTTGCCGGGGGTCAGCCAGGCATTCCGACAGGGACAGAAACAGAGGGATGATTTCTTGACAAATTCTGGGGCCTGTGAGGAACAGGTCCTGGGTGTTTGATGGATTAAGCAGCTGATTTTGTTTTGGCACTGTCTGTTGTTATCATTGACAGCTAGTCGTAGAGATAGTTGGCCAGATGACGGTACACACGTCTACATGAATAAATCCTTGTTTGTTCATAATCTAAAATAACAATTGCTTTTACAAAAGGAAATTCCAGTGGGTGTAATCACTGTATCCCCCGAAGAAAGATGTGTGTGATGACGTAGAGGACATAAATGATCTCATCTTATTTACCAGTCATTAGAAGGAGGGTGTGAAAGAGGAGTTTTCCAAAGAAACATTGTGATTTTTCATCATTAAAATGCATTTATGTAGCTGAGCTGCAAAACAAAGAGGACAAAACAAAACTTGGTTTATTTCCAAAACATTAAAATAATTCAAGTCTGTAATCTGTGCTGCAAATTCACAAGGGCTTGATGAAAATATGCCTATTAAAGAAATAAATAAGATCTCTGCCATGCGTTTTGCCTTAAATGAAGTGTGAATGAGATGTGCTGTCTGTCAGATGTAATGTCAGGGCACGACCAGCTGCCACACTTCAGATTATAAGGGGGCTACCTGAGAATGTGAATGTAAAAAGGAAGAGTAAATACTACGTAACAGTCAACAGTTAAATGAAAGATAATTACTTTGAAACCACCTGATGTGTGCTGCTGAGAAGTGGTGGCTGCGGCAAACTGGGGGGCGTTTAGAGGACGCTGGAGGAGGAGGAGGGGGGCATGTACAGAAAGTAGTACAGGCTGTAGTAATCACAGACACTTCCTCCGTAGTGCCTCAGCAAACAGGGCCACACTGTATGTGGGCTACGGGGTGCGATAAAGCTGCACAAGAGTCAAAGGTCACGTTTTTCAAGCATAAATTTAGTGGGCACACAGTTCCTATACGCATGGGACAGACTGGAAACTTAAACAACCCGCTCCACCCCACCCCTGCACAGTGGAGAAGGGGGGTGGGTAATTAGAGCATGTTGCCAGTCGCCACAGAGTGAACAAATTGGCTCTAAAACGCTCATAGATATCATCTTTAAAAGGCCTTTTCATGTACGAGAGGTAAAGCCGCATGGAACTGAACACGGCACTTCAGATGTTCAAGTGTCATACATTCATTACATTTATTGAGCTCTCTTCTCACGTTTAAAGTCCAGGCTCTGCTGTAACGCCGCAGCAACCTGATTTTCATATACCGTGTATAATTGGAAGGCTAATATTTTAATGTTGGCGAAAATCAGGCGGAGATGTAATACTTGTTCTGCATGACGGGAGAGACTGCTGCCATGTTAGTTCAATATGCCGCAGCTGCAATAAAAAAACTCAGTGTTTATGGATAGAAAACGCTGCTGACATGAAAGAACACTGGTTTTATAAAGTTTAATATAACTCACTTATAGTGTAGTTCCCTGATACTCTATTAGTGTTGACCCAAGTTTTTCAGATATATTTGAAAGCAGACAACAAATATAGACAAATAAATTATAATAATAAAAAAAGACCTCTAGTCACCCGCGAGACAGGTGGAGAAACAGACACCAAACAGCTGGTGACTGATTCTCAATAAAACTCTGCATTTACTCTGATTAGTTGTTTCACTTTTTTGCTACGCAAAGCCAATGGCTTGTTTTGTTGTATTGCAGACAGAAAACAGCACAATATGACAAGTAGAACTGTATTTTTCATCTGAAAGTAGTCAAAACTGCAATGTGAGGAAGTGAGAAAATGGTCTTGAGTAAGTGCAAAGTGTAGTCAGATTGTGTTCAGTAAGTCCATCAAGCACACACACACACACACACACAGGTTAGCAGGTCGCTGGTCAGCTCAATCTATGTGAGCATAAGTAAAGTCAAAATCAACTTGGAAAACAACAAATCAGCTGCAACAACCCTACAATGAAAGAAAAGCTGCACAGATCGCACATAACATAGGGACACAGAGTGACTCCCATTAAAAGCTTCACTGACTTTCAGTAGCATCAAAGAGGTCCCCGAGTTAGCCTGGGATTATATTTAACCCGGGAGCTTGTTGCACTGCTGAGTACAGGGCACATGCTGATGCTGCTGCCAGTACACCATGCTCCTGGCATGCAGACCAACATTCTCATTAAATTGTGGCTTGGCCACTATTTCCTAGAGGAACACACACATGGAGTAATGCATGGACACACACGGAAACACATAAACACTCTGACAACAAAACAACAACAACAAAAAAGAAACATATTGAAGAATTTATCTTTAAATCTACTTCAATAGCTTT
Source organism: Microctenopoma steveboyesi (assembly GCA_032359275.1). NCBI lineage: Eukaryota > Metazoa > Chordata > Actinopteri > Anabantiformes > Anabantidae > Microctenopoma > Microctenopoma steveboyesi. The sequence goes on along the minus strand of JAUMHF010000005.1, from coordinate 11,635,247 downwards.
TACTACACTACAGTAATATTTCTCCTTCAGAAATGTATGCTAAAGCATTAAAGTTTATTCATATTTGGTCTATAGTATAACAGCTATAATAAAGCAATAATGAAGTAGTAACAAATGTGGCTTGCATTATAGTATTAGACCAAAAACTATAACCATGGTACCAGTTTCTTCAGATTTTGTAAATATGTAACTTGCTACATAATTGTTGAAATGTGGTTTCACCACTTCTCTGTTCAGCTTAAAGTCAGCAAATAATAACAGTAGTGCATACAGGCATGTAAATTCAACGACGCAAACACTTCGACAGAAGTTCTCCATGTATGTGTGCAGGTCCGTACCGAACCATATCTTGAGATAAAGCAATCTCACTTGGCACATTTCAGTAGGCAGACTTGATATGAACCATCAGACATGTGCGTCGATACTCGCAGCTTTATTCAATTCCAAACCAATCACTGTGGTGTCGTACACTTTTGGGTTAATATTCTAAGCGTGGGGCCCAGGGCTAGCTGAAGATAAATCAGCTTTTATGATGGGTTGTTATGGTTTTTATGGCACTGGGGTTGTGAGGGACTGATTTGGGGATCAATCACCTGCAGGTGTCTGCTGGAGGCTGGGGTGCGGTGAGGATCGATGGAGGATCTAGTGCTGCAGTGATGGAATAGAGGTGTGTTGGCGTGCGCACTGAGACTGGGTGCAGCTGTGGGTGGTTTGTATTAGTTTTTAAAGCCATAAGAGAGACAAAGTGATGAAGGTGCGCATGTGAGGGCTTCGTAGACAGAGAGCAGATATATCTGGGGCTGGAACAGTGATGAAGGGCTGTTGGACTATGACCAGACCATCTCAGTCCCCCAACCCTCCCGTCCCTTCTCTCCCAATCCACTTCTTTATCTAGATGGCACTTTGGAAAATCTCATTGTCACACAACATTTACCAAAGACAAAATAGTCCGTTGGAGATGACTGGTCATGCAGAGTATGGAGCTTGTGTGCAGAGTATCCTTCACACAACCTCTTTCACTCACGTCTTGCGTGTTTTCCACTGGGAGAGGCCGGCATTGTGGGCGCAAAACTCTGCCAAGACACACAAACAAGAGTGTGCATCTATGCGAACCATTGGCACGAGTGCCCATCGGCACACAGACATCAGCTGCACTGAAGTTTGTCAGTTTCTCTGGCTCTTTCTCTTCCTCCCCAGGCATGGCGCGTATACACGGTCAACATCTCCCCTGTCTGTCAGATGGCTGCTTCCTCAGTGCTGTCAGCAGAGCCCGGCTGAAACAAAAGAGGCGGAGAGCGAGGCCCGTGCTTTTCTGAATCAGAGGAAGTTGGTGCTGATTACGCTGCCCCCGAAGAAGCATTCCGATCCCGTTAACCCACACGCTGGCTGTCAGCTGGAAACCAAGCAGCAAAGCACTGGGAGAGTAAAGCTCGCACCACCCCTCCCTGACAGGCCTTTATTTCCTCTACTTTCTTTTCCTCTTCTGTGTCTTCTCTTCTGTAGTTTGTCATAAAATTGATGCTCTTCTGTCTCCATCAATCCAGAAATCTTTTCCTTTCCCTCTGATTTCTAATGCACCTCCTGTTTGGCCTCTCCTTCACTGCGCAGAGACACAACAGCAGGCCCTTGTTGGAGGAGAGAACATTCCACCTTTTTCACACCCTTACCTCTCTATCCCTGATGAATGTCTTCACTCTACTTGTTTATATGACAGAAGGGGTTATTCATAATCAAGCCCAAGAGAGTATGTACACACAGTGGACATCCTGATAGAAGACAACGTATTAAATTTCTGTTTGTTTGACAGGAGTGCTGTCTCTCCTCTTCTTCTTGACGGGAAGACCCTCATCTATTCAAGCAGGGGGCATGACCCTAGCAGCACTCCCCTCTCTTTTTCTCTCTCAAGTGCTAACACATATTAAGTAAATGAATCGTGTCCTCAGGGCGGCAGGAGACAAACGAGCTTCTTAAACATCGGAGGGGTGGCGGTTTGATCTGGTGTCGGCGGGTGTTTACGACGTAACTGCGGCTGAGTCGTGTTTGTGATGTTACCCATCTAAGTGTGTTTATACTGTGGTGGAGATGGCTCTGGTCTCTTAGCCAGGTGCTGAGGCTCTATGTCTTCGCTTTGAGAGGGAGAGTGCGCTGATGGGCTTTGGTGTTTGTGTGTTCATTCTCTGCGAGTCTGTGTGTGTCCGCGGTAGTGCTCACAAGTCAAATGTTGTTCAGGAAGCCGGACAGTGTGTGTGTGTGCGTGTCCACATACAAACCAGGCACAGACTCAGGTTAGAGTGTCTGCTTTCATTCCTTTCCAAGCCTGTTGTCCTGTCTTTCTGTCTCATTCTCTCTTTCTGCTGCTGAAAAAAAACAACACTACTACTGGGAAGTGTAAAAAAAAGGAAGGGGAGGAAGGAGGGGTGGCAGGACTGAGGTGCAGTGGGCTGGTGGCAGTGGTGGGGGGCTACAAGGCCCTTGGGGTGGGTATAGGGTTCTGGTGAGAGCTCGGGGGTTGGTGGAGAGGTGTGCATGGAGAGAGGGCCCTGGTGTAATCTCAGTGCTGAATAGACGGAGCTCTTAATAGAATCCCGTCGTCCGGCTGCCACAGAGAGAAACAAGAGCTGTAATGGATGGGCTCAGCTCTGGCTCCCACTTTCCCCCCCATGACCCCTGCGTTGGTCAGAAGTAAGAGCTAAAGAAGCATTGTAGCCCCGGGCCTGATTGAATGGGGAGGGAGGAAGGTGGCGGTGGCGGTGGCGGTGGCGGCGGCGGTGGCAGTCGGGGGGGAGGCAGCCGCGCTGATAGACCAATTTCCCACTACTGCGAGCAGCAGGGCTTGATTGATGAGGGCTGGTGTTGGTGAGAGGAGGCCCATCACATGCGATCACATAAATACTTATTCAGCTCGAATTGGGCCTGACAAGCCTTACGACAGCTTTGTGCTGTCACAGATATCATTGGAAGGAAAACGCTCCATTAATCATGCGTAATTAACTTTTCAAAGGGGAGGTTCTGCTTGGAACCAGGAGTAACCCACTCAGTACCCAGATAAAAAGTCTCAGCATCTTAACTGGGAATGGGGAGGGCGTTGTTAAAAGCTAAAGCCAGTTTCCCCTGAGCCGCTCCGTTTGTACAGGAAACGGCTTCATTAGTATCGTTTTAGGGCTCTAATGGGCTCAATACAAAGCCTCCTCTCTCAAACCCAGTCGTGTTCACTGGCCTTACAGTGCAATATCCTGTGAGCGCACGGGGCCATAATGTTCCCTGTTTGAAGTCAGAGCAGAACCCACGTGAATGCCTGCCACCAGTTAACTACCTTGACCCCCCCCCAAAAAAAGCAGTGTGGAGGAGTGAGAGCTGGAGAGCCCAACAACTTATGTGGCTTCATTCTCTCTCTCTCTCTCTCTCTCTCTCTCTCCCTTACAGACAAAGGTAGAGGTCTCCCCCTGCCTCCCCTTGGGAGCAAACTGGACCAGAGTCCTTTTGTTTTAAATCAGCAAGCAAATGATTGGCCTCACATTAGGATTAGCACAAACACACACGGATGCATGTTCAGACCTACTACCATCTACTACTATCTCATCTGATCAGCATTCCTCCCCGAGTGTCGTAATGCTGCCACCTGCGTAGCTGCTGGCGGACAAATGTAAGCAGTTGGTATGGAAAACAATGGGGACAAAACAATTGTGTACCTCAACGAGGAAGTAAATTCAGCTCTTTCGGGAAACATAAATGTTATCTTAGAGTACGTGATGTGGTTACAACACTAGTAAGAAACATGTCTTACAACTAATAATCCAACATAAACCTGGTAACAGACCATAGTATATGATACACAACCACAACATGCTGCAAATAACTGATCAAGAAAATAATGCAAATAATTAGATTGACAAGGCGGTCAAAACCATGTGAAAAGAGATGTACGTGTGGTTTTTCATCCCAACCATTGTCTGTCCTGTTTGCTCCTTTGTGTCCCAACAGATTTCTCTGACTCACTTCAGTCTTAATTCTGACATGCACATTGTTTCATTAAATGATATGATATTTCTGAGGGAAACAGACGCCACTAAAAAGTTTCCAAATTGCCATACATGGACTACACACACACACACACACACACTCAATCTTCTTGAGTTGGTCATCTATGATCATTTCCTCTAAACATCACCATCACTACAGCAGGGACTTACTCATTTCCTCCCTGCTAATTAACTCCGTCTGGCCCTCGGAGAAAGAAGATGATCCACTAGAACATAATAGTCATGTGCCACATAGAGACGGTGACTGACCCAAATAAAGCAACCACACGTCTGCAGAACACACAGACAGCACTTTTCACACATGCAGAATTAATGTGTCACTTCAGAGGGTCTACATTAAGGTATCATTATATGCTTCACATTGATGAGTGTTTGATTTTTCAGCCGTCTAATGCCATGATACTTACTCAGACAATCTGAACTGACCGAACTAAAACACTTTTTAAAAAAGTTTGGCTGAATTCACTTGAGGACAATGGATTGTGTCATTTTGATTTTGACATTTTGTAGTATTGTAGTATATGACACTTCATTTCATGCTATACAGTAGAGCAAGCAAACAGTAATGGTGACAGGTGGTTAAAGTGAGACCACACGCAGTGGAGGTGAGGACTGGAGTAGAAGAAGAGTGGAGGAGTGTAAGAGAAAAGAGGGAATGGGTGAAGGGTCAAGTACATTCATTCAGCTTAGTTTGACTTATATGGAGAGGGAAGACAACAATAAGCGCTTGTGTGTCAGAGTCATGAAGGTAGCAAAGCTCTTCTGCCGTCACAATGGGCCTGCTAACCACTCGAGGGCCAAGCAGAGCTCAGCTTGAGCTCACGGAAATTCACCAACAGGAATTCACCAACATTTCTCTGATGCTCTTCATGACGATTGGCCTGCTAGAGGAACAATTTGTAAGCTCGAAAAAAAACCTAACACTGTCTACTTCCTATTATAAACATCTTGAGTTGGCTCTGGATCTCGCCAAACCTCAGAAGTGCATCGAATGCTAGAAATCGAGGAGAAGAGGAAAGGGAGGTAAGCGAGATGGCCTTAGAGAGCAGACCAGAGACCGTCGCCTCAGGGCAACAACGCTGAGAGAACAAGAAATAGGCACAGAGGTGAGGAAATGAGAGAAGACTTAAATGAGAGATGGGCAATGAGATGGATAGGAGAGGAAGGAGGCAAGGAAGGCAGGCTGCATTCCTGTGGCCACAGCTGCAGGAGCTGCAATCGCTAAAATGTAGCGCTGTCTCAATGCAGACGATTTCTGGATGTGTTACAAACGAAATAAAACAGCACGACATGTCTGTTTTTTGAATCAAAGAAGAGACTAGTAATCAGCATCTTGGGGTTTATGCTACTTCCCTGCCACGATTGGACTATCACTCCCTCTGTGGCAGGGATGAACCCTTCTCTGTCTCTATATTTGCCCCTCTTTGTTCATCACCGGCCAGTCGGGGCAGGCATCTAATTCTGAGACCATCGATCACTGGCCTGACAGCGGGCCCCAGGCGGGGACGGCCCTGTTATTTGGACTCTGTGATGACTTCCTAAAAAAGGGGCCCCTCCTTCCCTCACAGGCCTGGCATGGCTGAGGTTTGGTTTGGAGCCTCCATACCTTCCCTGTATGTCCACAGAAAGCACACTGGATTCACTGGCCGCATGTTTGGGTCATGCTAGGGTGAGCAAGACAGATAGAGTGTGTAGTGGGAGTAAAATAGTTTGAATGAGCAAACACTGTGGTCCTGGACGTTTCTTGGTAGCTTCTCCGGCCCCACGGAACACCACGATGAATACTTTGGCAGTGGTATTAATAGAAAAGGAGGTTAACAGAGTACAATTGAAATAAGAAAACAAAAGGCAACAGCTGGAGTGCTTCATTTATTTATCTATGTGATCTCTCCAAGTTATTTCCGGCAAGATATAGGAACAGTAAAATATTCTATAAATATATATACAAATATGATTTGGACTGATGAGTTTAATTTATCTCGGTTTGCGTGTGAACATCCTTCATCCAAGATGAAGCTAAAAATACTTCCCGCTCATCCCTGCACCTCCTCCTTTCTTCTATTATTCCTACTCTCACCCTCACCCACTTCCTATGCAGTAGACCGGAACTTAGTGACATGCAGTTGTCTGTAATTGGAAACAGAAGGACATCTATTAGGATGCACAGTGACACGGGTTCCTGTCCCTACTGATATTCCCACACTGGCTAATTTCAAACCTCATCTGCATTCAGCGGAATGATGGCAGACTCGGCATCAGATGGCTGTGTGCGGACACACATTACCCCAAATTCAGAAACTGCACGAAAACTGAGAAAGACATAGCCTTTGAAAACCTGTTGTGAGAAGTAAACTGGTTATTTGTGGACAGTAAAAACCAGCAGTATACTCCCTACTATGTCACAAGATCCACTGTGATTCATCCCTTCTATGTCTCTTTGTGCAATATCTACTAACATAATATTTATATAACTGTACATTATATTAAATATTATATCATATTTTAAAGTAGCATTTAATAATAGCGCTGATTGGTGTTTTGAAGGGTACAACCTATGAACGATCCTAGTTGGAATTTTGATTGTAAGAGTGCTGGGCCCTGCGTGAGAAGCCTGTCTAACAAAGAGTGCACACACTTCATTAGCACTGTCCGTGAGAAGGAAGGAATCTCACACATGGAATCGCTCCTGATCTCCCATCTCAGGCTACTGCTGTGCAGTGCCTGGACGCTCTGGCTTCCTTCCTTCCAAATCTTCTTGGCCCCTGCCTAAACACAATGCTCAATTTGTTCCCCAAAGAAAAGGGATACACACAAAGCTGAAGAGATAAGGTTACAAACTGTCCTTACACCCACAGGTGTGGAACTCTCAAAGCCTTTAAAACATCGTGTGATCCCCGCCCATGCCACCACCGGTGCTGCTACCTCCTCCGTCTCTGCTTTCTGACAAAATGAAATGAATGAGCTTGAAGGATGGACAGATGATGAAGAGGAGGAGGGTGAGAGATGACAAAGAGCTAATAATGGAGAGAGGCTGGCTGGTGCGATTACAGGGAATTTAGTCATTTCTCCACTCACACACACACACACACACACTTGTACACAGAGCGCTCACTCAGCTGCTATCTCACATTGCATCACGCTGCTCTGCACCTTCACACTAGTACTCACCTTTGCTCTCTCTCGATCTCTCTGCCTTGCTCCGTTTCAATGACATCAAATGGCTTAGGGTTGACAAAAGAAGAGAGGGAGTGCTGCCAGCTGCCCCAGTGAGGCCATTCCCACACAGGCTCCCGCTTTCACTGCACTACCATGAACATGGCCTTGACCTTATCCCCTTCACAGCAATTACTTTTTTCTACTAGTTTACACAAAGTAACTGCACTCTTCTTTCTACAATTGCCCACTAGACACATCCAAAGACATGCATTTCATCAACCCTCATCCTGTGAAACACCAAAGAATGTGATGCCTTCTAAATGGACTTAGGTGTATAAAAAGCATCATTTGTTCCCAGCAACCGTGGCAGTCTGGTGCTATAATCAGTAGGCTGATATCTTAGATGATAAAAGTACCAAGATCAAGATGTAAAGACAGAGGGCTGGTCATTAAATCACAACAACTTCTACATCATATCAACAGCAACAGTGAGAGAAATAGTTCAAACCCCCCTCACTGAAATGAAGAGGAGTTTACTGTGATGAGCCTTTAGAGTCATAGCAGGACATCTCTTTCTCCATCACACTTAGTTATTGGTCCTCTGGGTTGTCACACGCAGGGATAGAAAGCCTTCAACTGGCCTGTGGGGATGATTTTTACTCCTTTTAAATTTGTTGTCATTAGGTTAGTGTGTTTTTTTCCTCTGCTTTTGTCATATAAGTCTTTGGGATTTGTGCTGGCAAATGTGCACAAATGAGGTAAGTCTGTTGTAACTATCACTAAGTGACTAAGTAAATAAAAGCAAACACACCTGCTCTCTCCTTGACAGGGTCACTTAGTCCATATCTGCTCCCTCATAGTGTGAAATGTGGGTGAATCACTGTCAAATATTGTCTCAGGATTTTCTCTCTTTCATTCTTCACCTTCTTGTGTCTTTTTCAGTGAAAGACTCTTTATCACTCTGCCATGAAGGTCTTTTCTTTCCGTGCTCATATCCGAAGGAGAAGAAGAAAGAGCGCAGAGTGCCTTTCAACAAACAGAACAATGACACTTCGAGATCCTTGGCCTGTGTACATTCCACAAACTTGCACAATAACTTATCAGAGGTGGAGGGAGGAAGGGCAAAAAAAAGATAGCTCAAATGAAAGAAAGGATAAAAGGCAGAAACGTGAGGAGATAGGGGCAGCGAGGTGAAGAGGTGATCTGTGTGTATATGAGATCTCCTGAGTTTGCTTCCTCAAAGCCTCTCCATCTCTGAGGTCATGGCGAGGTTGCCTGAAGGAAGGCAGACATCAACAACTCGCTGTGCTTGTGCTGATGTCAATTTAGCATCACATACCTTTACACATATTAATGCACGTGTCCTCGCTTGTAGCATAGCATAAGGCGAATACAAAATGTGTCACCTGATGTCTCAACATCTTCATCAGCGCACAGATTCTCTCTAAAACAAAGGACTATACATTTACAAAAGCTACACGCAACCTAATCTTTAAAGTAGAGCTTGTCAGCAAACTTGATATTACAATTTAAGGCTGCTTCTGTTGGGTTGCAGTTCAAAAGAGATTAGGTATGCACCATTTAGTCATGGAGCTCTTGAGCCGGAATCAGTGGTGAGGGTGATCAGTCCAAAGGAAACAGGATCTCATCCGAGCTGATCCAGATCTGAGACCAGCTCGTAAAACTGTCCCGCCTAATGGATAACCTCGTTGGCTGGACATTGCATGTGCATGCATGCAAAGACGTCCTCTCATGCTCACACAGATGTATATGTGAACACATGCAAACCAAGGTGCAGGCAAACAACCTAAAACCAAGACCCCCCCAGTCTGAAACCACACGCGCACCTTTTTCATCAACACAGCTGTCCTTCTCAGAAGACAGGCTGAGATTTAAGCGCATGAATCCATAATACCCAAATTCATCTAAATTGTTTGCTGAACTGTGTCATATTTACACGTGTGTTTGGGGGCAAATAGAGCAGTGTACACAGTTCGTATGATGTGGACTGGCTCTCTCAGGAGAGCACACACGCACATTCACACCCACACACACCAATAACATTCCCCTCGTGCCCTCTCCAGCCAGACCCAGAGCTTGACCTCTCCATGTCACTCAATCCACTAGGCAATATTTGCTTTCGTCATCATAAATATTAAATATGTGCAGAGGCAAATATTTGGTTTTGGCGACCTTGAAGTGGTAAATGAATTAATGTATTCACACCGGGAGAGCTGGGAAGTCAGGGTGTTCTCACACACACACACACACACACACACACACACACACACACTCGCCCTTTCAGCTTCTCCAGCTCTTTACCGTAAAGGCCTGTCAGTGGCCTCACAGTGGAAGACCCACAACTCGTAAGGAATGGCATGAAAAAACAGCCATGGCACACGGCTGACAGTCAGAGGCAGGACTGTAACATCGTATCACAACCTTTCTGTGACAACTTACATTGTGAGCAAACAATAAATTAACAGAATCCCGTGTTTCCTTTTTATAACTTTAAACATCTTGCAGGAAAGTTTAATTATCCAATGAATAAATATCATCCATAGTGCAGAGTGCACAATGAAACAAATTACCTTTCCTGAAAATGACAAAGAATAACAAGTTATTTTTTACTGTTGACAGTCATGTTTCCTTAACTTTTGTTTATAGTGTAAGAATTACTGTCAGAATGTTTACCAATCAATTGCTCCCAAAGATCCATCAGTTTTGCAAGTTTTCTACCTCATCAGGTATTCAATAGCTCTCATATTAGTGATTGGTGAATTTTTTATTTCAAATGTGTGCGTTCACCATCATTACATATTACTGTTCCATTCTTGTTTGAAAAGGAGAAGGCAGAAGTATAAGTATATATATATATATATGTATATTATTGGACCGTGGATCGCTGCTGTGTGTGGTATGGCTGAGAGTTTACGGATGGGGGCCTGGCGTCATCTGTAAACCGAGAAGAACTGGCAGAAAAGATCCATTGCTGACCCCGGCCTTGGTGTATAATTGTGCACTCTGACCCAGGGAACATCCTAAATCACCAATCCAAACAGTCAGATCCCCCAGTAAATACCCAGGGAGAAGCCTTGCACAACACACTCCTCTATTGCTCCCTTGGTTCTCCGGCTCTGGCAGCCCCTCTGAATCTACCACACACATATGGCTTAGGGCTTACAAATTCCTCTGGAGTAGCTGCCCTGTTGAAAATATGAGATCAACCACACACTGCTATCATTCTGAAATGCTGAGTGCTGAATAACAAAGTGACGGGCAGCCAGTTTATGTATCTGTCTGTGCATTTGTTACATCTAGAGCCCTGTAAGACCAAAGCTGGAAGAACTGACGAGAAGATCTGACTTCCATTTGCTCTGATAGTTACGGAATTCATGTGCGAATATAACTAAAAAAAATCCCCAAATCTCAAACTACAAAAGTGGAGGGAATCCCTGGCCCATCACTAATTCTCTCTCCCTCCAAGTGACTGCTCTGCTAAGGCCTGAATCATGGATGCATGCCATTTGTCTCCGACCACAAAATGAATATACTGGGGACGCAGTAGAACAGGATAGCAGCGCTCAGAGGATGAGAGGCGTAAGGAGGACAGGAGGCTCAAACATTGTCGTTAGAAGGGTCTGAAGTAATGGACCTCCTGGAGTGCCTGACAAAGAGTCCCAACAACAGAGAGATGCACTGCATCAAACCAGGAGGACAAGAGGGGTTCAAAAAGCGCTCTCCCCTGGGGCTTTTCAGGCTGGCATCCCCGTACACTGGCCCAGCAGGGGAACAAGCCTCTTCACACAAACACAGTGGAAGGATGAGAGGATGGGACAGGGGAAAGCTATAATAGGACAGTGTGAAAGTGAGAAAACACGAGACACTTAATACTTGAGTTATTGTACCGAGAGCGCGTCCGTTGTCACTTACTGATATGGTCACAACAGCTGTTCTGCTGGAGTTCAATGGGTTTGAGGGATGGGGCGAGTTTACGAAACAGACGTGTATTTGTGAATGTTCTACCTTTTAATCATCTCTGAATCAGTATTGAACTACAGAGAGTTTTGCTTAAAGATCACCATCGCTGCCGCCGCTGATGAGCACTGCTCCTGTAGCTACCATTCATTAAAATTCAGTACTGATGGAAATGCCAATCTGACCAGTGCCAAGCCAAGCTACACTCTGCCAAGCCGAGAACTGCTCGCGTTGTAACCGTTGCTGGCACGCCGAAGGAGAGCATGATGCGAGTCAGGTCCAACCTCTCTTTTGGGTGCCAAGAAGAACTCTGTGTAACCCAAAACACTGACAAGGAGCCAGTCCGAATGTGAATGTCCTCAAAGAAAACCAATAAAACAAGACTGTCATTGTGGCATCCCAAAGACCAGACAGTGCAGGAAGGATTTGAAAAATCCACTTTGTAGTGTATACATCTAGCCTTGACTGAATTAGATGGTTTACAGCACATGCAAAGATAATCCAAAAATACCCTCGATGACCTGACCGTGAAATCCCAGCAAGTTCGGTTTGTTCGTATATTTATCTTGTTTATCTGTCCTGCAAATGTCTTTCCTGTCATTCTGTCTATTTATGCATGTTGTCTAACCGTCGGCCTGTCTGTCATGTACCTGTCTATCTGTAAGCTGCACGAAAGTGACTTTCACTGAGGTTGTTTGTGTCTGTCATTAAATTTACAGCAATGGGGAACATTTTCCATATAAGACTCATACACATATGTCAGACCCATAGCAACAGGTTCATCTGGATTAAGTTGTTTTATGACAATGACTCATCTACAAAAAAAGAAAACAGAAAGGGGAGAGATTCTCAATGGCAAACAGTGATACACAGAGATAAATTGTTAAAAAGGTTTTTTCTAGTTTAGTTTATTTTAATGACAGCATCCAAGGAAACAATGGGCTTTTAGGTTTTATAGAAATATTTAATTAAGCCAAATAATTGTAACAGGTTACAGCTGTGTTCCCCCCTTTTGCGTGTGTCTTTATTGCATGTGGGAAATCCATTTCCACTTTATTCAGCCTGTGTCAGATTTATAGATTTTACAACTGTCTCCTCATGCACTCAGACTTCTGACAGTAGCCTGTCTGACACATACTGACTTTGAAAACTGACAAAAAAAATCTATAACATCTCACTCTGCCTTTCTATCTCTTCTATTGTGAGCAAACCTTTCTCCTGCCTTAACACCAAAACTAACATGGCTTCATATTTTTCCAAAGCGCTTTAGATTAATTTAGCCTCATACATGCACAAACATGGCACAAAAACACTGAAGCTGAATTTAATATGCATGGCATTTCTGTGCGTATTATGCCTTGATTTAACACCAATCCAGGCAGAGTGTTCTCCATCACAATGCACTTGTGTGCTCCTGACTGTCCCTGCACATACAACACACACACTACACAGTGCCTAGCTCAGCTCAGCCTGCTAGCCTCATGGCTGTAATTGAGAGTTAATGACGCAGTTGGATCCGTTCTTTACTTCATATTAAACAGAGCTTGCTGCTGCTGCCCGGCTGTAAAGCAGCCCACCTCCCCTCCTCTTCCTCATCTTCTGCTCAGCCATCTCCCCCTCCTCAGCCGTCTATACAATCGGCCTGCAGCCATGCACACTCCTTCTCGTTCCCCAATAGATGCATCTAAGAAGTATATTTAAGAAGCAATGGGATCTTTGTTGATCTCCATCTTCAAGTCTTCTGTGCATGCATCAATTCATCTGTCCACAAAAAAACCAACCAAAAACACACTCACTTCTTTTAACAAAGAGCCCAATGTACAGCGGGGTGACCCAAACCATAGCTACCTGATAACAGCTCAGCCCATTTTACAGTGCTTTCTTTCTCCCCCTTTTGTACAAGACACTTGCGATAGAGAGGCAGCAGAAGCACCCCCTCCTGAAACTCTAGTGAGAGGGGCTCCTGCGACTAGCTGGCGCCAAGACGTGCTGCCCACAGCGAGCAGGTCGCTCTGGGCCCTTCCTCTATCGCTGACCAGAGCAGAGAGAGAAAGGAGGGGAGAGGGGGAGAGAGAGAGCATTTGCAGAGATGTTAGACAGAGAGGAGAGGGAGAGAGAGTCAGGCAGAGAAAACAAACAAGACAGAGGCTGCAGTGTGTGTCAGGTCAGCGGGGAGTTTCAGAATGTTCTCCACCGCTGTTCTCCAGAGTGAAAACTCCTGGAGGGTTATCTGCTCCTGGCTCTGTCATTTATCATCAGTTAGGAGAAGCAGGGCCACCTCTTTGGCCAACGCAGTTGACATATATAGACTGGTGGAAAAGGGAAGGTGCATGCGCATGTACGTGCACACAAGCACGCACACGCAGAAATCTCTAATGCACACACGCACCGCGAGAAAACGACACACTTTACTAACAGTAGCATAAAAAACAAACAGATGTGCGAGGACGTATACGTGTCATTAAAAAAGACACATAAAGAAGTCCGAAAACTCACGTGGAATGAAATATAGGCTCCTGAGCATGTGCAAACAAATGGTCAGGACCTCCGTGTGTCGTCCCAACAGCCCAGCAGTATGTCGTTCCTGAACTATGCTATGTCGTTCCTGAACTATGCTGTAACCATAAAGCTATAAGTTGTGTTTCTAAATGTGTGTGTGTGTGTGCGTAAAACCATAAAGACACATTTTCAATATTATATATTACAGTCCATGTTTTGGACTAGTAGGATCAAAAGTTGTAATTATTATAGGTTGCTTACGAGCAACCTCTTAAGAAAAGGTCCTGAAACTGATAAACTGGTGTTCCTTCTCCTTACTCCATAGCTGCATTTTGCAGAGGCAGAGCACAGTGCAGCATTGCTCTTCTTAACCACCATGAAGGCATCCCAAAGGTGTCAGAAGGCCCACTGATTTGTGTGCTCCACTGTCTTTATCTATCCTTCTCAGTTCCTTCTCAGCAGGCTGGTCTTGCATTACTATTTATTCTACAGATTTTTTTCTTTAGTGCCTGAAGGGTTTAATTATGTACATAGACAACCCCTATAAACCGCTATTCTTGGGATTTTTTATTGACTTTTGAGCCAAGCTACCCTCCGGCATTTCAATTAACCATTTATAAGAGAATAAACTACAATTAAATTAAAAGTTTCAATAAAGAGGCTGTCACATCATTTCCATTCTGTTTTGTAAGATGGCAGGCTTTATCTAAATGAGATGGTGTGGCCAGCTGGAGCGGGCTGCCTCATTTAAGGGAAAGGGAAAATGGGAAGGGAGGAGAAAAAAAGATCTGACAGAAAGAGGCACGGAGTGAGGAGGAGGAGAAGAAGAAGAAGGAGCAAGAAATAAAAGAGGAGGCATAATTAAAAAGTGAGCGGAAAGACTGGAAGAGAACGATAGCTGCAGCGGCGCGGGGCAGGAGGGGTGAGACTGCAGGCCGCGGGGCCATACAGCACTGACCTCGCTACTTAGGCCCTAATTACATGTTGTGAAACTTTAGTCGACTCACAGTGATCTGGTGCAGACGGAGAAATTACAACACCATTACACACCCTTTACAAGAGACAGAAAGCCAGAAGAGGTGAAGCACTGAGGAAGTGTGGGGAGGGTGAAAATGAAGAGAGAGCGAGGGACAGAGAAAGACGAGAGGCTGGTCAGTCTTTGAGAGAATAACAAAGCTTGTTGGATGCTGCTGCTGCTGCTGCTGCTGCTGAGTGAGCACTGGTATTTTTACAGGCCTAGAGATCTGTGCGCTCATAACAATGTGGGTACACAGCGCTCAGCAGGGGTCCCTCTGTGAAATATGCCCCTTTGCACCCTCCCCTCTCTCTCTCTTGATATCTTCCAACCACGATCTGCTAAACACCCCTTTAAAACACACACACACACACACACACACACACACACAGCTTCTGTACCCATGTGGTTGCATTAAAGCAGGCCTTGAGGCATCCACACACACAAACACGCACGCGCACTCACTGCTGTTTTACACTATAACCCTTCATAGTTTGTAGCCATTCACGCACTTCGGGGCTAAAGAGGGTTTAGAGATTGTATAGGACTGTGAGTGTGTGTTGCCCTGGTATCTGGGACTCACGTTTACCCAAACTCCCTGCCTCCGTCCTCGTCACCTGGACACTTAATGCTGGGTTCAGTGTACCTAACCTGCGACCTTCTGTCTCATTTTGGCAGAACAGAGTTTTGCAAAGATCTCGGCTCCATCTCATCCTTTCCGCTCCTGTCCTGCTTCCTTGACTCAATCTTTTACTACTGACCTCTTTTTCTACTCTGACAGGGTGTCAGGGGATTGGTTCCCTAGGAAAGGCATTGTGGGATACCGAGATGGAGCCGGGGGTGCAGAGTTGGGAACTCCAGCACAGAAAACTGTTGTAACCAGAGAAGCAAAGTGTTTTACTCCACAGATTTTCAGTTTTATTGGTTCAGCGTGCAGTGGGCTAGTCACTCTCCCTCACACACACACACACACACACACACACACACACACACAGTCACCTATTCTATTGCACACATATGCACACACTTAAGATAAACAGGCTGTAACAAACTCATTAAATGCTTCAATACTGCAGATTTGCCGCAAACTGTGTATAGACGCAACTAGTCAGTATCGCTAAGGTGCATTGATTTATGCGACTTTGCGAGATCATTTGTTCTTTCTGTATTTCCAGATTCCATCATTCACGCTAGGACACTTGTACGTGTGGCGTTTTTGTTCACAGAGCTTTTCATTAAATCAGTGGTTATGTAGTAGTTTTTAATGATGATTGTGTGGTTTGTAGGTGCTGCTGAGGTAACACGTACTAATCTGACCTGGTCACACATTAAAGATAATGGAAATAGAACTCATTTCAGACAGTCATTAAACACTGGGTTCTACAAAAAGAGATAAGATAAGAATACAGGTATTAACCATACTTGTACATATTGTATGTGTACGTAACCATTACTGATACTGGACAACATGCCAGACATTTTACACTCCACTAAATCCAGCAGAAAAAAACTGTTTCACCATAAAGCAATAAAAGTTTGGTTTTATATCTAGAGAGGTGTGACCTGTTAAACTGAAAGAATCAGAGACTTAGCTGCAAAGTTTTAAATAATGGACGATAACATCGCAGCCATTGTTCAAACAAACACATTAAAAACAAGATGTTAAACGTTTTCTTGGCTGAAGAAGCAAAAGCCTACCTTTGTGTGTGCATGACTGTGCATTAATTAGTGAATTACAGCTTGGACTCATTTCCTGATATTAATTGGTGGGGTGAGGTCTTATCTCTGATCGGCCTGTCTGAAGGGAAAGAGAAGCGTGAACAGACGTGAGCGACGGAGTCAGAGACAGAGCTAGAGTGAGTAGATTTGCTATCTGTAATCTGTGATCAATCTTGGCCGAAGGGGCTCGTATAAAAGCGAAGTGGGGTCAACCCCCGTGCCCTCCCGCCATCTCCACCCACCCCTCCCCTTCTCCACCTTCTTCCTTGTCTCAGCACCCCCCTCATCCCGAGGGTGGCTTGGTCAGCCCTGAGGGGAGAACATGCTGGAGAGCAGGCAGACAATTTTCAGGCTGACTGCTTTTACTTTCGGCCCAACCAGGGCCTCATGAAAACAAACTGACAAAACAAAGGACAGCAAATTAATGACCCGTGCTCTCCAGCCAAACCCCAACCCCTGACAATTGACTCCTGACTTGGCACGTCCTTACCCTTACCCCCCCCACTCCTTCCCCTGCTGTCCTGACTTTTGATCCCCTCCAAATCGTGCATGCACAGTCACACATATCTGGACACTGACACACATACATACACACATCACTACCACCATCACCCTCTACCTTAACTCCGTGACCTGTGGCATCTGGTTTAGATTGTCACAGGAAGAGAGAGACAGAGACATACAGAGGGAAAGAGTGAGTGTGAGTGAGAGAGAGAAAAGGCCTCTCTGTCCGTGTCTGAACCTTCATTATCATGTGTTAATATTAATGCAATTTGAAAAAGAAACAGACACGGAGGCACACTGGGTGAAGAGGGACTTGTCTGTGCTGAGTGGAACAGTATGCGCTCACAGTCCAGACGTGCTTCCAACCCGCAAGTCTCGTGCAGGACTGCGTTCCCTGACACAGGCGCTCCTCATACACTGTCATTTTACATTTTAGGTTTTCATCATGTTATGCACAGGGCGTGATTTTGCATTGATCCTTTTTTTGTTAACCTGTGACTTCCTTTAATGTTTTAGGTAAATTCAATATTTGCATGCTTTGTTATCGAATGCTCCTTGTTTATTTACTGCCCATCATCTTTAGAACTCTTTATCTGAAAGTGAATCAAATTTAAAAGTTCAGGTTTGTTAATTGATATATGTCTGACAATTAATACATAGTTAATAATGCTGGAAGGTTTGTGTATTAATATTCTATAATTTGAATGGTTAAAGGATCAAAGCAAAATAATAGAGTGTCCTTAAACTAGATGCTGGTATCAACCAGTACTTTTCATTTTGCATCGTGTATAGAATAATGTAAAATGCACACAACGAATCACATGCAGGCAGTAATCAAATATCACCAGTAGATCAGTAGCACTGTGAAACACAGATTAGAAATCTGTTCAAAGTACAGATTCATGCAGATTCCTGGGTTGTCTAATTATCATGTGGTGAACACTTTGTGGGGGCAGCTTCAGGTCATTCTCTGGGCTCAGCAGTGCAAAGCCAGAGTCAGAGTGCCGGGTCAAACTCTCTGCTTCTTCTTCTAATCGCAACCTCCCTTCTGTCAACAGAAAAATTAATCTAAAGTCTTTCAAATTAAGGAGCCACAGGCCAAAGACTGACTAAAAGTTTCTGAATTATACTGTTACTGTGTTTTGCACATTCTTGCACTCTTGTGAATTTGTTTAGCAACTTAGGGAAATATCCCATTTGTTTTAATCCATAATAGCAAATATAAACTTCAATGCTGGCCTCCTCTGGGAGGCGGTTGGGAACGGTGTCCCCATTTTCAGACGGATTTTCCAGTGGGTGGCTCCACATTCTTCACACAGTCCAAACATATGTCAATAGTGATATTTTAAAGTGTAAAATACAGTCCAGAAAACCATCAGTTATATTTTTGACTGATGTAAGCCGTCAAAGTTCCACTAAAACTAAATAAAGAACAGCTACAAATACTAATCTTTAAGATGTTGTGATCCCTAAATACAATGAGGTCGAATTATGAAGTTATTTAAATGGAAACTGTGAATATAAAAGATTCACAAGAACTCACACGTATGTATATGGAAACAAATTCAATTTAAATTCATTTTATTAATTATTAGACAAACAATGTTTTATAACCAAGTATCTTGCAATGTACTTGCTCCTGAACTACTCCCATCTATAATAATATAGACTGAAAACAAAGAGTACTTCAGTGCTTCAGTAAGAATTTGTGATCATTTTGTAACATTTTACACATTTTTAAATGTGGCTAAATAAGATAATTCTACCACAGTAAGTGAAAAGGTTTATTTTATCACTTAACTCTAATGTAGCTCTGATTCATGCTGACTGGCATGTTAACATTGGTGGGGACTAAAAACAATATGCCTGAGTTAATGATGTGGACAAATCTGATTCTGTGGGAGCAGGTGATAAAGAAAAGAGAACACACACACACACACAGACACACACACACACACACACATTCCTGTGGGATTAGTCAAAAGACTATGAGCATTTCATCAAGTGTTTCCCATTCAAACAGACTTGAGAGCAGATCCCTGGAAACGCTCGGGTCACCGCCCTGGCTTTTGGTTATGGCTTAATATTTAAACTGGGAGCTAGATGGATTGAAAGTGAATGTTATCAGTCATGACTGTATTAATAAGGCTCGGTAGGTCAGACATACCTCTGCGGTATCCACATATTGCCTAACACAAACACACTCACTCGCTCAGCCTCTTCTCGTGTCCGTCTTTATGTCTATCTGACCCCTATGAGGTAACTGGTCACTGCAGCCAGATTTATAGCTAATCAGTCTGTATCGGCAGCAGTCTGCCAAGGACTGGGCCAATTTTAGAACATTACACATTACCACACAGAGAGGGGAGTGATGTCAGTTCGAAGGGAGGGATGGAAAGAGGGGAGGGAAGAGTAGCAAGAAGGCACAATGATGGGAGGAAAGAAGAAGGACCGGGACAGTACGTGAGGTATGGCATGGATGGAACATTAGGAAGGAGGAGGTGGCTGATGGACTTAATGAGGAAAAGAAGGAAGTGAGGAATAAGGTATAGGTGATATGGAGGGAATCACGTTTTGCCCCCTGCCTATCTTTGCCATTAGACACCTTTCTCATTACTCAGTCCTCTTCGCCAGAGCATTGACATCTATCACCAAAGCTATTGATCTCTCACACTATTCACATATGCAATTCAAATCACAACAAACATATTCCTTTATCTTGCGCTCTGTGTGTGTGTGTGTGTGTGTGTGTGTGTATGTGTCCACTAAAGTTAGAGAAAGGAAGGTGGGTGGATTTATGCATGTCTTCATGTACTGTGACGCCATTCCTTCTGTTCATTCCATGAGTCTTCTCTCAGTGTTGCGGTATATGTTACATCCAAACTAATGGTTCTGCTGATACGTCTGTCATTACTACTGGATGTTTATCTGGAAATGAGGTCAAAGCTTTTGTCAGGGTGAGGTCAGTGACCTCACAGCTCGTTTAATGAATAGCATGACCACTAGGGCATCAAAGGAAACTCAATCAATTCATGACAAAATGTGTCAGCAGTTGTACATTTTCTCATTTATATATATATTTCATTATAGGTACTAACACTATAGGTATTAATCTATATGTCCATATGCAGGTGCTGATTAACGCAGAATACAGGAGACAATGTGCCAAAATTGACTGAATCACCTGTGTCTGATTCTTCGTTAATTGGATTTTACCAGCCTCATCAAAGACATCTCTTTAACCCTCCTCTTGTGTTAGGGTTGAAACCGACCCGTTTTGAAGTTTTAGATGTATGTAAGTACCACATACATTTGTTTATTGTGTCAAGGCTTTTTGACTTTGTCAGGAATCTCTATTTAAACAAAATAAAACAAACAAAAAAAATTACTACATTTTAAAATACTCTGGTGAAAATAGTAACACTTGATGTGTTCGGGTCGTTTTCGACCCAGTTATAATTTAAGGTTATAAAATGCTAATTAGAGCAAAAACTTCAATCATAACC
>JAUMHF010000005.1:11573559-11614730 GCA_032359275.1 Microctenopoma steveboyesi | reverse complement strand
TGATTTAAGACACGGGTCGAAACCGACCCGTTAACATCAGAGATAGTAACAGAAAGTTAACACAAGACGAGGGTTAAGAAAAGCAAGGAAGAAAATATTCTAAATGAAAGTAAATGTCTATTTACTATATGATTGTAGTAGTTTTACTCATGTGTGGTACTTTATGCAAAATAGTAGTTTATTTTCATTATTTATTTGATTTGTGTTCTGTTGTTACTGTTTATAACAGTAGTTTAGTGATTTTCCTGATTGGTATTATTACACGTGGCATTAAACTATTTTTGTCTGTAAAGCAATGTGAGTAAGTGGGGTTGTCTATTTCCTTTGCATAAGGGGCCCCACACAAGGAGTAGCCTAGGGGCCCATGAGTACCTTATTCCTCCTGTGTCCATATGTCATATGCGTTGGCTTGTTATTTTGGTAAATATTAAAAGATGTGGAACCCGTAGCACAAACAACAAGATGCAGCCACATGAAGATGAACCTTTTCCTTTTTAATACCATCACTGCTTTTATGCATCGTTGCTGAAAAACCTTAACTGGCTTAACCACGAGCATCTTTCAACACTGAGGAAGCAACTATTTTGTGCCTTAAGCTACTCTTTAGTTACTAAACCATGACCTAAACTATAACTGCACATTGATTATTTCTACAGAATTGCAGAAGCCATTAGGATTATGGGCTGATGTTTTATGAAGACCCCTTTTTCCTGTTTTCATCTCAAGTACCACTGTGTAACAGCATCACCACCACAACAGGCTGGTCTGCACCATCTGACCAAACCACAACCACTCGGTCACAGATGGATTCCTCCAAAGCCCCCGCTGAACAGCCACCAGCCATCAACTTCCATCACCACATAACCACAAGCTAACCAACCACTGAAAACGAGGGAGAGCGAAAAAATGGGGACTGTGACAAAAAAAACACGACACGACAAATGCTGACAACAGGAATAATACGGTAGACAGTTGAAATACGTGCAACACGTGTGAAGATGTGTAAGACGCGTTTCTTTCTTGACCTACATCTCTCTCTCCCTTTTTATTATTGTTTAACGCACTCTCTCATTCAGTGTCCTCCTTCCTGCTTCTCTCTTGTTGCCTCCTTTATGCAACACACACAAAGCTGTCATGGTAAAAAAAAAACAGAGTGAGCCCCAGAGAGCAGCACCATCATCCCATCCAAACAGCCAAACACATGGCCAATATGCTAATGAGCTTCCTAATGATCACCACCACTTAGCACCCGCTAATTAAAACCCATTTGATTCAAACACACTTATCAGGCTCTAAGAAGAAAAATGCAAAAATTTCCCAGGAAGACAAGCAGAGTTATGACCACCTTTGGTATTTGTCAAAGCCCTGCCACTCCTTCCCTCCCTTCTCTGCCCTCCTGTCCGTCTCTGTCTCCCTGTCCCCTGGCTTGATTGCCTCTAATGGACGTGCTTTATCTAGGCTGCCCTAACTATTGTCACAGGGAGCAGAATTTGTGAGCTCTTAGAGTGGGTACACTCATCGCTGTGCTGTTGGTGGTGGTGGGGGGGTGGCGGTCGCTGAAGGTAAGCGTTGGGTGTGAGGAGGGGGCTGCTTGGCAAGTATCCATCCAAGCACTCTCCAGGCCACTTCGTTAGCCACCACATACACATCTCTCTGTCCCCCTTTTCTGTTCTCCGCTATGCAAATGAGATGTCAGTTAAATGCTGAATGAAGAGTGAGATATGAGCTCTCCACTCATCTGCGGAATGGACAGGAGAGACGACAGAGAGGAAAATGCTTCGCTTTGGGGCCTTTGATGCTCTCAATGACGCAACTCTGAACTGGAATTCATTCTTAAATTAGGGCAGATTTTCCATTTTAATTGGTCTCTTCCTTTGTCCACACCGTTTTATCATTTTAATGTATCACATTTACAAAAGACAGGAAAAAGATAGAAACTAGAATTGACTAAGGGCAAAGAAAAAAAAATCAGGGAGAAAGTTAGAGTGATGGAGCGAGACTTTGCCCCCTCAACCCAGAGAAGAAACCGGATAGGGCCACTTTAAAAATCGCTTAACACACTCGACACAAAAGACAGCTGAGAAACTTGAGCCGTGTTTGATTAGAGTGTCAGGGTGGGAGGCACTAATCTGTGGACACGGAGGGCACAGGTGGTGAAACAATCAGCCACACACTTATATCACACGCAAACACACACAAAAATACTTAGGTATGAAAACAGAAATGGCAACAAGCAGAACTGTTTACACATGCACACCTTTAATGCCCATAAATGTACACAGGCCTGGATGGTAATGTACATTTGGGAAAACTCTCTCACACACACACACACACCCCTTAACACAGGAACGCACACGTGCATGTCCACAGCCGGATGGATTGCTAGGGAGCACGGTGTTGTTTTACTAGGCCAGATAAAGACAAGATGGATCAGATTCTCAGCTCCTGTTTCCCTCTTCTGCCTTTCTCCTCCGTTTTTATGTGTCAGCGGCACACGCCCTGCCTCAGTGATGGAGCACTGATTGAAAAAAAAGCACAGTCATATATCTAAGCAGGGTTATATGAGCTTATGGGATATCCTGATGTCACATGTATTGTCTCTCATTCCCAACGTTCATGGCTGCCTTTATCTACTGAATCACAAATAAATTTAAACCAACTTACCTTGGATAATGTGACACCTAACATTTGCTTCAAAATAAATCTTTCTCTAAATATATTAAGCCAATAGACTTTATGTTAATATAATAGTGATTTAACAGTCATTGAACTACCTGAATAAAGTGTCCCCTCTAAACCTGGAAAATCATACATGTATTCACAGCACTGTATCAAGATTTTGGATGTGTTTTTAAAGACATGTACACTGAAACTACAAACATATGTCGCACCCTCAAATACTTTGTTTCCTTTACCAACAATCCATAAGGGCCTGGATTTATTTAAAGAACCTTAGATAATTTGCAGATTTTTTAAACAACCAGTGCAGCACAGCACATAAGCAAAGACAAGATGGTACGTTTTTCCTTGTTCAGAAAACACACACACACACACACACACACACGACTAGGATTACAGGTACTTATCCTTATATCAACATAATATGACATTTATTGGCATCACCCTTACCCCTGTATAGAACAAGCACAAGCAAATGCACAGACAGTTTGTACATCTCACCCAGGCTGTAACACAGTCCACGCCTCTGCTATTCACGCAACACAAAACCTATCATAGACTGTCAGGTGGGGTAACCTGAACACCTGGTATTATTTACTAATCTTATTTACACTATGAAAGTGAGCAGTGGAGTGTAAATCCTTAGTTGCATCTGGGCAGGCCTCCACTTCACACAGAGGAATGTCGCTGTGAACACACTAAGTTCACTCAATAAAATGAAAGTGGTGATTTGCATTTCTTTTTGCTTTTGCGAATTAAGCTTGACATATTGGAAATTTGATGTAGTATGTTGTGTAATGACCACACAAATCACAATACATGATGCTTGATTTTCTAAAAAATTGACTGACTTAATTTTTTGATTGATTACAGCTTTATAGTTATTTCTCACAGTGCACCATTGAGAGAGATTGGGTGTTACACAAGAAGAGAAGGGGTCTTCCCCAGAGGACCTTCCCCCAGCTCATACGTTAACACACACACACACACACACTTACACACATGTTTTGCCCTCAGGCCCGTCTCTGTAATGGGATCCTCACTGTTATTTCTGCTGAATAAAATAAATCCCACTAATTAACATGTTAACATGATTGATGGGCCTTGATTCTGCAGGGAGCAGTGAACGTCTGTCTGCTCTCAAGCTGCCCTGCTGCTGCCTGCAGACTGACACGCAAAGAAAGAATCAGAGAGTGAGAGACGCAGAGGAGGAAATGGAAATATGAAACATTTCAGAGAGATTTCAGACTTAAGCAGGAAATCTAAAAAAAAAAGAGCTGGTTCCAGTGGAACAGAAATTCTGACTACAGACCTGACGGTTCCTTCTTTAGGGTTTTCATGCAAAAGCAACATTTTTACACTGTTAATGTATTACACAACCGTGCAACATGTAAACAATGGTAGAAAGACTGTTATTTGAGAAGCATGAGAATAGGCATTAAATAACACTAATGTGAACGGATACGGGCAGAAAACATTTGCACTGTTCACATGTTTGAGTACCAAACAAGGAAGTAGAGTGCAACACTTCAGAGTAGGGAAGGCTGTAATGGAAATACATAAATGTTAAATAACAGTACAGTATGTACAGACCAGCCAGCAGGTGAAGCACAGCAAAACCCGGTAGTGTTGTTCCAATAATGAAAATGGATTCAAAACATGGATGCTGCTTGTAATAAACATGAAAAGAAATCTGATAATTAAAGTAGGGTGTATGAAAGTAAAATTAATTTCTGAGTTTTGTGCAACAGATCTGTAGTTTCTTAATATTTGATTTACACCCGGCTAACTACACAACTATACAATATGCCTACTACATTTTTAACCTTTCAGGTCCACAATCCATCGTTAGTTTCCTAGCGTCACAGAGCTTTACTGTATTGACAGTGAGTCCTGTACAATGTACCTGTCTGTCTTCCTCTGGTCCCCGCCAGTTTCCCTTTCTTTGAGCAGTTCTGGGAACAGTGAAGTGGAGGGGCTTTCAGGGGGCTATGCCCGCTGTGCCCACTCGTTCTTTATGAATGAATTAATCAATAGTGACACTGCACTACATGCTTTTTCCTTCCTCATTATTTTAATTAGCCGTTTATATGGATGCCCCACCCCTCCTCTTTTGCATTTCATTAATACATTAACATGCACTTGACAAAAAGAGCAAGGACGCAGACACAGTGGCGGTCGTTTGGCTGGTCACTTTGTAGCCTCCCCCTTGTCTTGCTTGCTTTGTCCATTCCACCATCAACCTTCCTTCCTCTCTCCTGCTCCAGTTGCCGCAACGCAAACTCTAAGAAAGTCACCAGTAATTACGCTTACTATGTGAATGAGCGCGGGTTAATGCTTGAACTAAATCAGAGCCAAACACTGGACTTCGTTAATATGTTGTCAGATACACAAAAAAACGCACCTCATGTTTCACATGGACTTACACAGTAATTCTGAATCAAAGTGGGTCACCATCATCAACGTGAATTAAAACCTCTTCACACGTTTCCTGGCTGCTGCAGTGCTACAGCATGGGAAAAATGTAAAAAGTAAACACATTCTCTTCCTTTCCAGTGGTCACATCAGGAAAGGGGCACTGCGGTGTTTGTGGGCAAGTGAATGTGTGTGTTGTGAGTATGCAGCAGCTGTGCGTATGAATGACAGGGTAGACCTATACATGTGTGGAGTGTGGACGTGTGAGGGTGTGTGTTTGAGAGTGGGTAAATATGGGTGTGTGTTTAGGCGTGTGTGTGTGTGTGAGACTGCAGTCGCTACAGTGATGAGGTGAGAATGATGAAGCCCATTCCTCAAAAAAGTCACCATGTGCAGCTCATATGTTGGGTCTTTGTTAGAGAGTTGCTCATCAAAACCTCTAAAATGAACTAACATACTCACATGCGCACACATTGGCTAAACTTAGCCCCCTCCTCTCTTAGACAGACACACACACACACACACACACACACACACACACACACACACACACACACAAGCACCCACCTCGGTCTGCTAGCGCCTGCAGGCACAGAGTGATTGACAGTTTCCAGATTGCCAGATTGTTCTCAGGAGCGTGGAGAAATGACATCACACTCATTACAACTTCTAAATATAAACACTCACACTGTTTAACTGACAAGTCTGTATACATGCATGTGTGCCTGTGTGTGTTAGTGGGGTTTTTCTCTTACCCAATTGCTGTGTGAAAGTGTGTGTGTGCTCTGTGCCAGTCAGCACATGCACGTGACATTGGGTATATAGAAGAAAAAAAAACCCACTGGTAAACTCACTGCTATTTTTTTTACTTCCTTCCTTTGATGACATAATTAATTAATTAATTAATGTTATATTATTGAAGCTGTTAATAGGGCATCGCTGTGCACCTTGGGGCCATATTCACAAAGCTTCCTAAGTCCAAAGAGTTGCTCTTAGTGACAAAAGTCAGAGATTATTCATTCCTTTTAGGAATTAACCCTTGAAGGTAAAAGTAAATATTCAAAATAAAAGGATTTTAGCCCTTAAAAGACATCCTAAGTTGGAAAACTGTTAATGTCCTTTCATAATCAGAGGAAAAGAGGAAGAGGTTGAACAATTGTTTGCCAAACACTGAATGACAGCGAGTTAAATGAAACGCTCATTAGAGAAGCACTCACATCAACAGTGCAGCAGTGCTGTCTTGTGTATGTCAGCTCATCAGTTGAGTGTTCACACAAACTATACAGCATTTACAAAGCTTCATATAACAACGACAATAACTTTAATAACAATAATAATTGAATATACCACGATATCCCTTAAGATCAATAGTAATTGATACTTGTATTGATTCCCTTTAAAATTCGTGTGGACAGGCAGGGGTTTACGTTTCATGCCATGCCAACTGAGCTGCGGATGGTGTATTGTGTTGTGACAAGTACATTTTTTTTGCAATTTTTCATTTCTCTCTGATAATACAAAAGATCCTTTTGCTATATGAATACATTTGATTTAATTTATATTGGGCTACTTTTAAAGTACAGCTTGTGGAATCAGGCTTAGCACTTTCATTTTCATTATATGCTCATAATAAGAAAATGCACATAATGACGTAGAGAGTCAGTAGACAGAGATCTCAGTTTTGCGGTAATCTCCATAAATCACACAGCCACAAGTCGACTGCTTTATTTATATTTGCTTTAACTAAATTGAAGATAAACATTGGCCTGAGGCCACTAATTGCTACAGGAACCTCAGTCAGGGTGGGTAACTAAACTTAACATTGTTCCTAGTAGTGCTGTAGTTCTCGAGACTCGAGGCCAGTTTTAGTAGGGCTCTGTCTTGTCTTGGTCTCGATAAGTTCTTATTGCAGGCAACAGAACAACTGAACTATTTTAAGGAGGTAGTTGACGCAGCTTATTAATTAACGCTCGCGCTCTGACCGCCTGTGTGTGTGTGTGTGCACGTGTCGCTCACAGCAGAACGCTTGTGACACGGATCAGAGTACTTTAGAGAGAATATTGTTGGTGATGGTAAAAAGACAGAAATGACATAAGATAATTAACACGAGGCTGTTTAGTTTAGTAAAAGAACACGATATAGACCTGCTTCAAATGAAGGGGATCTGGGAGGTTTTAAATGAGAGACATACAGTATGTACAATATAATTAAAAAGATAACATGAATTTGATTTAATGAGTCACAACACTTGCAATGCCTTTTTTTCTCTACAGCTAATCTGAGTAATGTGATGTCCATTTTAGGCTTGGTCTGTTTTTAGTCTTAGTCTTGGTCTTGGCCAGCTTTGGTCTTGGTCTCGCCTTAGTGGTGTTGGTCTTGGTCTTGGTCCCCTAAAGTCTGGGCAGTGTCTTGGTCTTGATACCCTCCGGTCTTGGCAATGTCTTGGCCTCGGTTTGGGCGGTCTTGACTAAAACATTGGTTCTTAGTCATACTCACTGACAACCCACACAGTGTTAATAGTCAGCACAAACCGCAAACTACAAGCAACACTACAAAATATGTTTAATCAATCAATCAACCACAACATTTAAAATAATGTTTCATTTCTAACAAAGGGGTCAACCACACCTCCTCACCGAGCTGAAACTTTGCTCTGAGCTAGAAGAGTTTATTCTAGTTTATCAGCTGTCTAACAGCATGGTTAACATGTCGGTGAGTGTGGACCCTGTCCTCTTAAACGCTGGCAGTAAGTAAAGCTCTTATATGTGTGTCATAGATGTAACGAAGGCTTCCTAGATAATTTTAAGATGCAAATGGAATTTAAATAATCTAGTGAGTGTTCGGTGGTAACACAGGTCTGAAGAGGGGAGGAGCAGTATAGAGGGTGGAGTGATTTGTTGGCGTTGCTCAGGGTAGTGAAACTGAACCTGGATTGATTGCCTTAAAAAAGGTACGGAAGGCTTGCGTAACTGCAAAGACTCTAGCTGGAATGTACATTCAAGTGTTTTACAACTATATCAAAGAATAGTAAAACATGGCTCATATTGATGCAAAAACAGGAATTCCAAAAATAAGATCTGCCTCCTGGGCGGCGAGTGGAAAGATGCACACAGACAAAAACACATACCATATGTTCATTCGGCTGCTGCTGAGTTGAGGGTTTCTCTAGCTTGTCTGGCTAGCACATTGTAATTTACAAGTGCTCAATGTCATGTTGAGATCTCAATTAAGCAGCTCGGCTACACACACAGGCCTGCAGGGCTGAGTCAAGCCTTGCCTGCACACTGTCTCTCTGGCCAAGTCACACTACAGAGTTCTGTGCTCCTCCAACCCTCCACCAGCCTTCCACTTTAGCCGCCGCCAACAGTAAATATTTGAGGTTAGAGACAAAGAAGGGAGAAGGGATTCATTTAGCTCATTTGAAAACATGACATTGTGATTAAAAGTCAGGCGGTCTGGAGAGCCAGACCATTTCATTCTTTACGTTTGATACTTCTTCACAAAGCTCCAGATGAAACACAGGTTAAACAACTTATAAAAGTAATTTTAAAAAATGATGTGACGGTTTGACACTGAGGTGAGAGGAGCCTGTAGAGACACCAAGTTAAAAACAAAGATTTGAGAAAGATATATAACATGCTGACACATTGAAGGAGAAAGACAGATAAGCAGGAAGATAGATATGTACACAGGGAGACATAAGAAAAAATGCACAGAGACAGAGCTACTGACTGAAGGAACTACAGAGACACCATGTGCTGGAATAAAGCAACAGAACCCCATAAGCTGCCACTACTGTTCTGTGATCAGATCCATATGGGCCTTGGCCTTGGACCTCCACCACCTGCCTCAAACTTTCCCATCACCTAACAAGCCAACCAGCCTCCAACTGGTCCCAGACACATTTTACAAGCAGGCATATTGATGGCTATTGAGCTAGAGTGCTATTTAGCTCACCAGAAATCTTAAATTATACACTAGCCATGTGCAACTATGAGCACCCCCACACAGGGACAGAGCTCCCACTTCCAGGCTAAACCTGGCTCTGACTCAAACTGTGAAACATGACAAACTGGGTGAGACAATGCCAGGCCAAACGCAAATTGTATTTGTAAATAAGCCATTTTTACCAGTTTCTAAAAAGGAAGATATTTTATTTTAGCAAAAACAAAGTATTTTACCACATTTATTTTCACTGTGACAGAAATATGTGCTTCTCATTTGGTTGTAATGGTTATGTAAAGCAAACTGAATGCAACGTTACATCAAAGAAATATGGTAAATCGTAAAAGGTTAATAGAACGTGAGGTATTTTTCTAAGTGGGTCAATAATCCCCAAAATGGGAAGCTGAAATATTACTATTACAATAACCTCAAGAATGGTTCTTATAAAGTCCACGTGGGAGAATAAGATGAAAACACCATGCTGTATAAAATGTGTCTACTGTATGGTTTTGGTTAATGGAGGATGCTGCTGCTGCTGCTGCACTACAAAGGCCCTGCATCAAGGCCCTCAGAAACTGTGGACCACAGCGAACACACATGGACGTTAAGCACAGCCAGAGCTCCTGATTGGCATTATCCTAACAACTTACTGCAGAGGCTTTAATGAGCAAGCCATCACCCAGCCCACAATTATCATCACCAGAACTATTAAACATGATGGCTGCAGCCTTGTTAAATGCTCGCACATGTTGAGGCCGCACACTCCTCCCAGGACAGTGGCAGACAGACGGACACAAAGACGGGCTACGAAACAGGCGTCAGAGACAGGACAGTTTAGACAAACAGAATCTGTAGGATAAACTTCGTTGAGGTCGAGTTCACCTTGATCATGCACATGAGTAATCTCTGAGTATATACCGCTGCCTCCGTCTCATTTCGTTCTGATGTTTCCTTTCTTTACCTCTCTGTGCTGCTTGACTGTAAGTGGAGAACGGCATTGGTGAGTGACCACAGTAACTTAGTGGTCTCCTAACACCAAACAGCCTGCTTGCTGCAGTTCTGCTCAAGCAGTAGGCTGCTCCCTGGTGGGCATATCCCAATTGGGTTTGGCCAACTCTGGGCTTAACGTTGAGTTAGTGATCTCACAGATAAAAGTGAAGAGTGGAAATAAAGATGTGGAGGTATGCACTTTAACAACAACTTAACACTAACTAAGCAGATACAGAATAGGATACAAATAGTTAATTAGCAGTATCCAATGTATTAATTATGTTTGGAAGTATTTTGCAGAACCATTTTACCAAAACAAAGAATAAAAATGCAGTAGCCATAAAAAAAGATTAATACTCAAAAGTCTGCATCTTATCCATGCATAATTTGGTTTCAGTAAAGAAGGAAAAAAGAAAGCAAATATGGGAAAGGTGGGACCTCCGTCTGAGCTGGGACACAAGCAAATGAAAGAGCTCTCTTCACCTATTGGGACATTGAAAAAAAAACAGATGTAAATGAGGAGTGTTCACTATGACAACATGCAGCACAACATAAAGTCATTTGTTCTGCTGTTGGCATCAGTATAGATGAGAGGGCTGCCAATGTCAAATGACTTAGGATTAATTGTATGTGTGTGAGAAACAGCTGGACAGAAATATATGAAAGTAGGAGCATTGGGGCTTGAAAAAGAAGAAAAAGAAGATCGCGGGGAGTCATAGGTTGTGTTTGGTGTATCTACTCACAGTCAGGGCAGTGTGCCTGTCAGGTCATGCCTGGATTTAGTTGGGCAGCTGAAGTGTGTACTTGGCATAGCGCAGCAGAAAGACCCAGATCAGAGATGCGGCGATGCTCCTAGGGGATGTGGTGGAGCTTTGGCAGGGCTGGGGACAAGCAGACCTAGACTGAGGCCAGACCGGGGCCAGAGGGAAGGGCCAGGGCCAAGGGCCAACTCAGAGAGTGGAGCCTCTATGCAGGATACCAGTGCTGAAGGCCAGCAGCTCTCAGCGCCAAGTCCTATCACAGAAAGGTACTTAGGCCTTCCTTACAGCGATTTGATTTACTAAAAGATTTTTATGAGGCTTGTTACTTTGTATAGGTGAGATGTTTAGACCAGTAGCATAAAGAAGGGTTTGACATCAAATAAATGGAAAATAAATCAGAATGAGTGTCTCTAAGCCAAAGTTTGGGCCTTTTCCAGCAGCTCTTTGTAGTATTTTTTTTTAAACTGGCAATCCCTGCAGTAGTACGACCCTAAGCAGAGCAGGTGAAATCAGGGAGTAATACAAGCATGCGGCCACATTGTGGACACGTGCGTTTAGTGTGAGTCTGAGTTGTGGGTTTGTGTGTGATTGCTTAGAATTTGTGCACACGCTTTTGTGTGGTGTGTGTGTGTGTGTAAACCCATTTATGTATGCTTTGCTGCCAAGTGTGTGATTCTTGGTCACTGTGTATTTTGTCAGGGTTGTGATTAATGACTCACCATCATGATAACATTGAAGGGTGAGATGCATTGATTCACACAAAGGCCCTCCTCTGGCCCTCTCTCTCAGAGCCACCTCACAACTGGCCCTCACACCGCTCTTCAGTGCCTGTTAACCTCCACTCTTTCTAAATGCTTGATCTTTTTTCTCTCTCATTTCTTAGATTCTGTTCTGTGTCTTAAACCTTAAAGACAACAACCATCAATCAATACATGAATATATTTTGTGGTCCTCTGTTGCGAGATTGGTAAATTGTGCACATGTCTGCATTTAATCCTTGCAATTCACTGAGAAATGCACTGCTGTGTATCCTCAATTATTACCACCCAGCCACTCACTCACTCTTTCTCACACACACGCACACAGAGCAGACTTTCTCAGTGCAGATTAATGACAGTCATTTGTCAGGCAGAGGTGGATAAAACAGTGAATATTATCTTCATACTAAGGGCCAGAGCATGTCACGCTCTCCCCCTTGTGTCTTTCATAAGTGGTTGAACAGCGCGGCATGCTGGGACACGCAGACAGTCAGGCAGCCAGCAGATCTATTCTCATTACTTCTCTATTAGGACATCAGCTTCCACTGATCAGGCCCTACATCTTTATACTGACATGTGAGGAGGAAAGAGAGGTGGATGAAGGGTAAAGAGAAGAGAGAAGTGATAGAGATGGGGGAAAAGGAGAAACGGGCAGAGGAGACGAACTCTACAAAGCAAAGGGAAACTTGACATTTCTGAAATTGATTAATACAAGTTTAAATCATCCTATTTGGGGAGGCAAACTGCGCTGCTCCCATAGCAAATGGCATTTATCTGCCCTTACGCTGTCCTTCAGTGAAGAGATTAACAGATTTGCTTTGTAGATTGTTCACGTGAACGTGACCTTCTGAATCAGAGGCAGGAGCACGAGAAGGACGGCAGTGTAAATAGTAAAAGTTTGCTGGCTCATTTTTTAAAAGTAATTCGTAAAGAAATAAACATGGAAACAACATGGAAAAAATATGCAGAGGAATTTTTCACTGAGATGATAAGATGACATTTCATAGGAACGCCATATCTGTATTGTTGACAGTAAAGGAGTAGACGCACAGAAAGCTACTTCCTGGCAATCATTCTCTAAGCCCAAACATCACTCATTTCAGTGACAGCATTATCAGAATGCTTTGTGCCTGAGATTATGATGATACACGCTGCACTCTGAGCGCGAGTGTTTGAACGGGACAAACACGGCGCTGAGGGAGCAGAGGCTCTATCGCTGAAATAAAGTACAGAAGAATCTGCAGACAAATATTTAATGTTCCTCATCTTAAGTGGCTCGGCAGCCGGTGCCTCAAGGTGAGAAAATGTGACTTGGTGTTTGATCTGGAAAATAATAAAGTGAAGTAATTGCAAACAGGTCAGAATAAAGTCAGTGATGTGAAAATATGTGTGTATGACATTATGTGCTATATGTATGCGCTGGAGTACGGATGCGCATGTCTTTATTTTACACAAAAGAACTATCTTAATGTGAATATATTGGATTTAAAACATGACTATGGAAGCAGCCAGAATAAGAGGAGTCAAATGTTTCTGCCAAACGGCCAGTTAGGGTTGCCAGTTTAACTCTAATGAACTGACCACTGATTTCACCTCTGACCAACTCAACACATCCAATAATCGCTGTGAAAAACACAGGTACGATTCCCTGTATTCTTCTATTCAAAGTTTGACAAAAAGAAACATGGTTTGAGAAAACAACACTCGTCTTCCTCCCCTTCTCCCGTTCCAGCCCTTTCTCTTTTCTCCCAGTGTCCCCGTCTCCCTCTGCGTGTCTCCCCAACTATGCAGTCAATAAATAGCGCAGCATGCTTAGTTATTTCCTCATTGGGACAGACTGAGAATGAGAGGTGGGGCCGGGTGCCACCATCGATGTATGCACCTGACTGCCGTAAATCACAGCCACAGCGGTCCCATCTTCATGCTGGAGATTTAATGAACTACCGCAGGCTTTTTATGCCTCTTACGGCTCGCTGAGTGACCACTTTGTAGTTGTTCAGAAGAGAGGCGACACTGCCTCTGCCCACTAAATCTTCCCTTTGCCACCGAGGATAAAATCTCCCTTTATTCATGGGCTATTTACCAGATCCAGATTTATTATGAACAGGGGTGATCTAACAAAAGAGGGGTGAGAGACAAAACCCCCTCCCCTAATGGCAGACCGGGATAGAGACCTAGGACCTAACAACTCATCTTCACAGAGCTCGTTTGGCACGGAGGGGGCTTCATGTTTTCTTCCTAAGTAAAAATGTATTGGGGATCTTGATGTGGCCTCTGAGGGCATCAGGGAGGCTGACAACGAGATCTACACTCTGGTTTGCATGCACACAGACACGCACATTTAGAACACACACTTATGAGTGCAGGTGTAGGAGTGTTCATAGAGGTTCCAAATGTATTATACATGGATACATCATATACGCACACTCCATCTGTCCCCTCACTGACCCATTAGTACCGTTGCCATCGTAACACAGCTCTGAGTCCTTTGTTGTCCTTGCTGGCTGAGGGGTCATGGGTGAAAGGTCAAAAAGATATTTATAGTTACATGACCTCTGTGATGACTCAGAAAGCCCTTCACAAAACCACTGAACGTCTTCAGCCCACTGCGGACACACATATTAAGGCACATTTTGCAGCGGTTCTTGTGTAACTGCAGTTTATCAGGGCAGGTGAGCCTTCACATTAGCACAGTGAACTGAGCACCTTCCTGCGTTGCATTGAAATTGCTAATGGTCTGTTTTCTGCAGTATCACTCCTGCCTGCCACAACTTGTACCCTGCGGTTCATGGACTTTACTGACCCAGCACTGACCCTGCTGTATTGTGTCTCCTTGTTCCTACTGAATAGACACTGCACCCTCCTCCTGCTCGAAGGGAGTTGCCCTTTCCACTGCACTCAACTCCTACTTTTGGTCTCTTCGCGTTTCTGTGTTATTTCTCTGCCAGGGTGAAATGTGCCCTTTAAGTGGCATCATCACTTTTACTCTACTGACTCCAGGAGAATTTGCCTGATTAAAATTATACCTCTTATTCTCAATATGTGTATGTCATTTTCCTACCATGTTCTCATTAAATTCAATTTCTTCTTGCCTTTGATGAAAAGTCAAACACAAACATAACTGAAATTTGAAAATGATGAGCCCGTTTTTTCTTTTTATTACAAAAGATTGTGTCTGCTCTGACCCTGAAACCAGAATAGAAGAATACAGCTGTGAATAGCACTAAGTACTAATACAACACACACACATTTCCATATACGTCTTCACTGTGCACCCCAGAACAACCACACAATTTGACTAATTCTAAGCAAAACAAGTCCTCATGGACTTTTCCTGGCTTCTCTGACACTTTCTCATTAGCAGCATGAAAGAGGCCTGCCGGAAACTCCACTGGTACACGGACACAGCAGTGAGCTTTTGAGTTTAGTAAAAGTTTAGCAAAATAAAAATTCATAGAAAAGCTAGCTGATTAATTACGGAATTTGATCTCGCTGGAGAAAATCTGAGAATGTAAAGTTAGGGGAGATAAGGGGGACATCAAACAGCCACATGTGTTTGCTTATTTTTAAAAAGCTGGGACTTGTTATCAGGGCTGGGCAGGACTTGAGGCTCCACACATCTTGTTGTGGAGCCTTTCTAGTCTTGAGTGTGCTGAGGAGATGGGGGGGTGGTGGTTAATGGCACTATTGGTGTGTGTGTGTGTGTATACTGGGGCTCGAACCCTGCTGCTAACCCCCCCTGCACAGGCAGAGGCCGGTGTCTGGATGGGTGCCAGAAGTTCTGAACTAATATTCACAATAATGTCCGTGCTCCAAGGGGCCAGGCTACAGAAAACACTGTGGAGTTGTGCCAGCTTTTGCACTCCTCCTGTTCTCCACTTTTCTCCTGCCCCACCAGCTCCCTCAGCTCTGGGAATCTCTGTTCTTGCATTTTAAAGCTTATGGCGGAGTGAAGTATGGAGTCTACGCGTAGGTCTGATAAATCCATGTAGCTGACAATATTCAAAGTCAAAGCGTACGCAATTGCATAGGTCAGTGTCGTGTATACATAATTACTTCAAATTTGACCACTTTTTTTCTTTAATAATATTTCCATCCCACAAACATTGTCTCCTGTTAGAGTTTGTTTCAGGGACTGGGAATCAAACTCGCTCAGCATTGAGTTTGAGGAAGACTGCTCTACCCACTGAGCTATCATGGCGCCCAATTTTATATGGTTATCTTTGCATTATGTGCATTTCTGTATGCATGTCTGGTGGGTGTGTCTCTGTGTGTTATTGGGGTTAGCTAGTTCCACGTATGCCTTTACGTGTAGGTTGACGCTTGAATATATGCGCATGTCAGAAGCATGCACCCGCTGCACCTCACTTCCCTTAACCACCCTGCTGATTGTTCCATTGATGACTGTATGCATCTTACCCCAGCCTGCACTCTTAAAAACAAATGATGCTGTCATCCTCAAATCCCCTTTGTAGCCTTACCATCAGGAATCACCATAAATAACCATGACATCACCCCATTCTTATCTATAGGACGTCCCATGCTGATCAATAGCATGGCTCCTACAGTGTAAATAGCTTCTAATGCCCCATCTTCCCCTTCAAATAGGTCTACATTATTTATGATGGCTGTTAGGTTACCAGTCCAGGACACAATTTATTTCATCCCACCCCTGCTCCTATTATACCATTGCTTTTGAGTCTTGATGGGAGACTGGGGCATAGGGTGGAAGATTGGGGGGGGACATTCATCGCACATAGAAAGAACTACACATGCCTGTGTTGGAAAGCACTCACGATCACACATACACCTTTTAGACTGGTCCACAAGGCTCATATCTGGGATGAGGTTGTGTAGTAGAGGACATGTGAGGAAGAAAAAGGTAAAATGTGGGGGAGTGAGAGAAGCAGAAGTGGACCTGAGTGCTCCCTGGTCCCACCCTGTGGTAACGATGGGACATCCGTTACTCAGATGACAGTGAGAGTGGCAGGCCTATTTGCGTGGCCGCCGGCGTGCTGTGACGGATTGTACAGACAGAGCAGTTGGAGGTTGCGTCGATGTGACAGCTCGCATTTCCATTTGGGTGAAAAATCTGGCTAACATGGCTAACGTGGCTGGCTGGGTAAGGAGAAAAGAGGCTAAAGCAAAAGAAGGACGGGCTGGTTGGGGCCCCGTCTGTCTGCTGCTTGCTTGTTGATTGTTAACTGGTTCTTTTTCTGTCATTTCGCCTTAGTTTCCACTTTGTCCTAATGTGTGCATTTGACTGCCTAAATGTATTCTCCATAGAGCAGACATATAAAAAGATTAAACCTAAAACAGATAAAATACATCACTTGAAATTTGATTTTTTTGTTTTTAACTGTAAAAAAACAGCTCTATTCAGTATTTTCATATATCAAAATTCTAAAAATGCTTAAATGTGTGAGAAATGTGTTTGTGTATGTAATGGTATATGGATGCGTATTAGTTTGTCTCGGTTTGTGGCAGAGCTCTATGCTGCTGGGTTGACATAGACTTGCCAGAGGATTATGGGAAATAAGAATAAGAGCACAGACAGTTTGTAAATGCTCCCAGACATTAGAATAACACCCCACATCATATTTATCACTTAATGCAAACAAAGTCATACACTAAGTAAGCAGTGTTCTTGTGAAAATGTTTATGACTAAAAACTTGGGGTTTGGGGACACCAAGGGAGTTTTTGCTGAGGTGGACAGCTTCCTAGTCAAAAAAGAGGGGCAGCAAAGTATTATTCTCCAAGCAAAATCCAGGGGGTTGTGCGTGAGAACAGCCTGAGGAATGTTCATCCTCACGCCTCATTGGTGTTCTCATTGCTGCACTCATTGCTGTGCGCAGATCGAGCAATGGTGATGGGACACCCAAGATTTACGGGACGTGTCAGAAGCTTCACATCCTTGGGCCCCCTGGGGCCAATCTCCTGTCTTGATCTGGCCTGCAAGGAAAACAGCAGTCCTTCACAGCCTGACAGTGAGGTGGAGCCATCCAAACACACAGGGAGGATGGAGACTGGTGGAAATGAGGAATGTAAGGAAGGAGGGAGGGATAGAGGGAGGCCACCTTTGGTGAGGGCTGCCACTGCAGCTCTGGCAGTCTGATTCCTCACATTAATAGCAATGAAACTGCCAAGTTGAGCTCCTGCAGAAACTGAAGGCTGCTAACTTTATTTTAGAGAAGCAAAATTAACGGTAAGTTTCCATTTTATTTCTATATAGAAATAATGTACATGTATATAAACAGTGGCTGGTCTGATCAAGTCCTGCTGTTCGACAGGTGTTCACATTCAAAAGTCATTAGTTTTAGTTCAGACATTGACTTCTTCATGAACCAAAAAAAAAAACAAAACAAAAATACTTTTCTTCCTCCATGATCTTTCTGAGCATAGCTTATAAAACACAAACTCATCAAAGAGAGGAGAAGTTCTTGCTGCATAGGGCCCACAAAGGCCTTTCTATACCCTGCAGGAACTGGTAGCTGTTCAGGAAGCGGAGCCTGGTGCCAGCAAGATGATTTATGGCTCTGTGTCCTGGTTGGCTGTTGGACCTGGTCCCACTGTCACTCAGGGCGAGAGATGGACCAATCAGAGGCTGTCCAGAACTCTAAAGACATTACAAAGCATGTCATAAAGTGGGTTGGAAGGAAGCGAAGGCAGCCATAAAACAGCCTCAGGAAGGAGAACAATTGAGGAGTGAATACGGATGAGACAAATCCAGCTCAAGAGACTGTGGCCTGGTCTGTCTTAGCCTCTCCTCTCCTGCATAATTTGGTTGAGAAATTGATTTTACAACACCTTTTCTCTTCTGTGCAGAAGATGCTAACTGGACAGGACTTCACAGGGTTTGCCAAGACTGGAGACAACAATTAGTTTGTTGGAGATGTCAGAAATGGCCACTGAGTTTGGCAGAAAGAAATCCTTTGTGACGGATTGGTGCTGACAACACAGGCCGACGAGGAGGGAGCAACAGATTCCCAGAGCGACCAGTCTTGCAAAGGAACCTTTTGGCTGCATTAACCCTTATCTGTGAGCGCCCATGAACAAAGTTTCCTCACAGACTACCTGCTGTAGCTTGGAAAATCCTATTACAGACTGCAGGGGAACACTTTGGAACACTCCACTGGGAAATCTGTTTCCCTCAGCATGTACTAGAGACCGGACATAGAGTTTTTCTTCACCTCCTTTGCTCATTCTGCCTTTGTTTCATTCAATCTGACTGACTGTCTCTATCTTTTGTACTCTTCTACCCCTAGGTATTCGTCTTTGTTTGTCTACTGCCTAATATATCACACTTGTTTCCTACATGTCTAGATTTCTGCCCATCCTCTGTCAGATTACACCCTTGGTCTGGATATACATCACGTTTTAACTCAATTTTTAAAAGGTTTATTGTTTCAAGCAAAAGGAAAGTTGATAATGTTGAAGATGTTCAGGGGACTGCCAGGCAGTGGCATATGAGTTATTGACA
This sequence comes from Microctenopoma steveboyesi, assembly GCA_032359275.1. Lineage (NCBI taxonomy): Eukaryota > Metazoa > Chordata > Actinopteri > Anabantiformes > Anabantidae > Microctenopoma > Microctenopoma steveboyesi. Next base: position 11,595,701 of record JAUMHF010000005.1, on the reverse strand, counting down.
TGGGGGAGTCAAGACTGCCTCTAATGGTGTGAGGCCTCCTGGAGACACAGGCACAGAGGTAAGATGATAACGAGTTCATTTTGTGTTAGAGTTAGAAATAAAAATTGATTGCAGGTCTGAATATTAGTTAAACTGGGCAGTACACTAGGGTTAGTGATCATGCCATATCATCTCTAAGTGCTAACACATAATGTCATAGACCTAGAACACATGATTGACACGTAGCAGTTTGTTTGGCAGAAGGCAACGTCGGCAGAGCCACAAAATGGGCACAATAGTGAGAATGACAATCTTCCCATAAAGGGAGAGTGGTCATATATGAGTGGAGAACCAAGTTGCTGAGGATGCTTGGACAATTTGGACTGCACATACACCAAACAGGCAGCAACAAAAACCCTAACATCTTGGAAGAATCATGGTCACCATGGTCAGCTGTTGCAAGACCATGATATTGATAAGTCTGGCTCTTGGATAGATAGAGTACAACCAACTGGTAGAGTGGTATCGCTATGACCTGGTAGCTCAATGGGATAAGAGTCGGACTGGGATGCAGAAAGTTGCAGAACCAAATCCCAGCCCAGACTCCTAGCCCATACCAGTTGTGTCCATGGGCAAGATAATCAGCACTAGCTGATAATAACCTGGTTTCATCACCAGAAAGTTTTTACTCCCTGTGTCATTCAGTTTCATTCAGCATGAGACACTGAGATGCTGACAGGGAACTGCACCTATACCGGTATGTGAAGGATTCACTTTCACTACAAACTGCCTAGATGGGTCAGGGAGCCATGATGGAGCTATAATTCAAGATAAAGTTGCACGTGTATATATGTACTGTATATATACACATATGCAACACACACACACACACACACACACACACTGTCTGCTGATGCCATGTCAGTGAAGTTACTGTGGAACACAGTTTACCTTGTACAAGCAAGTACAGTAAATTCTTTCCTCGTTTCTAAAAACAGTGTCTACCACTTAGTTTTCATTATTTATAAGGTATGCATGTATTTCAGAACATAATTAAACATCTTCCATTGCAATTATGCAATGACAGGAACTGATGGACTGTATCATTATTATGCAACCTGAAAGCAATTACAAAATAATTATTGACCAGGATGTGATCCTGGGTTATTATGGTGGTAATTAACCCCATTAAATACAAGAGCCACACTAATTTAAAATATGACCTTCAAACACTATACAAACACAAATACACTATTAGTTAATTGGCGTTCAGTGCAACAGCAGGCCAGAAAACTGCTTTTGATTGCAACGCTATTGTGAATGGCTAGTGAGGACATAGTAAATAGTAATAGTAGCATAGTAGCTTAAGAAGTACTAGTACTCTGAGACATTCAAGTGTTATATAAACTAGACTAAAGTATCCAACAGCTAAGAAAGACAAGCCAATGTAATAATTTAATACTTGGTGCTAGCATGTATATGCAATATCATACTCCCTGACTAAAGTAATGTTGTCTTCCCCTCTGTCAATCATTTGCACCCAAAAAAAAATCTTTTGCTCTTTGCACTTGCTCACAGACCATATCTGAGGAGAATGAACAGGGCCAGCTCACTAATATTGACTTTCCAATAGCATAGAAGTGCACAGCAGCTTATCATAAGGCTTGAATTAAAGCATTATGACATAATAGAGCAAAGTTGGGGTTAGGACCTCATTACTGCCACACAGGGCCTCTGCTTTCTCCCTCTAAACCTGGCAGTTCTCAGTTCTGGTTTTGGACCTGCTGCACTCTAATTGGAGCAGCAATGTGGAGTAATTGGAAGAGGGGTACAGTGTTACCATACAGCTTGCGTTTTTTAGTGCTTAGCTCAGTAATAAGCTCTTAAACCAGACTGCATCATCCCATTATTCATTGAACTGAAGCTGCAATTACAAGACAGTATGTGACACACATAGGGGCACAGCACAGAATGGATACATAGATACACAAGGAGTTTGAATTTGTCACTGTGTGTAGGTAATAATAGCCGTGAGAGAGTGAGGATAGTCTGGCAAAGGCTGACAGGACAGAGGTTTTGCCTTGTGTCTGTCTGCAGCTACAACCACAAAAACAGAGAGAGTGGTTTCATTGAGCAGAATTAGTTCTTGATTGTTCATGTTAACCGCTACTTATATTTATTGCCTTGGTCATGAGATCTGATTGAGCTAACCTCTAGAAGCATCATAGGGGTAAGAAAGAAGTGTTGCTTCTCCTTCTCCTCCCTTGACTAGACCAATAAAATTTTGAAAACTCGCCCATTAGTTGCGATCTCTCTATCTCTCCAACCCTCCATATTGGGAAGACATTTGGAAACAATCAGTAGGGTGTTTTAAGAGAAAGCCCTTTCCTTATCAATCCCCCTAGATAAGGTATCAATGAGCCTGACTCTATGGCCCCACACAAGGAATTCATCACCTCTATTTCCTGTATGCTGTTTAGGGGTACCTACCTATTTTCAGTCTTATCAAATCTTAAAGGTAGAGAGGGTGTCTGCCTCCCGAATTTTAACTGGAAGCTGGTTCCACAAGAAATGAGTTTGAAAACTAAAGGCTCTGCCTCCCATTCTACATTTAGAAACTCTAGGAACCACAAGTAGACCAGCATTCTGAGAGCAAAGTGCTCTGCTGGGATAATAATTTTCTATCGGGTCTTTTATGTCTCTAACTTTTTGGGGCCTGATCATTTAGTGCTTTATATTTATCTCCAAGACAAATTTCTCCTTTGGGAAGACTAATAAAAATACTTGAGGCTAGTGTAATGTCATCTAGTGTAGTAATCTGACTAGATAACGTATCTCTGAGATTTTTGGGGCCTTTATGTCTTTTAAACAAGCGTGAAGTTTCCATAAATGATTGGTTTCATCTGGTGTAATGGATAAATATAATTGTTTAGCAACTGCATAAGCACAGAACCCTGTGGAACTCCGTATTTAACCTGCATGTGCATGGAAGTTTTATCATTATCATGAACAAACTGGGATCTATCTGATAAATAGGAGTTAAACCAGCTTAGTGCTGTTCCTTTAATCCCAATGACATGTTCCAGTCTGTGTTATAAAATGTTGTGATCAATAGTGTCAAAAGCTGCACTAAGATCTAACAAGACAAGAGTCTAAGAGACACTTAGACGATTTGGATGAGCTATTTACTGAAATTAGTTCTGTATGATCTACAGGAGAGTAAGACGGAGGTCTTATAAACAATTCTATAGCTGTTGGACAAGTGTGTCTGTCCATGCTATTTGCAGGGAGCATCTAAAACCAAATCGGATGGCTAAAAATAAAACCTACACAGTCTGCCAAAAGCCTTGGAGTTTGAGACTGAATGAGCATGTTGCCTTTTCTCACCCAGCAGGCTGCACAGCTCCTTGTCCAGGCAATGGTCATATCTAAACTTGACTATTGCAACTCTCTCCTGGCTGGAGCTTCTGCAGTTACCATCAAACCCCTCCGGTCCAAAATGAGGCGGCCCGTCTCATTTTCAACCAGCCAAAATACACTCGTGTCACACCTCTTCTCACCTCTCTTCACTGGCTCCCAGTAGCTGCTCGCATCGAATTTAAATCCTTGATGCTTGCCTACAGGACTCTCAATGTATCTGCTCCATCTTACTTTGACACCCTACTGGTAAGTTACACTCCTGCACGCTCTCTCAGATCTGCGAATGAAATGAGGCTAAAAATCCCGTCTTCACAAGGTCTCAGATCAAGATTGAGTCTATTCTCCTTTGTGGTCCCTGGCTGGTGGAACAACTTGCCCTGCCTCATTCAACTGGCTGACAGTATTACCACCTTTAAAAAACATTTAAAAACTCAGTGCTGAAAAGAAACCTGAGGTTGTTCCTATTTGCCTCAATTAACGAGGAATACTAAGAGGGTCTAGCTTTACAAAGAGGAGTGACATTAGGGGGTGGCTGTGGCTCGGGAGGTAGAGCAGTCGCCTGCCAATTGGTGGTTCGATTCTCGCCTCCTTCATTCATATGTCAAAGTTTCCTTGGGCAAGATACTGAACCCCAAGTGGCCCCCAGTGTGTCAGGTCAGCTGCATAGCAGCTCTGCCATCGGTGTATGAGTGTGTGTGTGAATGGGTGAATGAGAAGCAGTGTAAAGCGCTTTGAGTACCAGACTAGGTAGAAAAGCGCTATGTAAGTGCAGACCATTTACCATTTACATTAGTATCACTGTTCTCCTCTATGTAGGTGGATGTTACTTGGTTAAAATATGGTGGAATCATTTCCATAAATCTAGTGACAGTATTTTCAGTTAAACATCTACTGTAAAGGATTTTTTTCCTAATGGAAGTCGTTTCCATTAAGGTAAATTTAAATGTTATTCTACTCTAACAAAGAATTAAATTTTTTAAACTCAGAGTAAGGGCTTTGACAGACCTTGTTCCAACAAGTCTTGTAGTGTGGGTCTACCTTAGAGTATTCAGAGTGCAAAAACAGCCAAAAATGGACTAGATGGTGTTACAAGGCAGTGACACTTACATTTTGCCAATAAGTCAATGCACCTGCATATACTGTAAATCATCAATCCATGGGTTTCGAGACATTTGTGTTACTGAGTTTGTCTTGCCAGTGTTTCCTATCAGATCAGTCTCAGCTCAGAGTGTTATGTGTGTATGCCATGAACTATCAACTAGTTAGATTTCTGTCTGCATCCCGACAGGTCAGATATAATAGGGTGAGAAACGTGCCCCCAACCAACCCCTCACCCCTCTCTTGAGCTTTTCAGACAGGTGAACTCCTCTTTCCTCATCCCATTTTCCCCAACCTGCTTCTTCAATTAAACAAGTGCTTACATTCACTTCAGATCTAATAAGGACCATGGCCTTTGCCCTGCTTGCATGGACCCCTGATGAGAGCCTCTTTTACCTGGTATTGTGTTGTGGGATACACCTTCAGACTGGCAGAGCTCCAACTCACACCCGCCTTTGTCCTTCTGCAATTCACTCTGACTTTGTTCAGTTAGTTAACCTAGCTTCCCCTCCCTGCTGGGAACTCAGACGGAGAAAAGGGGGTAGGAGGGGATGAAGGAGGAGGGGGTCCAGTGCTTAGGAATGAGGGGGAAATCAGAAATTTGTATAGTTCCCCCCCCCCCCATTCTCTTTATCTGCAAGTAGATTCCAGACAAAACGGAGGATTTGACTGACCCTGCACTAATGTAAGAGAATCCTCTCACATGTTCTCTCTATTTTACACTTTCTTTATTAATGTGCCCTGTCTGCCCAACTCCACTCACATGAGATTAGAATGTCACTCCACCTCCTGCCAAACACACACACACACACAAACAGACACACACCACCCCCAACAAACAACAGATTAACCTAAAGGAAGGGATTACTAATCAACTGAGAAGCAGTGAGATGGACCCCCAGTTTGTTTTGTCTTGGGGATTTTGAATGGACATCACTCCAGTCCAAGACAATCAAATTCCTGTTAAACTTGTTGAGCAGCTCATCTCCTTCTCAGACACCCGGAGAGACAAAAGTAGAGACAGACACACATGGCTGAAGGAATTAATCAGGCAGAATCCTGCACACTTTGCACCATGTAAAGGAATTTAGAGGTCTTAATAATTTTTCATCAAGCTTTGCACATTGGAAATGAGGCACACGTGTAGTTCTTCCATTTCATACCCTTCCATTTGCTATATTAATTGGTTATTTTACCTTAGGATCTATGCAACTACTTGTCTCAACTGCTAGGCCAAATTCACCTGCTGCTGGTGGCGATCGTTTCATACACCACGTGAGACATTGCAATGCCAAAACGTAGCACAGCAGTTTGTGATATAGACTGAATTGCAGAAAGTTTAGATTTTTTTGGTCATGCTTCTTGAGATCTTGAGGAAAACTTTACAGAGTAATGCAGCAGGCAATGCATGCATGCACGTCATCGGCCAATGCAGCATCATGCCAGATGATGTCATGTTGCACTGCCAGGCACCACTGTATAAGAACAGTAGCCTAACTCTGGAACTGATCTTTAATTGCAATGGTACAACATATAATTAAAGAATGTTGTGTTGTACATATTAGAATAGATGTGTTTCCCCAGCTTATAAGATTCAGACAACAGTTAAACAGTCTCTCATCTAAAACAATCTGTCTACATGGTGACACATTTCCCTTCTCACTCTGTCCGGTCTCACACAACAGATTTTAATGGCCTTTATTGTTTTCTTTGCAATTCATTAAGTGCCAACGAGACCCAAGTGTATGCTGTGAACTGCTCCTTTATAATTATACAGAGTGTCTCAGTAGCCCGTTACTGCTCTTCTCATGAGAGAAAACAGGTCCTACAATGTTGCCAGCACAGCAGTTGTGGTTCATGTGACACAATACATTGACAACCGGCATTCACATCGCCTTTGCAGACTTTGAATTTCAAAAACCTATATGTGTGTGTGAAAATGTGAAGATGTGTGTCCATTGAGAGGTACGTGAGTGACAGAGAGGTTCATCCCTAGCGCCTGGCTTTCTAAGCGCTGCTGTGGGCAGGGCCATCTCCACTGACAGTGGATGGTATGTGGCAGGGGCTGAGGGATTAAGGGGCTTTTAACCAGGACTGAGAGTGGCTCTTTTTCCCTCTGACAGAGAGAGGTGACAGGCCGTCAGCACACTGGGGACAGGCAGACAGCCAGCCAGAGACATCTGCATTCATTCAGGACAGCAGCTTATCCGCGCACAAAAAACACGCCCTCTTGAAACGCCCTCCATATACACTCTCTCACACTCTGTCTTACACACACGCGCATGTGCACACAAGAGCGCATGTGGACACATATTCAGCACACAGACATACAAAAGCCTGATTCCAGGATTGACCCTTTACTAGAGTTCACACTGTCTATGCAAAAAGCGAAGATAATACCAAAACAGTTTTACAGTTTCAATAATTCTTGAACACTTTTTCTGTTATTTCTACTTTTTAGTAAACACGATCTGTCATGTTCACATACCTTCACAAGCCCTGTTCAGGCTACAGTTAAATCACAATAAGCATTTTAAAGCTAAATGTTTTTCCACCCAAAACCTAACATAATAAAAACACCACTTCTTTTTTTTGGAGAAGATCATTAGAAAGCCATGATTTCCAGCTGCCTGCAGTTTGACGGATGCATCTGCTTCTCCTCCTTCCATCCTCTCATGACCAGGAGGGTTCAGAAGACAAGCAGAGCCAGGAAAAATCCTGCCCAGCCACCTAATCCTCTACTCCCATTCACCCTCACTGCTAATCTCCTCCACCACCTCCCCGCCACCTCCACTACTGCCTCCGACTTCACCTCCGCCTCTCACTCAAGAGGTGCACAAAGGCCGTAAGCGCCCCTGTCCCGCCCCACTCACCATCCCACCCCTTCTTGCACCCCTAACCTGCTCCGCCCATCACTCCTACAGCAGGAGGCACCCAGTTTTCTAAGCCCGGGATCCATAATCCCGTGGGGCTACGTGTTTGGGTGAGCCCAAAGGCTCATTGAGTGCTGGATAACTCTCTCCCGGACTCTCTGTCTTATTGTTGCTGCGGTTGAGAAGAAGACAGACATAAATGGAGTTTGAATTTCAATGTGCCTAACGACTCAGAGAGAGAGAGACAGCAGAATATGGACTGGTGGGCATCAAGGCGTTAAAAGTATTTTCAAGCAGGCCATGAAGAAATGCGTGCAAATTGCCAAGTGTGGACCACTTCATCCTTATTCTGTGTTATTTTACAGTTCATGATTTCTCCATTTTTTCTTATTTAGATGCAGTGCATGCAATATGTTCAGGAAAAACAAATTCAGTATAAATAAACTTTGGTTATAAGCAGTGACCTGAACTTCTGACTAAGCTCTAAGCTTTAATATAGGTGTCACCGGCTTTGTTCTGGCGGATCCTAAGATTTGTATCCGGGCTTTGTTTTTTAAACACAAATTAAGTAAGTTTCACATTGTTAATTAACTCAGTCTACTGTGAACTTTGCATTTAATTAAGTCAAGTTGTTGGGTTTTGTAGGTAGGTATCTCCAAAGTTTTAAACCTCTTTAAAAAGGCGGGGCTCTTTAACACTTTATTCACTGATGTCTGTATGTTTCTTATATTGACACAGACAACAAGCTTATATCCATCCAAATTAAAATAAATTATAAACTTACTAAAAGTGCTCATTAATACATTGTCTGCGTCTCACACACACACACATGCACTCACACTGATATGATTGCTGGCACAGTCAAACCTCCAGTTCTGCATACGACAGTGTAGGTGAGTGTCTCCGCCTGACAGACCCCTCACTGCTGCCCTCTCTATCTCTTATTTACTGACGCTATTTTTCCCATAAGTCACCATTCCTGTATTCATAAAGCATCGTGGACGCCATAACTCACTCTTCCCCTTTATGAATAAAGCCCCCAAATTTATGGTGATGGCGCAGAGGAGTAGAGCCCTCCCCGGTGACAAACTTCCTCCAGTCTGTCTGTCACCTGGGCCGCTCAGAGCCTTCCATCAAAGGCTCCAGATGGGAACGCCACTTTATCGTTCCCCGGCTGGTGACATCACCCCGCCGTGGTGCACGGAATTGATGATGAAAGCAAACATATCTTTCTTAACTCTGATATACCAAATCAATTTTATTTTTACAGACCCTCGGCAGACTTATTGGCATATTGACGGTTTACAGGCAGGAGGGTGAGCAATGGGTGAGGGAAGGTAAACGAGTGGGCATGGGAGAAGAGGGGGGAGGGTCAGGAGGGCTCAGTGGCATTTAGCATATTTAATGCAGAGGGATGTCATCACTGAATATCCATCCTGAATAATGTGGTATTTCATCATAAATTCTTTACAACTTATTTACTTAATGGAAAGAGTTATGGCTCGCTGTCAGGATGGTAATTAAACACTGTGATACAGTGCTGCTTCGCCAGGATCCCATCTTTCCCCTCAACCCCACCCACCACCCGCCTTCCCCTATAGACACACACATATGCGCGCTCACACCCCAGCTCCTCAGCTTTTTAAATACATATTATTATTCAAGCTCCACATAAATTACCAGCAGATTAAAATTCATGAAACCTCCTTTTCTTTTATTTCCTATCCTGGGAAAAAGAATAACCTAAAGAGCTTGTTCGAATGGCTGTAAATCTCCTCTGGAGGAGTCACTTTATTAAGATGAAAAATTGGTGAAATTGGCAAAAATGAAATGCTTTTCCACTCTCTTTAATTTAAGAAGAAATATTGAATCTCACCCAGCAGTTGATAATGAGGGAGAAGTTGTTTCCTGAAGAAATGTAGTCCAGAGTAAAAAGATTTGTTCGGTTAAAGCCAAAACCACTGAGTCAGAATTGTGCTCCATAATGCAACCCAAACCTCAACAGTCCAAATCCAGAACTATTTATATGAGCAGAATGTTGATACCTCACCAACACATTCTCATTCAACTTTACAGCAACATTAAACATATTAACGGAGAAGGTTTGGAGAAGGAATGTTGAATTAAATTGTCTTTTTATTTATAACTGCATGGTCGGAGATTCTTAATGAGTTTGGTTCTGTCCCACTAAGACACAAATTCCTGAATGAGAAGGACTAAATCCCCACATTCAATGTAGAGAGGATCTATTTTGGGAGACTAAATGAGAGCGATGCTCTGCCAGCCCGTTCCTTCTGCTCAATAAAAATGAACTAGCTCGACACGGACAGAGACCACATCTAACCTTTGACCTTGTCCTGTGACCCTGCCTTCGATTTTTTGTGCCGGCTGACCAATATGTGATTTGCCAATGGCCGCACTGGGTCCCTAACTGGGATGAAGAGGGGATTTATTGCTTTTCATTTTAATTGAGTTAAGAGCACAACCTCGACTCCCTTTCTTTCAGTGGCACCGAGCTAACATTACATCACTCAGCAACGAATGACAACAGCAGCCTTGTGGTTACTTGGCTATATGTGAACATGACGACACAGGAGGAAATAAAATGAGGCCTGATGTGAATGCTCTAGTGTATACTGGCCAAAGAAAACCCCTTGTCAAAACGTGTGCAGGAAAACCTTCAACTTAAACGTAACAACATATTTATTCTTGAAAGTGCAACTTCAAGGTTGCTGCAATTTCTAAACCTACTATGAATTACGATGAATTATGAAAATGACAATGAGGAGAGGTCGGTTGCATATCGTAAAATAATGTGGAACCTTAGTTAGTGAGGCTGTTCAACCCATATTTTAGATCAAGTTCCAGTTCAAACATATATGGAAGGATTTAAAATTGTAAATGAGTAAAAGTATAAAAAAGCTTTGGTTTGTGTAGGTACATTCGGTCCTGCCGCAGCATGGTGTGGTGTTTAGTACCTGTGTTTCGGCCACAGTGCAGTCCACTCGTGTGGAACAGTTCGGCCTTTTATTATAAAAATGTTCAGGTCTTTAAATTGTAAATCATCTAAAACTTATTCGGTAGAGCCCCAGTATAAAAAACGTTGCATAATATGACCTCTTTAAGCCTGTGCACATAATAAACTTTCATATTCCTACCTCCCAGCCTTGAGTGGGGTCTCTGAGACAAGGCCTGTTTTCTCCCTCATACGGTCCAAAGCGCTCCCCGATGTTTATCTTCCTGCTGCTCCAGATGCCTACGCCCCTTCCTGAAACTGCTGACTCTCGCAGTTCAAAGTCCAGGGGAATGGGCAAATCGTCTTGGGCTGAAAAGATGCTCTGATGCTGGAATGACAAGGAGTCCTGGGGTGAAGTCTCATCATCAGAGAGTGGAGGGGACACTGGGTCCTCTACCAGGGCTGAAGATGCTGTAGGATCACCATCAGAGCCACACACATCATCTAAGATGTCGGGCGGATAAATTGCAAACTCGTCATCACCATCACCTGTGAAAGAAGCAGAGAACGTCTCGGCGTGAGGGTGATGCGTAGTGACATCTCTGTAAATATTGGATTAGCACAAATAAACATAAGCACGTTATGTTGTTAGGACTATATTTCTAGTCTATATTTTAATTGAGCTATGGAGAACAAATGAGTGACACAGAGTTAACGAGACTGCGGAAGAAGTAATTTTCTGGTGGTTTAAAGCAAAAAATGGGGTTATGTTGACTACGAACTGATTCGGATTTGATTAGCTCAGAAGTAAAATGCAGGAGAAGTCAACACACCTGTTTCTGATTTGTAATGAGTGGGCACAGCAGACATTTAATTCATATTCAATTTTAAACATGATGTCAAAAAACGGCTTTGGGAGTAAAAAAAAAAAAAAAAAGCCATACAGCAGTAACAAAGTATGCGTTTTGGTTGAGCTGATGCCAAGGTGGGTCGGCAGCATCTACTCGTCATTGTGCAGCTCTGACTGAAATATATTTCCTTTTCCTGAATGGTTTCTCCACTGGAGACAGAAAACGGAGGGAAACACACTGGGGTTAATTGTGAATAGAGTGAAACAGGACACAGAAATACGACCCTTGAACCCATAACGGGCTCCTTTAGAGTAACGCACGTGGCTGCTGAGGTTTGACAGTGGAACAGGCGTTCCCTTACAATCAGACATGTCACCAAACAAGCAGTATTCAGACAAATGAAGAAACCAGACAGATGTCACACAGTGAGACACAAGCAGGAAAATCATCCACAGGAAAGTGCTGCTTCCCCAGTGTGAGTCTGTGCTGGGCTGTGCCTAACTTGGGCTGACAGGCCACGGGGAGAGGAGGCTCTGCTAATGAGACTCCACAACCCATCTCTGTGCTGGGGAACATTCCTGAAGTGCTGCCTGTGTGACACTGCACCACTGCGCTGTCAGCTGGGAAACCTTTGATCCACAAACACACACATACAGAGTTTTCGCTCACTGGCCATGAAGTAACCATTATTCTGATGGACTGACGAGGTCACTGGCCACGGGTGGTCATAAACTAACCTGAGAGATTAACTCCAGACAGTGATTTCACTTTTTTCTTCATGTGCTCCCACCTCTACGCTGATATAATCTTTCTAAACATCACTTTAAGTACACTTTTCTAAAAATATGTGCAAATTCCACTATGGTAAGTTTGAAGCGCACAGTTTAATGAAAGGAACACAAAACTTCCAAATACACACCACGTACATGTAAGTAAGTATGCTGAAGCATCTGTCTTTCCAGAAATCTAGCTGTGTTGTCTGTGTTATTCAGAATGTGTGTATTTATTTGTCAAACCAGGACTTCACATTAAGTATTTCTCAGTCATTCTGTGCAGCAATACCTGGTCACAGTGTCTGTGCAACTATTTTGTTTGACACACACACTGTGTGGGCCCAGTATGTTTGAGGGAAAATCTTTTAAAGACTCTGCTGAGCTGGGTCGCGCATGAAACCCAATGTGACTCTGGGAGTCAACATAATGATTTTCAGCACAGAGACTGTGTAACGTGGTTATAGTCCTGGATGTGAGGTTTGCCATATGGTAGAGGGGCAAGGGCTTTTAAAAGAAACTGTATCCCTTCATTGCTGTTTCTCCTCTGACACCCCCCCCCCCCACACACACACACCCCTCACTGGTCTCCAAGTTTATATTTGATTTAGACCAGAAATTCCCCTGGACCACTGGACTCAACAAGAGCATTTCAGATCGTAAACATATATGTTTCTGTAAGGTAAACGTTAGCCAAAAGCAAATATGCTGTGTTCAGAGTTTTAAAAATTGTGGTTTCATGTGCAGATGATTGATAAGTAAAAGACTGTGTGTGTGTGTGTGTTAGGGTGACACACAGAGGAACAAATCAGTGTGTGTTCATGTCTATTTCTGTGTTTTTGCCTACTTAAAGCAAATAGTTCTGTTTGTTTGTTCAGTGCTGGCCATTACTTCATCACTGCAAGCTGACGCCCTTCATTAAAGAGGGAGCTTTTAAAAGGATCCTGGGTAGAGAAAGGGGAACTCCAACCGAAAACAGTATCATGACTGCATTATTAACAAAGATGCCTCACTGCGATAGTAACATGAGGCAGGTTTCTTTTTTTTCCTCGAGAACAAAACTTTGATGTTGATGGAGCCAAAAGGCAACACAAAAAATTGTATGTAAAATTATAAGGAAAACAGTGTTATCTCCTCTTCAAGATCAGCCACTAATGGAGGTAAATACAGCATGACACTTTGCAAAACACAGACATGCACACACATGCATATATCCCATGTATTCAAATGCTCACACTTGACGCCTATTTCATTAATTTTTATTAAGAGGAAAAACATTTGTTAGGGTCATTTGTTGGGCCTGGTATCTGCATGGGTGGAATGATTTTCACCTCTGCCATGAGGTGTTGGGCCGACTCATATATCACACAATTACCCCGAGCAGTGAGCACGGCCGCTATCATCAGGGAGTGAATTAAAGATGATAGAAAGAGCTATTAATCACTGTGACAAAGCCCCTAATGGAGGTGTGACCCAGCCACTGCTGACGGGATGCCAAGGGGACGCACCCATGGGACAAATGGATACATATGTTTACAGAGAGAATAACCTACCTGTGGACATAGTCACCTCCACCCCCCCCCCCCACCCATCAATTTCTATTGTACGATGTGGTCTTTAACTCTTAACAATTTTCTTTACTGCTCATTTTACAGAATCTTTTTTTAAATGCATTTAATCTATGACGTATATCATAAAATGCATAATATTTGTATGTATTTTCACTGAAGAACTTTCACTTAGGACAATACATTTGGCAGAATTCAAGAATTTTTTCGAGATTTAATTACAGTATCTCTGTACAGCATATGATGCAAGGCAGACGGTTACACTGTAGGGTGAGCTTAGTATGTACGAGCCCACATCCAAATCACAGATTACTAGCATCTAAGCACAAAGAGAACACTTCAAAAGTCCCCTTTGTGCTGCTTGTTTCAGGCATGTTTACTGCACAAATATACGCTGCCTCGTGATAAAAAGGTATCGTACTGGTGGTGGTGGTGGTGGTGATGGGGATCGTTGTTGAGCAGGACGGTTTCAGAGTCACCGAGGTGGCGCTAGCTGTTGTGGTGAAGGTGAGTATATTTTAATATTAGGAGAAAAACAATTGTTGCAAAATGATTCACATTAAAGTCAAGTCGTTATACACGTTTATAATAACAGTTATATTCGGCTTTGATCAAGCAATGGCTACGTGATGAGACAACACTACACTACACTTGGAGAGCTTTGCAAAACACAACGCCATGAAGTGCAAATAGTCGGATGAAGGTAGCAGAAGAAGTTTTATCCGTGAGATGGTGTCTGTATAAAAAGTGTGCCTTTTGCAAACATTTTCTGCCTGTGATAACACTTACACTTACCCTTGGACTTCGAGTCAAACATAATCAGATCCCCTCCATTAGTCATCATCTAAATTCTGAAACCGCACTCTTCATCATTCATCGGCTTCCTACTCCTAATGCTAAACCAGGGAAATGGTGAATATGTGTTTGTACTGTTCCAACAGTAAAAAACAAAAACTGGCATAGCACTAAAATATGTTTGTAATCTTGGCTACTGCACTGCTGTTAAACCAACTAAAAAATTGTTTAGACAATTCAAAAATATGAGCGAGGGCCTGAGGAGGCTGTGCTTGATTTCTGTTATTGTATTTTCAGTAATTTGCCTGAAAAATGAGGATACCCACAGGGACAGGTACGTGTAGACATCTTGGGGGATACAACTAATTGTGACTGAATTAAAAAAAAAATCTTTAATTTGGTTAATTTTAATGGTTTCACAGTTACTGCCAATCAAAAAATGGCTGCTGTTGATTTGCTAAGCACTGTTAATTACAGTGCATTAGTTTGTGCATAGATTCCCTCAGCAGGGTGTATAGAAGTGTGTTTGGAGCCCCATGCCCCCAGGAGAGGCAATAAGCTTCCTAATTAACTCGTTCTTTGTGCTTAATGGAGGCCTTAGCGCCGCTTTTGGAGAGTCTTTTGGTTCACAGGTCCTTTGGGGTGACTGGAACTGACTGATACAAACCACAAACATTCACAGCGTACGGTAGCTCTATACTATACATAGAATCATGGCCATTCATGTCAACAAAGTTGTCTTCTGCCAAAAGAGGTTAAATGAAAGGAGAGACATTTTTAAATTTGTTTTAAACTAGACATTTGTTTGTCATCAGAATTTTTGTGTTGGGTATAATTTAAAGCAGACAGATTTTCAGAGAACAACTGAAGTCAAAGAATTCAACATATCAAATATTTTGTATATGACAAAATGTAGTTGTAAGTGATTCATTTTCCTGTTGTGAATTGAACCCTGGAATATTTTGCACATTGATATAAATGTGGAGCACTGAGAAACTGCATCAAATACGTTGAAATTAGAGACAAGCACATATACACCCATATAAACTGCAATGCGTTAAATTGTATTCACAATTCTTCACATCACTTCACGCAGCTGTTTAAGCAGAGACACACAAAGACCACAGAGCAAAGCTCTTAACACGGTCTTAATTAAAGAGAGCATTGTCTATGTTTTTTCACCCCTTTATTAGTCAACTACCCCCACCAGCTCCAAATGGAAAACAGTCCATTAAGGGCTCTGAGCTGAGTTACCAATTAACAGTGTACATGAATCTGAAACTTAGAGCTAGTCCCAGTGCGCGCACATACACACACTCACACACACACGCACACACACCTAATTAATTAGCATTAGTTGTGATTAATAATGAGGGGCCTTTAATGGTAAATCTGCAGCTCCGATGGCAGGCTGACACAACAAAGGCGTCTGTGTGCACGGCAGGATTTATCTGGGGAGCTGCTCTGGGATTTTAACATGTTTCTCACAGGGCTGACAAATGGCCTATTAATTATCTAATGTTGTCTGACAACTGCCGCTTGATAAAGACATATGTTTGGACAGGGCGAGGAGGGGAAGATACAGCAGAGGAAAAGAGAGGGGCGTGTGTGGGTGAGAGAAGGAGGGGAGGAGAGAGACTGTGTTTGCATGAACGAAGAAAAATAAAGTATGTGAAAGTGAACAGACTGACCTCTGAATGACACACACACTCACACACAATTGAGTGTTCACCTAATACATTTGTATTCAAAGACAAAGTGCTTTGCTCCTACTTCTGTTGTTGTTTGGCATAATCAATATAACAAATTAACAGACTACATTTATTTTAACGCAAATGCAAATGAAGTCCCGATGAACTCGGAGATAGAGGCTGCACACACACGCACGTACACACAGGTTACGTGCTAAAACCACAATCAATATCATCACCGGGCGAGTCTGCGCATCAGCTCTACCACTTCATATCATTAAATCTCTAACAACACGGAGCATAAGGGCATTTCTTTATCCATCTTCATCTCCCTGATTCAATCTCAGTCCTGACTCTAATTTGTGGAGTTCGTCTTCTGCCTGTAATGTTGACAGGTGTTCCTAAGTGGGATGCCATTTGCCAACGATATTTATGATGGTTTTAGCCTCACATTTGGGCTAATGAGATAGGATCCCAGTCGGGCGTTAAGTCAAGCCTGTCAAATAGAAAGCAAACAGAATAACAACCCAGCACTCACATTGTTTCCACAAGTCATACATCAGCTAGGGCTTAGAGAGAGGGCCGGACCTCAGGACAGAGAAGATGAAAGGAAAGTGTGGGAGAAACCAAGAAGATGAGTACAACAGGAGAGCAACGAGGGGGAGCTCAGTTGGGAAAATGATGAGAGGGTAATTCCTTAAATGTGTAAGTAATATTAATGTCTGCATGAGACCAGTGACACATGCATGTATATCCTGTCCACACACTTTGGCTGTTCCCTCTGACATTTGGAGATAAAGTGGAAGCAAACATCATTAATCGCATCATTTATTCCGTCTTCGCCTCTTATTCAGTCCCAGATCAGCAGCCCCATACACCGACACATCCTAAGCTTCAGATTTGTATGTTGTGGTCACCCGCGTCATTCCTTTCCATCATAAGTCCTGTTACGTCATTCAACATCTTCCCCCTGACAGAAAGACTAAAAGGTGAAACAACAAGCTGATAGATTAAAAAAAGACATAATTTGACTTATTCCTGAAGCAAGACAACATTTCCACCACAAAGTTATATTACACAATACAATACATGTCAATGTAACAATGCACAGATGAACATTTTCTCTCCCCCTCGTCTCTCCCTCTTTTGCTTTCATGTCATGGCTAACTGCCACTGGGTCCTAATATAATTATGGCTCACAGTTGTGCACATTTGAGAAATTGATTCCTTTGATGAAATGTGAGCAAGGCAGGTCTGAGCTGAGCAGAGAGATGTATATCCAGAGTGGTTTCTGCCAGCCTCCCTCCCCTCAGCCCTATGGAAGGCCCCCTGGGTACTAAACTGCCTGCTCAGCCCTGCACAGCCTGGCTCAGTTGTTAAAAGAAATGATAGCATATGTGCTTTGTTTAAGTTTGATGTCTTCATAATGTATTACACAATCAGATTGATTTGACAATTTCCATTATACTTGATAAAATATTAATGTAGGCCCGAGGATGGTAGTTCTTATCAAAGAGGGCGGATCTACAGTGCAGATGGGAGCTCTGGTCTGCAGCATGAAAGGCCATCAGTCAGTTAAAGCTGGGAAAACTGTAAGCAAATACAACCTGACTACTTGAAATGTGTACTTCTAACATAAAAAAATGTTGTTTTATAACTCATGCAACCAAGCATGAGCGCACTCAAGTGTTCGACATGCGCAATCAGGCATCTGACTGAGATCAAGGGCGTGAAGTCGTATGTACATCACCGAATACGCTCGGTCCTACATTTGCATTGTGCAAAGTTCTACAGAAGAGAAAATCCTGTTGAGCGCTGAGCGCATAACGCCATTGGCCACTCTCCCAGCTGAAACTTTTCTACTAAAGACAAGAAACATCTTTTTTTTCTCACGTTTCGCACGTTAGCTTTAGATGTGCCTCAGCTGAAACCTGGAAAGCCAGTGTCAACGCATACTGGCATCCAGTACATACTGCTGTCTGCTGTTAGCCCTGTAGCTCAATTCATCCGGTCAGGGAACTGGATCACAACATAAGTATATCTACCTGATATTCACTGTACTCACAGCATAGTGTTTTAATGTGCAGCTCTAAACATTTACTGCTGTTACGATCCCTCTTTTTCAAGTTTCTGTTTCTTCTTTTTTGTCTATTAAAGGTAAAGCAGCAACACCACTAAATAAATAACAGGTAATTTAAGAGGTTAGTCTCCTTCACCCCCCTTCTCTACTTCTGGCACAGGATATCTCACTCTCTTTCCCTTTTCTCACCTGTCTCCCCTCTCTCCCCCTGCTCTCTTCACACCCTTAGCCTCACCTCTCAGCGCGCACAGCTACCCCACATCCATCACAGCCCAGAAATTTAAAGAGCCAAATTGGCCTCATCTGTCTCAATGTTGGATGCAGATGGAGTTTCTTCTGCTGAGGGAGGTGCAGTTAGTCACCCCTGCTGCCCCCACCCCTGCAATCTACTACCTTAAAGCTGAGCCAGCCTGCACCAGTCTCAATACTATAGAACCGCGTTATGAGGCCGGCGGCCGGGATAAACAGGGCACAGCAGTGAAGTGTAGTGGTCACTGTAGTGACCACACACACGCTATAGCTGCTTCATTTGGTTTGAACTCAATCGCGTTTTTCATACTTTTTTATTTTCCATCTAGCTTCATTCTCACTCTCTCCCTCACTCTTGCTTACTCCTACTTGCTTATCGTGCCAGCACACACACAAACACCAGCCTTGGTGACCATAGCACACCCCGCAGTATAGTCTCAGGCAGCCTGGTCAGGCTTGGCTCGTTAATAAAGGCCCAAAATGAGGCAGCATGCATAAAACATGAAGCGCCGCGTGCTGCCGTAATGAACTGCTGCTCCATAATTGCATCTCAGAGCCGTAAAATGAAGACAAAATATTTGAAGAGGGATTCTGTCACCTCTCTGCAGACGCAACACTAATCACAGGCAATCTTCGGGGCCCTCTGGGTCTCCCCCTGACAGAGAGCAGGGGCTAAATGCCTGGGGTGGCAACATTGGCAACACCCTCCAACTAATGTGACATTATTGAATAGTTGCTGATTAGAGAATAGTTGAAAAGGTAATAGTAAGAGTGTCCAGTGTGTTATCAGGAATAATCCCACTGGGAAGAAGGATATGATAATAAGGGAGAGAAAGGATTACAAAAAAGGCCTCCACCTCAAAAAACATGCATGCTCATATGTATGCATACACACACACATTTATACCTACTATATATATATATATATATATATATACCTTACTACTGATTAAGGGATTTATGGTACAGTTGGGTGGGTGTGGGTCACGCGGGTGAAATTATGTTCAAGGGATAATTGATGAGATGGTGCAAAGGCTAGAATAGAAAAATGTTATTTGTACCTGTTAGGGGAACCAGATGGGTGACTATAATAGGACAATCTGTTAGTGTAAATAATAATATAAAAAAAAACACAAACCACAGTCCAAACAGCAATTCCTAATGCCATAAAGACTCCACACACACACACACACACACACACACACACACACACACACACACACACACACACACACACACACACACACACACACAAACACCGTGACAAGCTGAGAGACAGGCAGGCCTCCAGATGAGAGATTGGAGTTCCACCCAGGGGTGTCACCCAGACAGTTAGAGAGTTGCTTTGGTGACAGGGTGGCTGCAGTGACATAATGAAGGTGCGGTGGTTGTCACAGGGGGTCAGTGGTGATCACACTGCCCAGCTGCGGGAGGTTAGGGACATGTATAATGAATCCCAGCAATGACAAATGGTCCTCAACTTGGGGCTGAAGCATCTGACAAACCCAAACGCATCACTGAGACACACACACACGTGGATGCAACAATACCATAGACCAGGAACACAGACAAGGTGAATAAAGAATAGACGAATGTAAATGAAGCGCCCCATTAAAATAAACTTTGCGTGTGGATATTTATCCTGCTGAGTTTTATTAAAGGTATGTCTCTCTCGTTGAAAAGAGTCTTTCGTTCCGCTGTGACAAGTCAGAGATCATCAACACTGACATTTCAAAAGTTTAACATGCACAATGGGCCACATCAGTTCAGACGGGGTGTTCAGAGGTATGAGCATATACAGACGTGGAAAAACAAATTATCAGCGGCAGGCACAACAGAGCTTTTAAAAAACTGAATTCAATCAGAAATGAGGTCTGTGTTTAGTGAAGGAAGAAACCTAACTATTGGAAAGCAGGGGTATATTTAATTTGACAAGCTGACCACCTACTACCAACCTGACATCCTGCATTTAATATTTTTGGATATGAATAGGCTTTGTCTGAGGGTTACGTTTCCCCTCTCAGCGTTTGCTTGCCTCCAGCACTGCCTCAGCAGCAGGCCATTTCCACCTTAACTTTGTTACAGAACTTGTTACATACAATAATGCCCTCAGCTACAGAGACTTTCCAAACCACGGTGCGACATGTGGAATGGACCCGGGCATGGAAAGGTCCTGGAGAGGATGTTTGTTTAATGATTGTTGGAACGCTAACATTCAGTCCGGTGCCCTGAGCAACAAAATCCCCCTCGGAGCACTGGAGCTGTTTACGTTATTTGTTATGGATGTCAATTTCCCTCTATTTAGGAGGTGAATAACTGGACAATACAGTGGAATTGTGCTCTCGTATGGGGATTGTTGTCTCCCCGTGTAATCCACTACACTGCTCTGCATGGTAGTTTAAGGATAAACAATGTGGCGCTCAGCTTGACAACAGAAAAAAATGGTTTAAATGTTGTGATCTGGTGATTCAAGACCATACTGATTTGATTTTGTTCAAGTATTGTTAGAATTTAATTTCTTCTTTACTCACCACTTTGATACTGTAAAACATAGGACGTATGACACGGAGTTGCTGAACATTAGTAAAACTGAATGGTCACAATATATTCACCTGTTTGAATGGCA
This sequence comes from Microctenopoma steveboyesi, assembly GCA_032359275.1. Classification (NCBI taxonomy): domain Eukaryota; kingdom Metazoa; phylum Chordata; class Actinopteri; order Anabantiformes; family Anabantidae; genus Microctenopoma; species Microctenopoma steveboyesi. The sequence continues at coordinate 11,574,745 of JAUMHF010000005.1, read as the reverse complement.
ATCAGCGCATTACAATTTTTTTCCCCTAGAAACTCAATTGCCCGTGTCTTAGTGTGTGTGTGTCTGTGTGTATGGGGGGGAAAGGGTAGGAGGAGAAGGGTGGACATCAATGAAAAGTGACAGCTGCCAAATGACAGTGAGATTGAGGTGGGAATGCAAAAGGACAAGAAGGAAAGGAGAAGAACATGACAGTAACAGCACTTCAGATTAGAATGAGATCACACAAGCACGCACACGCACACAGCCCTGATTCTAACCCACACTCAGGGGGTAGATGGGAAACGCGGTCCTATAACGAGTGTTCAGTATGTCATTCATACAGATGAGAAAGATCACAGAAATTCCCTGTTTCTTCTTCCTAATTCAAACAAACAGGGACGCTAAACAGAGCCACATGGCCCCTCTTAATGACTGACATTTTGTTTAAGAACCATCCATAATGACCTGGTTTGAATTTAAATACTTGGTGTTTATATCGCAATGAGCTGCCAATTTTCACCAATGCAAAATTCCAAAGTACTTGAGTGACTTGAGACTGTTGACTTCATTCTTTTTCTCTCTCTTTGGTCCTGTGTTGTACATATTTCGAATGGCATGACGGTTAAATTAATGACAGATTGCCTGACTGTGAACACGGTCAGTATTAAGTAAAACAGATTATCAGGAGATCTCTTGCATTTGGTGGAGCATTATTGCAACAAGTGATTTTAAAAAAAATTCAGGTTTATCGTGTATGTGAAACTTCCCAAATTTTCCTTTAATACATTTTAATAGACAATACAAGCAGATGGCTGGGTCCAATGCAGGTGCTTCGACACCTGCACTGTAAAAGAAAAACATTTTACGGGAACTATGTTTTCACTAGGGTAATAAAGCAATTACAAATCACAACAGTTTGAAGATTAAACTTCTTGAACCACTTGATACATTGACAATTCACTAAGCGCAGCCAGAATGAAAAGCATCCCCCAAAGACATTAAAGCATTGCCAATTAATCGCCTCATTTTAACCTGCCTCATGCACTCGTGCAGCCAAAAATCAATCAGGGTCCAGTTTTTTCCTATATTGACAGATTGCATAGAGTGAAAGAATGAAAACTCTAAACTACAAAGTTCCTGGGGAAACTTTGAAGGTGCCTGCCGCCGTGCGCCGCTGAACCTTAGACCCATCTCCCCGACCAGAGAG
>JAUMHF010000005.1:11531647-11573459 GCA_032359275.1 Microctenopoma steveboyesi | reverse complement strand
GTGTGTGTGTGTATGTGTATCTGTGTCTATGTGTGTGTGAATCTGTGTGTGTCTGTGTGTGCGTCTGTCTGTCTGTCCGCATTCTCGTTGATGGAAGAAGAAGATATTAATCTATAAATAAAGAGACCAGTTTAGAGGTGGAGAATAGTAGGTGCCTCCATTAAAAAGAATGGGAGGCAGTGCACTGCCTCCCATTCTTTTTATATGGCAGGCACCTAACTAACAATGCCACAGCAATGTACATAGATGGAATCAATTGTAATTAAAAATGAACAAGTGTTCTGCTTTATACACTCAAAGGGTGCGTTGGTCATTAAATACATTTTCATCAGGTATCAGTAAGAGATTTCAAATTAAGTCTAGGGTTCTGCTTCCTTTGGGATAGCATTCAGTGGGTCTGCACTTGTATGGTGAACTTACCCGCGCTTGCTTTGCAATCAAAAGGCTCCAAATTAAGTATCAAACAATTTAATGTTATGTGTCGCTTTGCAAAACAATCCACATTAGAAGCTCTTAATTAAACTTTCAAATTCAAATGTACTAATCAGTTTGCAGCAGAGTGGGCGCTTGTTTTTCCCCACATGAAACGCCACGGCTGGCCAGCCCGGCCCACTGCCTGCTCATTAACATGAAGGTGTGATTTGCATTTCCTGATGGACTGTTCCAGTTTTTAATATCCGTCTCTCCACTCCTACATCAATCATGGAAGAGGGAGGCCACCATAGGCCACTATTAACCCTCCAAATCTGCCACAAAACAAATATTACAAGAGTTCACTAATTTGGAGATCAAAAAGCCACTTGTCCATTATATAATTGAAATGAAGGTGGAGTGTTGCACTTCTGAAGAGCTCTATAATTACTAGCTGTTAATTGCACACTTGCGGTGTCTCACGTTTAATTAAAAAGAGCGGCTCGTTGCTGGACGATAAGCAACGATGGAGAGGCTGCAGTTTAATCAACAAAGCAACTGGAATTTGTTTCTGCTGTGGCCAGCAGCAGGCCGGAAAAAATCTTCAAATAACCCAGGGAGATTAAAACGTGTCCATTAGGACCAGTCAGGTTTTATTTGGGGTGGCAGGAGCGAGGTACATTTGAAGTCGTCCCGCTGCAGAGTGCTCGATGAAGCACGGCTGGGGGTGTGGGTCTAATCAGCCCGCTGCTAGCCCTGAGCGCTCAAGTGGAGGAATTAGACCCCGCTGGTAGTGAGAGAAGGAGGAAAGGAGAGAGGAGGAAAAAGGGACAGAGGGCGCAGGCAAAGTAATAGGGAAAGAAAAGCCCTCCCATCACTCTCGCTTTCCTCCTCTCTCACTTTCTCTTTTCCTGCTTGAGACAGTTACTTGACTTTGTTTAGTGACTAGTGCGATAGTGAGCCAAAAAGGGCTTTAAACAATGTGTCCTGCTTATTGAATCGACTGTTTGTTTCACACATTAGTCACTGAAAGACAGCCTGGCAATCTGTACAAGCACGAGATATCTCTGCAGGACGTGTCAGTGCCCCAAGACAATACACAAACAACCTCAGGTCCCTTTTGGACATACCAGAGAAAACCCTTCCACCTATTTCCCAACCTATTGAACCACAGCAGCATGGCATAAACCCAGTAGAAGAAAACATTTCTGTACTCGATAGTCCCAACATGTAGCTATAACTCACACAGTGTTTATACGAAAGAGACAGCTACCTTGGTCAGCAACTCTGGGCTGTTGCCAGGTCTCCGAAAGCTCTCTGTGCACCAGTCACATACAGTACATGACAATGATAACCTCATCCACCCTCTTTCTGACCCCTCTGCTCACTCGCTGGTAAAACTGTCTGCCAGGAAGTGTCCTTTGCCACACTTCCTCGTTCTCATGCTCAATCAACACCTGTCACTACTGGTATCATGATGTAAAGCCAGTACCTGAGGAGACAGCCGCTGACAGCTGCTAACTCCCAGGAATCTCTGAAATCGCCGCTATTGCTTAGATTACAATAAAATCATAATGTGCTGCACGGCAAATTTCCTTCAGTTTTTGGTTGGATGCATTAGGAATCGCGAGGGACTTCCCAGACCCCCCGAGTTTCCCCAACTCTTTCAGATAAAGGGCTCTCAGTTTATCTAAGGAAACAGTCGCAGGGGCGAGGATGGTCTGGCCTCACTGACAGATTAGTCCAGCCCAGGCCCACTTCCTGCCTGCTGAGGACACTAATTAGAAGGAAGGACTGACACCACAATAAGAGCTGACAGCTGAGTGCACTTAGCACGGCTTCACACAATACGCCGCTGCATTAGTACAGTGACCACACCAAGCCGTAAATGTCATCACATTAGCTGGCGCTTATCTGATGTGACAAAGTTAACCTGGATGTTGTTCAGACAGAAAAGTGCAAGGGCCGCTCTGAGAAAACTGTAAGGGTGCTGATTTATCAGTGGAAATGTGAAGTGTTTTATTTAAAAATTTTATCAACGTCACCCTCTCTCTTTCTCTGGCATCCACCTAACCTCCACCCCTCTCTCTAGAAACATGCACACCAAAGGAGACAAAAGTCATTGTGAGCCTGGCTGGTTCCCACTGTTCCTGGCATCCTGTTTACAAACGCGACGAACAGTGTCGCGGGGGTCACGGCCACTCACACCCTCACCTCACCTTCTGTCTGGATCTTATGTCTTATCCTTTTATTCAAATGACCGTTGACCCACTGAGACATTCAACAGGCCAACACCACTACCTCTGGGAGTAAATGTAGTTCACTTGGCATCATTCACCTGCAGCAACTAAAACCAGAGGCGTGTACGTATGTGTTTCAAACACACACACCCAAACCAACTTTCCCACTCGCACACAGACATCATTATAATCACAGAATCACCAAATTGAGGAAAATGTGCTATTGCCCAAAGGGCTAATTTACAGTATATTTATACAAGCACGCATGTAACAGGCAGAGGTGTTTTACAACACCAGCATGAGCGGAGTCTTTGTTTGATTTCTAGAGGTGCTGTCTGTTACTGGATTGTTTTTGCCGGGCTGGGAGAATTTTATTCTAGAGGTACTCATGTGCAACACTTTATGTAGCAGCAGCAGCAGCGTATGTTAGTGTTTATTCATCAGAAAGTCAATGTCTCCCCCGCAGAGGCCCAGCAAGTGTCCTCAGGTACAGTCGGCTGCTCCGCACACCAACACAAACTCGTACCAACGAAGTCTGCACTACTTCATTTTAAACATCTTTAAATGTGAATTGCAATATTTCTAATGAACCCATTTTGATGTTTGTCCAGTGAAATCTACGTAATTCATTCGTATTGTGAAACAGTATTGCACTGGTGTTTCATTCGACTTTACATTTCTACTTCACATTATCACAGGTCAAGTTGCGTTGCTCTTGATCAGCGAGTGAGATGAAACGTGCTAGATGTGAAAGTGGAAAAGCGGGCATTTTCTGGGACTCTCTGTGGCAGTGCCAGCGGGCGGAGTATTATGGGTCGAACGCCACAATGTGCCTGTCAGTCCATGGGACGTCCCAAAGGAGAAGGGCAAGAGGCAGCCCCCACCAACCTTGCCCATCCATCATCGTGACACCACAAGCTGCAGTCATGGGAAACCCACCACTAGCCAATTGCTCTGAGCCAGAGCAGGGAGGGAAAGGGGGAGACAGGACTCACCATTCATTAAAAACACATTGTTTTGTTTATTATAACTAGTTAATGAGGTTGAAGTGAAGCCTCGCTTTGTTTTTCAAACACTTCTAGAGGAGATTTGGAGGCAGCCCTGTTGCTGGGTTTGGGCAAAGCATCTCATAAGAGGCTGGGTGTTTTATAATGGAGGTCTCTAGATTTTATGAGACTGGAACAGGCCATGTTAGGAGTGAGATTCTTGGTTTTCGTAAAATGAATCGTTTTTAGGGCTTAACTCCATATGCTGAGCTCAGACTCCAAATACGTTTTCTTCAGCTTGCCATCACATCCTCCTTTTCTCCAAACCACTCCGCTCCATTTACAGTCAGCCCTCAGCTCATGAATCCAACAGAAAACTTGTTTTTGATAATAGAGCCAACACCAGCAACAGGCACGATTGTTTCTTGATTTCTGATCCATTTTTAAAAGATAAAAAGTGCTTTTTTCCTGAAGACAGGGAGTGAAAAGTGTGCGATCGCAGCATCGGCAGTTTGTGGAGGCAGAGGCCCCCCCGTCACCTTGTCTGGTGGAGGCCACAGCAGGGCCTGGGCCGCCCGCTGACATGCCTTCTTAATTGTTAGTATTAAATCACTTGCACTTTACCTCAGGATGTTATCTGCTTAAGGATCTTTTACAGTAGTAGGTGCTACATGAACGTTCCACCCTAGAGTGACGCAAGGATATTCACTGTAGGCCTCACCCAAACAGACGGGAAGATGTGCGCATGTATGCGGACATGCTGTAAGATTAAACACACACACACACACACACACACACAGTAGAGACCTCTACTGGACCGACTGTTGGTGGAGTTGACAGACAACCATCGGACACCACCCCACCCTGACTGCAGGCCACCCGTCAGTAACCAGGCACAACGCACCACCAGCTGTTTGCTTTAGGAAAGAGCAACAGTTAAAATATGCTTAGAGCCGTGTCGGACTTCTGTTTGGAAAGATAATGTGTGTCCAGGAGTCCAGTCAACACGGCAAGCAAGCAGGCAAAGGGGAAGTGGACTGCATCACAGCTATGAATCAGAATGCAAAGTGTCATTATCACACAGACTAGATGCTTATGGTCATTCTAAAAACAGAACAGGGCACACTTGATTACAATTGTTGTATGTAATCGTCACATCTCCATCTGCATTTGACAAAAGAGATATGTCTTTAACTGTCCAAACGGGCACATTGGTTCTGTTATAAAACACGGCCGAATGTGACTGAAGACATTAATCATCTGAAATTAGTAGCCTAATAGACAAATGTGAAACATGTGGACTTACCATTAAATGTGAAAACACAGAGAGGTGACAATATGCAGGGACTGTGAGAGTAATAATACACACACACACAGAGGGCAGAGAGCGCTGATATGAGTGGTGTTGAGTGGTGAGCAGAGACGGGAGCTCCGTGTCTGTTCAGTGTGTTTTAGGAGTGTTTGAATGAGTGAAAAGTCAGTTATGGCTTCCAGATGGGGGCCGGTTTGATCCAGATCATTCTGACAGGCCCGGACTTTGATGTGCTGCTGCCTATTACTGACATTACAGGGAGACAGGCATATTTCTCCCTAATCACTTCCAACTCCACTGCACCAGTACTATGTATGGTCTGCACCGACTGGTCACACCAGAACTACAGCAGGAGTCTGTGAGCACATAGAAATGCCGATGCCTGGGCCTAGGTGTAGGTGTACATGTTTTAGAGAGAATGTGCATTTGTTGAGCTACTTTTTGTTGCTCAAATCAATTTCATGTTGGAGTATGTGCAGATAGATCCTGTACAATTAACAGTGTGAATGTACACATTCGTACCGGGGCCTGTGGAGACCCAGCACGCCTGCGTTTCTCCTCGGGTTGTATTTGAACCTAACTTTGAATGTCCTCCTGAAATTTCATCATAAACCCTTAAAGGCAGAGAAGAGGACACGAGAGGAGAGTATAATGGCTTCATTTATGCTGAAGGGAGAATTCCCTTAGAAAGATCCATCTTGTCAAGACAGGTTAAATATAGTCCAGACAGACAGAAGGGAATAATTCCTCCACCTCCCTCTCCACCCTCCCTCCCCAGTCAGCGCAGTGGAAGTCATTTCTCTGTGACCACAGAGAAGGAGGACCAAAAGGGGAAAAGGAGCACCACAGTACTCCTCACTAATCATTCTATGACCCTGAGACCACCCCTCTGCTACCCCATGCAAGACTCTTCTTCTCCTCCTCCTCATCTCTTGGTTTCTTGGGGGACTGAAGAGGGATGAAGAGTGGAGGAGTGAATCAGGCCGGAGTTTCTGTATTTATCTCCCTCAGGCAGGGGAATGCCAAGAGGCCGGTGCTTTGGAATCCAGTGTTTTGTCTGTCTCTCAGAGAGAGCTGGGCAGAGACCGGTTGGAGTAGCACAGGGAGGTATTCAGAGCAAAGTCTAGAGGGCCCTTCAGCAGACAATGGTGCAGCTCAAGGACAAAGTGAGTCCTTGATGAGGGATCTGTGAAGAGGTGCAGGTGTCTGGGGTGAAGAACAGTCTCTCAGGCCTGACCCACTTATCGCCAGCAGCTCCCCTTCTCTTCTCTTCTCCCCTGATCACTTTCCTCCAAACAACAGCTTCTTTGGATACTTAAACTTTGCATATACCGTAAAATATGTACATAACTGACTTTGCCATACGCACAAACGCCACAGATGTGTATTTAGCCTATACATGGATTTGGGCATGGAGGCATTGGTCTATTCATGCCAGGGAGGAAGACAGGAAAAGGCCTTTGACCCCAGAGCTTCACTCTGCATTCCTGGTAATTGCACTCCATTGCAATTTGTGCTGGAAAAAGCAAACATCTAAATAAACCCTGTCAAATCATGTTGTCCATCTGCCGGCAGATAAGATGAGGAAAATAAGCCATGTTCCATAAACACAAACACAAGGGAACACAAATCAGTAGCCTCAGTCACCACAACCATAAATTACCCTCAGAACCGTTTTTAGCATTAAAGTTTGTCAGAGGGAGGACAGTGAACGCGGAGGACAACCCACTCTTTAAAATCTCATCACTGCTGTCATTGCTGTGCTCCCTTCACCACAAAGCGACACTGGGAAAACATCTACATGTGCTGCAGAGTGGAAACAACAAAGATGTGACCACTGAAATACTGGCAGAGCTGCGTTACCCGGCAGGCAGGGTGACTTCAGTGAACCACAGAAGAGATGGCAAGAAAGAACAGGGCACAGCCCCCTAGTGGAAATAACTTAAGTACTTCTATATCTTGCACATCCAAAGAAAAAAAAAAGGTTTCTACTATTTTAGGAGAGATCAGAGAGACACCAGAATTGAACAACAATGCGTTTATAAGAAAAAAAAAGAAAATAAATAACACTTTTCTTTCTAAATTATACTTTAATATGGTGAAATAACCCATACAGGATAACAAATGAATCACATTTATTCTACAGTGATTTCCCTTTGCTTTACAAAGGTAAGAGCCTCTGAAAAGACATTGCCTTTTGTAGAGGAGCGCCTGCAACATTAAATGACAAATTCACTATAGCATCGCACCAGGCTCTCAGGGGTCACCTATGTGTGTTATGCTTGTCTAACTCTCCTGGTAGGAGCATGCAGGGTCTCTGAAATTTCACAACCAGATTTATCTTATTTTCTCACCGTATTTTCATATCTATTTCCTTTTCTTTGTAAATTAGGCGGCCATGGGGCCCTCTGCATAGTGAAATCAGCTGGAATTGCCACATTAAAGAATGCAGGCAGGGTGTAGCCGGAGCCATCCTCCTGGATTTGGGCAAATTCAGCTGATGCAAAACAAGGAATTAATTTGAGGGGAGCGGCTTGCGTGCTGAGATTGGCGCTCTGACAAAGATGAATGGCATCATTCCAAGCGAATGGTAATTTCACTTTTTGTGACAGTGCTTTAGAGCAAAAGCGACTCGAGACGCACAAAGCATTTGCAATCCCATTGAGGGCCCTCGGTACCTGCCTATCAGACACTACACATTGTTTACCAATCATCTGATATTGATCGTTTTCAGACTAAAGTTTGAAGATGAATTAGAGTGGGAGAAGGTTAAATCCTAACCTTGAAAGATTTAGTGTCTATTCAGCCCGCATGTAAGACTCTCCTCAGCTCACTCAGAGAATAGAGAAGTTTTAAATTCAATAGGGGGTGGGAGACACAAAACATGTCACATTCACCAAGTGAATCCACTGGAAGAAACTCAGAAGAACACCCAAAAAGCATAATCTTTCTCCCCAGTTGATAGAAATGGTAATTGCATGTGTGGGATAATACTTTGAAGCTAAGGCCTCGGCCGGACAGACCGCCTATTTAGGTTAAAAAAGGGGCAACAAAACAGCTCCTTCTTAACGCTTTTGTTCACTTCTCCACTCTTTTAAATGTTTACTGAAAAAGAACCTTCAAATCCACTCTCCATCTCCTGCACAATGTGGCACCTATCACTCTTGGTTGCATGGACACATTGTATTATGTCAATCATTGATATGTAGCGATCATTCCCATGAATCATTTTCTATTTAACATTCAAATTCTTAGGAATCCGATTTGATCCTCTTGAGATGGACAAAAACATTTTAGGAGATAAAGAGGATCATTTGAATACTGTTACTCTGTCACGTAACAGATTGAACTCAAATACTGAGGGATACCACTCATCAAAACTCTTTAAATGTAAACCGTTGCTATTTACTTGCTCTGCCTCTTTCTTAGCCTAATACTTTGAACCTCTTAAAGCAGAGGCAAATGACGAAGCACCACAGGACACCTGGAGTCTCCATGTTAACATGCTGCAGAAGTGATGTTTCTACTATTTCACATTCATATTTTGACATTTTTACAGAACCGTGAGCATGCTGGTACTGTGGAGTCCCCTCAGCTTCTTGGGATATAAGTACTATCTTGTACGATCTCCCAGCATGAGGTCGGAGCTCTAAATGGACCACTGGGACACCCATCACTGTTGGGCCACACCACTTACCGCCACCTGCCTATCCTTCATCAACAGACACAACCCCCTCTGGTCTAATCTGAGGCTCTCCAGGCCACTCGACCTCCCGACAGAGCACAGGGCAGGCAGCACTAACCCTTCAAGATGCTCAGGTCAGAGGCTGCTTTAACAGAGTGTATGCATACTTGTGGTCTGATGTCAAGAAGAGAGCCAACATCATCCCGCTGCTCATAAAATAAATGACTACGTCATGTATTAAAAAACACCTTCACTAACACTGACAGCATTACAGAAAAGAAGATATCCACATGTTCAAAGGGAGAAAAAAAAATCTATATATAAATATATATATGTATATATGTAAATACACACACACACGTGCTGTGCAACTACTAACTAGACATTTAACTATGTAAGACGTTTTCAAACAGACTGACCCTCTATTAATTGTTCAGAGTTACATTTTGACCTTTAAAAAAATAAAATAAAATACACTTTGCTCAGTAAGGAACACACAAGGCTGATAAGAGAACCTATCGCTTTTTTGTTCGGAGTAGGATAATGTAAATGTGCGCACATACAAACACGCGCACGCCTTTAGGGCTTAGCTAACCCTGCCAGCCTGGCCGGCCCTCAGCCCTGAATGCAAGCAGCACTTAAACTTTCCCCTTTTCAAACAGCACAGCACAAAGAGAGGACCACATCAGTGGCCTGCTGATCATCCCTACAGACGGCTGAGCGCACACAACAGGCAGGTCCCTGGGCACGTCCCTGCATAATGACGCCATATCCCCCTCGTCGCGCTCGCACTCGGCTCAGGCCTGTATGCTGCACATACAGCGCTCCCTCTCATGTGAGACTAGATAAATGACAAATCTTTTGAAAGGTCCAGTGAGAAAGAGTATGAGCGGTAGGGGTGAGGTGTGGAGTAGGGGGGGGCCTGGTGCTGCAGCTGTCCCAGTGGCCACATCCACCCCCTGAATCCTAAAAACACCCACCAACACCACCCCAGCAGCAGGTTTCTCCCTACAGACGAAAAAAAAAAAAAAAACACGCTTCATTACATCCTCTCTCCCCAGAGCAGCTAGGGGCCTTTCAGTGCAGATAAGCCTCTTAGACATGAAGTAGCGCTCAGGGCAGCATTTGAGTGACAGCAGGAAGGTTTAGCCATTCAGCGGACAATGCTCACATTCTCTGGCTTTAATCTAGGAGGCGGACAATGATCTGTTTTTTAAGGCCTCATCTCCTCTGCTTTTCCCACAGCAGTAGGTGACTGGCACAAGTAAGAGAAAAAGAGACAGAGTGGGCCGAGGGCCGGCAGGGAGAGAGCGCCGCTATCTCCCTAGGCCTCATGTTTCCTTGACAGTCCAAACTGAGGTGGGACAAGAGGGAGTGAGGTGGAAGGAGGGGGTTAAGTTGAAGGGAAGCAAAGCGCATCAATCACAGACATACATACACACACATAGATGCATGGGCACAAACAATCACTCTGTGATGGTTGAGTGCCTCTGTGTGACAGAAAGGCAGGTGAGAGGCCTGATGGTGACGTGGCTTAGTGTAGAGCTTTGTCATTCTTATCCGCTCTGACCATTGACATGAATCCCTCCTCAGCAATTGTGTCTGTTTCTATGATGTATTTATACAAACAATAATGCACGGGCAACAGGGGAAAAAGAAGACAAACTTAGTGAAAAGATCCACAAACAAAATCATCTGATACAATAACCTCTCAGACCTTCTGGACCTAATGTGCCTTGATGACACAAAGTGTTTGTACTATATATATATTTATATATATATATATATAGTCAGTGAACAACAGATTCCTACTGCCATCAAATGCCAATAATAAATAACTAATTTCTCTTGTCAGCCACTATTATGCTACAATTTGTTAAAAAAAAGATATGAATTTTAGAAATGATATATAATATAATATATAATATTATAAATATAAGTAATTTTATAGACCAGAAAACCTCAAAGTTAAAATAGAGTTCAATATATCAGCATTATTACAGCTCTTATTTGTCATAAATCTTTATTTAATATAGGCTATTGACTTGTTCTAAATTTAAAAACAAACTACTATTATTCAAAAACTGACCTCAGAAAGATACATATTAATGCAAGATAATAATTTTATATATATATATATATATATATATATATATATTATAGCTATTTAGTGCATCTCCAAAAATGAAAAATTCTACAGGTATGGGTGGCATAGTCTCAAAGTGTCAAATAACTAGGTGGATTATTTTTTAATCACCTCACACTTCAGGCTGGTTTGTTTTTCTCAGTAGAAGGTATAAACATCCACACCTCATATGCATTAAACACTGCACACTACTGAGGGAGAAGCTAGGCTGGGGTGTGTGTGTGTGAACAGGAGGCCAACATAAGGAAACATGTTCTTCAAAAGACATGGCCATAAAACCCCTTCAGTGTTTGACTGAAGTGTCAATCACTGGGCTACTTATCACTCTAATTGGATTATTACTACAGTTTAGCCTTCTGCATGCCTCTCCGTCTCTTAACATGGCAGTGCCAGTAACTCTAGCTGGTAAATGTAAATGTGGAAAAAATTCATTTTAAAGGCGTTTAATACTTTCAAAAGTTTTTGTCTAATAATCATCTATACATGTTCTAAATGTCTGTTTGTTACTGGGACAATAGAGAAGGTGCAATTTAAATGTGTTCAAATGAGAGCGGCAGCAAGCACATAAAACAGCCCATAGTCACGGCTGAACTTTGGCCTTCCCTGTACAATTACATGCAGTTTCAAAAACATTTCTGCCATTGAAACAAATGTTAAAAACGTGTTTTGGATTTGACTTAGATCTTTGGGGCGAGCAGGGTCTGAGTCTGTGTTACATGACATTAGGTTAAAGACATTAAGGCTCAATTTAAGTGAGAACATTGATCAAATTGTGAAGTATGATTGTCTTACAGTCAGCCAATATGACATGTACAGAACTCTACACAGACACAAATCCCTAACAGCTATTCAGCATGTCTTCAGCACCTCACCCTTGCATGTCCCCTTCCTTCACAACGTTACTCCCATTAATCTCACACACTTCATCACAGTCCCAGCACCTCAACCCCAAAGATCTCATATCCTCCACACACCTTTACCTCCTTCTCAGCCACAGCTCTAAATCCACACAACTAATTCCCTTGCAAGTTCTTTACCGTTGGACTTATTAACAATTCCTCCTGCTACTATGTGACATGTAGCAATCATAAATGCCAGAGAAGGACATTTTCTGTCTTCATTTTATTTATTTATGTTTTTTTTTCCTTTTTCATATTTTATTACCACTGTAAGAGTGTAGGAGTCGAGATGAAGGATACTTAGTGCATCCTACATGTTGACATAACCTCACTTGACAAGGAGACAAAGAAAAACACATGTTAACAGCACACACACATACATGAAACACACCCAGCCATCCAGCAATGGACAAATCGTCTATCAGACATTTGGGCCTAAAAGACAGTATTTCAGCCATTAATAAAACATGAGAATGGAAGGTGCAGCCAGGCGGTGAGATACACACATAAGCACCCAGACAGACAGAGACACAGTTTGGACAATTAGACAAACATCCACAGCCAGATCGTTCCATTCCACACAGAGCCTCCCGTGGCAGTGAATGAGACAATGAGCCCCTTCAGCATACTACTGAGTGTTTAGGTCCCCCGTCAGTCTACATCACCAGTGTCTCCCTGACTGCTCCCAGCTGATGCCTGGACACACACACACACACACACACTTCTGACCTCCCAGGCTGAACTTGAACATGCACTCACTCCTGCTTTGCTTTCTGTCACATGTCAGGCTATCATGTCCCGCACATGGTCAAAGTCTGTGTCTGTGTGTGTGTGCGTGTCTGTGTCTGTCTGTGTGTGTGTGTGTGTGTCTGTGTGTGTCTGTGTGTGTGTGTGTGTGTGTGTCTGTGTGTGTGTGTGTGTCTGTGTCTGTGTCTTTGTGTGTGTGTGTCTGTGTGTGTGTGTGTGTGTGTGTGTGTGTGCACGCATGTGCAGAACAGAACAAATGAATGAATCGGCTTCTGCTGACCTATACCTAATGACTTTATTTAAAGATGTTTGTGTTTAATGTCAGGAAACATAAACTATGCATGCAGCATTTGCAGTTATAGCAGTGGGGCCTCATCCTTACTGATTTATTCAGGTACCCAAACCTCCAGGTCCAGTATATCGCACTTTTCCCACCCATTCGTTTACCTGTACTACAGGTTTTTCTGTCTTCCCGTCAACACTTCACTCATACTCTTTCACTTATTTCTTCCTAAAATCACTTCGGTCTTCATTATCTTGCTTTTTGTATACTCAATGTTCCCCCTCTTCCTCCCCTCATTTCCAGTGCGTAAAATACACCAAAAGTTTTCACTGGAGTTGGGTAATGAGCCAGACCTCTGACCTTGCCTTGATAACTTCCATACTTGTGCATGTGCAAGAATACATGTGCCTCTGTGTGTGTGTGTGTGTGTGTGTGGGTGTGGGTCTGCAGCTGGCGGCTGACAGCGACATGACTAATGAGGGGTCCGGACAAAAATAATAGGGGGGAATTGTAACACAAAAAGGGTATAAGCGCAAAGGAAAAGGAAGAACAAATGACAGAGCAATGGACAGGAGGGAAGGAAGATAAACGGAAGAAAACAAAGTAAGAAGAAAAGAACAAGATGTAGAAAACGATTTTAGAGAAATTGTAGTCCAGGCAACAGTTAAGTTATAAAGACCTCAGTCTCAGTATGAAATATGAGCCCAGATCCACTTTAGACTTAATAAAAGCATTATTCAAAGTTGCTGCAGTAAACCTTTTATGTTATTCAAGTAGTAATTGTAGATACTTTAGCATTTTTTTCACCATCTCATGTTAATTTTTGGGTAAAATGAGCAACACTAGTTGCAGTCACGTTTGTCAGACACAACCTCTGTTATCTATTTTTTGATACAAATTATACATTTTCTCTGTAAAAAAAAAAAGGGGGGAGTGATTAAGTGAGTGAGTGAGACTCGCAAATGAAACCAGACATTGTAGAGCAGCACAACCTGGACAGCACATTTGGGTGTCTGGCAACACCTATGAACAACTGTCACACTCAAGGTCAAGGGTCATCATGCGTAGACGCAGCAGAACTTCCTAATTATACATGATAAATGTAATCACACGCAGGAAGCATTTCCCTCCACAATTTACTGGCTTAACCTTGTCAAATGTGCAAACTGGCAAGTGAACTGAAGGGAATTTGTGTTGATGAATTCATATCAGAAACAGTATGTTTGCTAAATTATACAAAGGGTTAGCAAATATGGGTAAATGTCAGTATTCAAAAATAAACTTTAGGGGTATTTTTTGTGTGGTAACGTTATGTATAGGCAGGAACACAATTACATGGCCAGAAAAACATTCACATAAGATTTCCTCTAAGTAGTGTCTTATGATAATGATGCTATCTAGTTGCAGGAGACCTTGTGTAAACTCTTCGCTCCCGCTGAATCAGATCAGTGGCTTGATTGTGTGACTGCACCCAGAGAATCTTCACCCATTGAGAAAAAACCTGGCACCAAGAGAGAAGACAGACGGACAAATAGACAGGCAGATAGACATTCAGACAGACATCCTGTCTCGAACCACAAATAGATGCAACAATTAAGTCGAGTCTGGTCATTTTCATTTCACTGACCTTTAACCCTCACCTCCTACACATGTAAGGAGACAAATTACAACTGTGGTTGGGTCTGACCAACAACTCCAATGCCGAAGAACATGCAGTGTGAAGGCTGAGACAGCAGACATAAATCATACCTGTATTTGATCTGTGGGGCCCTTGCCTGGCTGATGTGTGACAGGTAGCATGCACCCTATATCTCTGAACCCCAACAGTGCCGAAATGGGTCACTTGTTTTCCAGGGCAGCTTTATTTTCAGCTATGTATAAATCTGAGGACAACTGTAGTGAGGTTTTTTTCTTCAATGGGAGTTTGAGAAATCAAACAAAAAGACAATTTTGGAAATCTTTCAAAGTGTCTTATGCCGAGCGCTGAAAGTACAAGTGATTTAAACAAACTTTCAACATGGCTACAGTTTTTCTATTTCAGCACTAGCTAGATTGGTACAAGTGAATAGTGACAAGAAAAATAACACAATAATACCTCCTGGCGAAGGCTGTGGAATGAAAGCCTCTTTTTTACTGGTGGATTTTGGCACCATCCACTGAAACAGTTTGTTTCAGTGGATGGTGTTTGCTTGTTGTCAAATCGGTGTTCTTGCCACAAACAGAGACAATCCTGCAGGTCTGATGTGCATTGCTGACTCTATTTACACAAGAAATCCTTGTTCCACAGCCAAACACTCCCGTTTTCTTCAGCTGTGGTGCTAGCAATGCTAATGCTAGCATGCTTTATGCAGTTTGTTTTGAAAGGCGTACAGTGTATATGTCATTAGTGCTGTTCAGCAGTAACACTGTGCACACATAACAACAATGCTTACTCCAGAGAAAAATTACCAAAATTATACAGCATCATTCTTTGGTCTCCCAAGGAAGAATACAGTGTTACATCAGGAAATGCCCTTCAAAATTTCCACCAATGTAATTGTACGGTTTAGGTCCAGGTTTAGTTTTCTGTCTTTCTGAGACGGTTTGAAAACCTTACAGTCTTTGTGAGTCTCCAGGCTCGGCGAAATCAGAACTGCATTAACACCCTAAGAGCATTTTATCAGAGCCAGCAGGGTCCCGTGTTCCAGCACACCTGTAATAGAGTTTCCCCTCTCACAAGTGCAAAAAACAATGTTAACTTCTTTAGTATAGAATGTTTACGTGCTCCTGCCTGCATGAAAATATGCTGCTGCCACTGATCAAATCAGGTCAAACAAATTGCATTTGTTGAAACAAGGATCAAATGCTAGCGCCCACAACAAATTTATTATCAACGTGATCCACTCAGAATACCCGCGGCACAGTGGCAGAATTGGATTAACAAAGCAACGCTGAAAAAGAGATGTGTAGAAATCCAAAGTGACTCTTTCCCCCTGCCTTCATTTGCTGCTCTGCTCCTCTGCGCACCGAGGAATTACGGCTATTGTATGGAAGTGAGGAAACAGAAAACGCTCACATGCTCAAAGAAGTATTGAATTTACTGTCAATTCAACTAAAGCTACACTGGATGCCAGTTATAACACTGCATAGTAGGTTAGGATGAATAGATACCATTCATCATTTGAATTACCACACCCATAGACTGCAGACAACTTCTGAGGCCTTTCTCAAGTACACGATGTCAGAACAACTCGACACATGCATTTTTCTCACTACAGAATTCACGCAAACTATCAAATTCAAACCATTGGTAATGGGAAAGGGGATATTTTTCTTGTTTGTTATTAAAACAAACAAAGACAGAGATGTCTGGGATGAACTAGTGTGTGAAACTCAGGGGAGAGTGAAAGAGTATGGGAGAGAGTGAGAGAGAGAGAGAGAGAGAGAGAGAGAGACTAAGGGGCCTGAATGTCTGACAGACAGGCAGGCAGATGGACAGGAACTTGGCATTAGGGAATATGATTCTGCCAGAGAGTGATCCATAAAGACTGGAGAAGGTCAAAGGGCACCCTCTCTATAATGACTCATCATCACTCAGTGGTGTCCACGCTGGGATGAGATGGGATGTGTGTGTGTGTGTGTGTGTGTGTGTGTGTATGTGTGAGAGAAGGCCAGTGGATCTGCTGAGAGATAGTGCAGGATAAACGACCGGTTCTGCTATTCTAGGTCTCTGTGGAAAAAAAGAGAAATCTCCTTGTTGTTTTATCAAAGCTCAGGCCAAATAATGTCACCCACAACGTCAATTAATCCCCTCGTCAACATTTCTCTTCAACAAAGTCTGAGGACAAACATGGGTCAGGAGGTGAAAATGCCCTTCGCCGAGTTACGAAGTACGGTAAATGTTGTAAATTGTATGACATTATTTTGTTAGGGGGAGACTGTGTTTGAATTTCTTAGGGCTGGGTAAACGCCACTGGGCAGACCTTAGCATGGCAGCTGTTCCTGTGGTAACATGCTGGGCAGCAAAGGCGTGGCCACAGGGGAGTTATGGCGTTTTCATGAACAGTTTTTCTTTGTATTCCCAGCCAGTCATTACTTTTACTACCGTGCAGCCCTATCTACCACTAAAAAGGTGGCGCAGACTGCAAACACCTTGTATATGGAATTCATGAAACAATGGCTCTCACTAAAATCCCCTGCCGCATTCGTAATCAAGCTTCTAGAGCGCTGAATGTGTCTGTGCACATTTGTGTGCGCGCACGTGCAAAGCAACCATATTTTCAGTTTTGCAGCATCGGATGAATATTTCCATTTTTTGGCACCTGACAGCCTGTTTGTCATCCGCTCCACAGCCAAGAACTGACCTTCAGCAGCATAACTACCTTTATCCTGCCATACCTCTTCTCTCCTCTCCCCTCCTGCATCTCCCACCCTCTATCTTTCTCAACTCCACCTCGCTCTACTTCCCTCTCACTTTTTGCTCTTTCCCTTTCTGCAGCCTTTGTCATTGATCGCTGATGCAATTGGCTGCCTCCATGCTCAGTAATGACCTGCCCTGGTAACCAGCCGGTTGCTCTGCTTGGCCCCTCGTAGATTGAACTGTCAGATGGCAGCGATTAATGGCTGGGCAGAGAAACACCAACTCACACCTGCAATGTCCCACCCTGCACTGCCCTGCCCAAACTGTGTCCCATACCAGCTGAGCCCACACAGGTACCATGTCCATGTATGTATGGAGTGTGTTTTACCCGTATTTCTTGTAATGCACGCATTTATAATACACATAAATCTCTTCTTTAATACTGCCCTGAGGGTGTGCTTGCATTCTGCCATGCTGCTCTAACTGATGAGAGGTGTATAGTGAAAGTGTATCAGATGGGATAAAGAGGGCAAAACAAAAAAAAGTAAAGAGAACAACTCCGAAATGCACTTTTAGATTACTACTACTTTTAGGACTACTTCACCGTTTAAATGACAGAATGTAATCATTATTTGTCTTCAGTGTTTTATTGCTGCCCCTTGGTCCTTTCTATTATTACATTAGTTATGATTGCACCTGTAATCATTCACTTACTCTACTGTTTTCACTTGAGTCTCTCTGCACAAGAGAATGGGAATAAGTACCTAAAATGCTAACACGTGTTATATCCTCGTACAGAGATGAGTGGGGTGTTTGGTCTGCTCTCGCTCTGTCTGTCTGTCGAGCCAAGTGCTGCAGGCCCACGCGGCTGTCCCGTGTTGTACTTGGCTGGCCGTCTGCTAACTGTCAGTGCAGTATCTCCTTACGCTGATGAATGGGAAGTTTCCAGACCTTTCCCAAAGCTTTCACTCCCTTGTTCCAATGCTTCATCCAGAGCGATGGACGAGAAAACAAGGCAGAGTAGCCCGTCCACCAGCCTCCATCAAGGGTAGTGCCAACACAAAGACGGGCATGAAAGCTAAATTTAAAATGCTTCTTGCAAAACAAAGAGGAAGAGAGATGAAGTGATGGAAGCACTAGAGACACTAAAGACAAAATACAGTGAAGGAAAGACGAATGGGGAACAGGAGAAATGTAGTAAGAAAGAAATAAAAAACTAACTGGAAAAAAGGGAAAAAGAAGATGGAAAGAGGATGTAAGGAGCATAATCCTCTGAACAGTGAACATGTGAATATCAGGCCAGTAGGGATTTGGCGTGCTGTGTGAAACGGAGATGAAATCGATTAGCTTGTCCACTGACCCAGTGAGCAGTGGGGCCCCCCATTGCCCCAGTCCTGCCACAGCCCTGACAGAGACGTCCAGGCCCGGAGGCCTCTAGGGGTCCCTTCTGGACATCGAGGTGAACAAAGTGGTGCCCTCCTGTCAAACTAAAGCCCTCAAGCAACAGCAGAACAACAAACCAAGCTGCAATGCTTCACTGCTCTCTGATTCCACAGGAGACAGGAAAGATGTAGTGTGGGCTGCTGAAAGAGGACACTGTGTGGAAGAGCCGGTGTTCGAAGTACAGAAGTACAGCGCTTACTTAAAGGGAAATATCACCAGTTAATTAGGAATTTCACTCAACTGAAATCAACTTAGTTTCAAGAGAATAAAAGTTATTTGTTGTTTCATAAAATAGTGAATGAGAAGTTTACTTTGCTGCAAGTTTGACTCCAGGCTTATTCAGCACAAATGTATATATACCCACATATTTTATAAATAACCACATTTCTTTAATCTTAACCTCTCCTGAATTAATTTAGGAAACTATCTAATTCAGGACAAAAACAGCGATTGACATTTAAATCCTGACAAACTCCCACCTGTTGACCGTCCCTGAAACATCTCCCTGTCGTTTTATCGCCTTGTTTTCCTCACATGATTTCCTCAGTCAGATCACTGTGTGAGGAGCACCTCTTTGATTCCTGGCTCATTGTAGTCTCTCTGACCCTGGAGGTCACAGAGTGGAAAGGAGTGGATGTGTCACCACTAAGCTCTTCTCCGTGTTAGAATAATATTTCTACGGTGCTTTTAGGATGCTAACGCTAATCAAAACAGGACATCCTGAGGAGGGCCGTGCTCTCTCTTCCCCGGCCCCGCTCACCGACTGCTTTATGTTTTTGTGTTTGTGGAGGAGCGACAATCCCAGGAAGCTGCGAGAAAGGTTCATCAAAGCTCTGAGCGGGGGGCCCTGGCTGCAGGATCGCTGGAATGCGGCGTGGAAAGGAATCTCCACTGTCCTATTGTTCCCTTGTTTCCTCAGTCTCATCACACGCCGGCACGTCCAGTTCACTTACAGGTAAGCAGCGCTAATCAGCCCAGCATTCCTTTCCACGACCACATTCTTTCCCCTGCTGCGACCCTGGCTGACTCACACACATACGGTGCATAGCTTATGCAGACACACATACACAGTTGGCGGTCATCGGGACAGATCTCAGTGGACGAGGACGTAGCGCTTCCTTTCCCCAAACATCGGACTGGAAGTCTACAAAGATAGTAGGTCTCTTCAAAGCGGACCTAGAGGACTCAGAGGAGCTTCACGATGTCTCAGTCCACCAAGAAAATTTCATGTGACAGTCAATGCAAAATGTCTAATTTTGTCCTAGAACATAATTATTTCACTTGATCTTGACTTTTCAGCTTCTGTCTCCCACTGTGAATGTCAGTATTTCAGCAACACAGGCAGGACAACTGCTATCAGACCTAATCAGGTGAATGTGGCGCAGCACAAACTTCATCAGGAAGGCCCCAGCTTTGATCACATCTTCTCCCTTCTCTCTCCCATCCTGTAGGGGTGAGAGGTCACCATTTAATGAGCTTTAGGGAGGGTGTGGGGGGGGCTTGTTGTTGCCAAGATGAAAGGTGTAGTGGAATCACATACACATAGCACATAAATACATAAACATACACCTGACTATATCACCACTCTCAGATACACTTAGGCATGACCAGACGCCCTCTCCTGGCCCTGGTAATCAGAAATGACCATACCTCCCTTCCTCACTCCTTCCATCCCTTGGGCAGGCCTGCTCCACCCAGGGAGATCCCCGAGCAGTGCTGGAACACACTGTTATCACCGCACTCACAAAGCAATTGTTGGGTAATTCCTGTTTATAGCTGTGTGCTCCCTTCACTGTGTAAGAATGAGAAAGCACTGTTCTCGCTGTCAAAACTCCCGGACGCTGATTAAAAAGCAATGTTCACCAGACACATTTGCATAATCTGCCAGTACAAAGACATTTACGATTAACTCATAGGACAGTTGTTGAGAATAAGCTAGTTGTTGAGAATAAGAGCCACTGTCTAATTCCTTTCATGGGTTAATGAGAAGAGTTAATTGTTATGCAAGAATGATATAATTACTGCACAGACAGATTAGCATGTGCATAAAGTCATATTAAGGCTCTTGTGAAAACACTCAACAACGCAGTAAAGTGACTTAGGGCAGTGAGCTGACGTGAGACATGAGACTGAGGTGTCGGCCTCTGTTTCTACCACCTGCTCCAGGTAATTGATTCAAGTATAAAGTGACTGAGTTTCTTTAATTAGCTAACAGACAACTCCGCACACAGCATGCCAAGGAACGGCAACGTCACGCCGCCTTGTTAATAGCCTGGGTGAAACGCACCATCAGCAATCTGTCGACATTATGACTCCTCAGACATCATAACGACACACAAATCAGTTGGATGTCTGGCTAAACTTTTCAGCTCAGCAGATTTATCTGCCATTTATCTCAGAGCACTTTGTGATGAGAAAATGGCATCGAACTGCTGCAACACACTGTATAGTTTACATAGCAACTTTGTTTTGTGCAGACGCACTAAATCTTGCATGTACATGCTCCGCCTGCCCAAATAAGCACATACGCACACGGTCGCCCCTCGTTCAAGCAAACACACACAAACACAATCTATAAAAATATGCTTAGCTTGGGACTGCTCTGTTGGTTATGACCTCAGCCTTGGCACCGCTCTGGGCCGGACCAGACTGTCGACAGACTGGAGGCTTTTGTGTGGACTCCCTATCTCTAACTCCGTGACCTTTAGGGGAAGAAAAAAGCAGAAATGCTTCTCTTTTTTTTATTTAGAAGGGGTAAGGCGCACTCATTGTTCTGTGTTGGTACAGTTTCCCTGTGGTAAACACACAGCGGTTCTCAGGCTTGACATGTTGCTGCACAACCCCTCCCACCCTCCCTTGCTCCATCCTTTGGTGTTCCCACACTGCCCTGTCTGGGTTGCTGCACCACACTACACCCCCCTCCCAACAACAACAACACACTTGCACACCCCTGTGAACATATGAAAACTAGCTTACAAGTGCAACACCCACTGGCAGCGGGACTACATTCGAGCCTGATTCAAAAACTAGTGTCTGTGTGTTTTTATGACTTAGGAAGTGGAGGGAGTAAGGATGGCAAAGAAGTCCCTGGGGCAGGGCCACCGTGGCAGGGCCTGAGAGAGGACTCATGACAAGGCCTAGACGCTCCCTAGTGCTCGGGAAAGGGGCCATCCTTCAAGTGGGTGACAACACTGCATAAACAAACCACTAACCTCGTCAGCTCTCTGTTTACAGCCCTAAGACGGAGAACTGGACTACTCATTAACATCAGGGACCCTCCAAATAGAGTCTTTTTTCTGAGGAACAGGGAGCAAGAAACCTTTCTCCAATCGCAAGAAAGGAGGGAAGTGGACGACATGTCAGAGGGGGCGTTGATAGATGAGGGGGCCTGGGTCACAGGGAAGCTGCCCCCCCCCCACCACCACCACCACCACCACCACCAACACCAACACCAGACACGCAGACACATATTTGTACCTCCGAACTGAACGACTACACGGAGACTGTGCGTGCGTCTGTGAGCGTGTGATACGCTTTGCACATGGTTTGACAAGCAGTCAGTAGAACTCCGATTATGAGCATCTATAACCAGCAGAAACGCTGAGCTGCATGTTCGTAAAGGTGATTGTTCACGCTTACCCCCTGCAGACTGACCGCATATTTATTACACGTCTATGACTTTAAAGCGGAAAAATGCAACTGTTCAAGAAAGTACTGACAGAAGGCTTTTAACACGGTATTTGTGTCTACAGCAGAAGTGCTGTGTTTCCTCAGTGTAAGTGCATTTTACACGATCTTTTATCAAGAGTAAACACATAAACTCAAAAAGGTCAGCAATGGGTTTTTGAAGCTTGCATTGAGGCCTTAAAAAAATAAATTCTGATCTTTTAAAAATGTCCCCTTCCAGTGGTGTAAAGTAATTCTTTTTGTTTCAAATCCAAACCAACTGACTCACTTTCAGTAAAGTACTTGACTGCAATAACCTGCCACATTTTTTTATTTTAAAGATGTGCTTTTTTCCCCCCATCAGATATGGTAAGCCTGTAATTACCACGCTGGGCCTGATTCTTCACTTAAGAAAGCGCATTAGATTCGTTGGATAGCGTTATTTGCGCCAGACAAACCAACACGAGTTCAAACGTGAGTGTAAGAATACAAAGTAGAGTAACCTCTGACGTGGGCCTCAGCGGTTCTTGACCCAGTCCATTCCTGACGGGACAAAACGGGTTGTTTAATGGGGTCTCTATTTCACTTTCCTCGCGCCGGCCGTTCCCTCTCACCTTTTAAATGGGCCGATCTATTAAGCAGTTTAATGAGCTCCACCAGACAAACGTGAGAGGCATGGCCCATTGCACAATGTGCAGAATGCGACGCAATTCTCAGCTCGGGAGAGGAGAGGCACTGAGACACAGAGAGACAGAGAGACAGACGGCGAGGCGTGCGCCAGCGAGGGACCCGGTGAGGAAGATGCATTCAAAAAGTCTCTGGTGACAGGATGACTGACGGTCAACGTGAAAAACGAACACCCAGTGTGCGCTTTGACACGCGAACTGCGCGCCGAGCTCACTGCTCTATTGCCACTTGTCTTTTTCGTCCCGTAAGTCTACATTTTTACTGAATTAAGGTTCGAAAATCACAACATTATTTTGATTTGTGCGAGATGAATCGGCATTGTAATCATTCATAACAAATGATGTAAGCCCCCTGAATACACGACAATCAAAGGTTGTTTCAATGAGATGAAAATATGCTAAGTGGGCCTCTAATTTGGTCTACACCAACCTATACCTTGGCTCCTCACCCCCCTTTCATTTTTATGTAGCCCACAATTCACCACGGGGTGCGGCCTGCGCGTATTGGCTAAACTTAGTTGGGAAGCAAAAGCGAGTTTTTGTGGCGCACCGCATTACATCTGGACGTGCGGACTAATCAGTCAGCCTCCATCAATCACTCTTACGTTTACCACCTCTCCATCACCTCCTCTATTACATCCACCCCGCTTTTATCACACGCCTGCTCTGCGCGGAGGCCCCTGACATGCCCGTTTTTAACACAACTTCTCCGGACAGGCGGGAGGCACACACTGAACGCATTTACCAGCAGAGCCCTTATGAGGGGTCTGGGAATTTAAATATTCACTGTTGACACTGTGCAGACCTGGCTGGAGGCCAGAGCTCGCTCCTGCGGGGTTCAAGACCATTCCCCCATCCTGACTTGAGAGGCAGAAATGTTCTTCGTGCATTTTAAACAACTTGAAATGCACCGGGAATTAAGCCTCCTACACTTTGCACGACTTTAATGGATACGAATGTGCAGAAAAACTTTCTGCAGCAGTTGCATGTTGTTTTGTGCACATGTGCACATCTGAGAACATCTCTGCGTCACAAATAAACTTTTGTGTTTCACTGTGAAGACACCTGGAGGACAGAAAAACAAGCGTGTACACTGCACGAGGAGGAGGATGATGAGGATGATGGGAAGTCACACTAGCTTGTAAACGTTTATTCGCGGTTAATTGCTTAAACATGCATATTAGTAGTTTATTTATAGCGTCTTTACCTGCTTCCTGTGTATAAATCACCTGATAAATTAGGTTTAAACGTGCTGTAAACAGCCTTTCTGCAAACACTGAAACTGGCCTGGGGTTGTTGCATTATTCCTTTTCTGGTTTTGACTTGTCTGCTTAATTCCTGGGTTTGAAATAAAATCCTTCTTACAATTCTGGATTAGTAGTGTGCATGTTACAGTTAGGACCGCACCAATTAAAAGTCAGTGTTCAAGTCAAAACTCAAAAGACAACACAGCAAGAAAAAGCTAATGAAAACGTGTGGAGCAGAGCTGGACTCACGCAGCTCCAGAAAAAAAGGGATGTGATTCTTGATTATTTATTGCGGCAGATCAATGCATGAGCAGTCATATCAATCATCTCCTTGTATAAATTTATTATAGCTGATTGCGCCCAAGTAATTAAATCGATTTAATGACAAGTGTTTCGATTTTATACTTTACTTAATGAAACTCATTTAACTCTGAATAACTTTTGGTAACGCAGCGAGAAGATCGCGTCCCGCACACGCGACACCAGGCTACATGGAGGCTGAAGTCTGGAAACCTGAACGAATGTGCATGAAAATTAGTAAGACGCAAACCTGAATTCCTTGTTTTTCAGTGCCGTCATGTCATTTAACAATCAGCGCAAATTAATATGAACTCGGAATGAACTGGATGACTCACAGACACAAACCAAGTTACCACCACTGGAACATTGACCATGCCTGCTCGAATCCTCGCTTTTCCCTCATTCCTCTCAATCATCCTGCTATTTCTAACGTGGCTCCCCGCAAACGGAGCGGCGGCGTGCAGCAAATTAAAACACAACTGCCGATGCACAGGGCATGCGAGATTTTAACCCACAATACCCCCACATTACGCTACAGCGCCCACTACATGCAACCCGCGACTCCGATAGTGGAGCGGACGCCCTGCAGAAAGTTCCTCCGTCGCTCCCTCAACTTTCAAGTTTTACACTCTCTCTGTGCGCCAGTGTCGTCGTTGTATTGCTCTCACCGAATGAAAGTGATGGTTGTGATTTTCTGAATGAAGTCGCCACAGAGAGTAGTAAGAGACGCAGCGGTAGCAGCGACAGCGTAGCGAGAGGTCTATGAGATGGCATGTTTCAAAAGGAAAAAAGAAAGGGATGTTGCACCTACTCGTGGTCAGTTTCCGTGCCCTGCCTTTGGACCTCATGGTGCCAGTCTCTCGGCGTGGGTTTGTTTGGATTTTTTCTTGGATCTTTTTTCCTCCTTTTTGTTTTTTCTCTGTCCTTTTTCTCTGGGTTTCTCAATCCAAACGCGCTATCTCTCCAGCATTGTCAGTCTGGACACCTTCGCACATGCGCACAGTCCGGAATCTGCCGGCAGCAAGTGCCAGAAAAAGTTTGGGACGATTTATCACTTTGATATTAACCTGATGTGGTCACGATGGGTGAATAGTGCACATCTCCTTTCGTGTCAGATTTTCAAACGACCACTGAGTAAGAAAGCAGGGAACACTGCAAAAAACGTCCCGCGTCGCAGCCGCACATTCAGTCCTGTGTTCCTGTTAAACACGTGAGAAAACTTTGTAATTGAGATGCCTCCAGTGCAGTTTTTCACTTTCTCCAAGACTTCTCTTGAGCCAAATACTAACGGAGTTCGATTGAAGAAGCTGTATCTAGTTCATCTGTTTTTTTGCACTACTCGGGGTAATAATGTCTCATTTTTTAGGGTTTGGGGGTTTTGAGGCTGTGTGTAATGAAACGATCTGACAAGACGGATATTTTTTGCAGTGCAGTCAGCACCCCGGATCTACAGAGTGCCCAGGACATTAATTATAACGATCCTGATTCTCAATCCTTACTGTGCACCTTTTCTTTAAATGAAGTCACATTAATCAATGTTAACGTAAATTACCAAATGCTGAATGTGTTCATTAAAGATTTCTAAAATTTTAATTATATTTTGACCATTATACCGAGCATTGGAAAAAAATGAAAGAAATCTCCCCCCTCCCTCTCCTGCTCGGGCACTCGACTGACAGCTTTAATATGCAAGAGCCCCCCTCTCCCTTTTTTTGTGCTGACAATTATTAATAAGTTAAATGCTTATTATTAATGCGGCTGGAGACGTTGCTGTTGCGTTCAGTGAGTAAATGTCATCACTCGCTTGGTAACTGCCAAAGGCTTCAGAAAGGATATTTTTACTCAGAGAAAGGCACTACCAAGAACGAAAAAGACAGACTTTTGTCCAAACCTTCATCTCAGCGGGTCTATTTTTATGTTTGAATGAACTTTCTCTGGAGTTTAAGAAAAAGGCCGCGCGCGCGCGCGCGCTCATGAAGGCTTGCCATCTATGCATTAAAAGTCAATAAACTCCCTGCATGTCTGCTGTTATCACATAAACATTTTATAGAAGCACATTTAGATACCGATTCATATATCAGACAAACGAAAAGCAGGCACATACAAAGACAGTAACAATTCACTCTGTGAATTCATTTTAATTTTCATTTATTTATTGTTAAAAGAAGAAAAGAGAAAATCTATCTACTCATCAATCGTCGCTCTGCCACCAAAAAGGTGTAGCCTATTTGTTTCTAAATAAAGACAGCGTATAATTAAAGTAATTGGCAATTAATTAGATCCGCATGAGATCATGCTGACCTTGCAGATGAACTCTTTAATGGGTTGTGAACTGGAGCCATCGATTCCAGAGTGTGTTGAGGCTGATTGAAGCCGTGACATCATGCCATGCCATGGAGAAAAACAACGCACGTGGTGGTGCGGCGAGGCCAATTTTAACGCAGACGCGTTAGTTCTGTGCACTGAGCAGTAAAGAGACCAGAACGACCACAAATGTCTCCAGTGTCGACTTTTGTTGCGTGATTTTAAGATTAAAAAACAGAGACCAACATTTTATCAGTTTAACCAACAAAACATTTGGTTATTTATGGCTATATCAAAAATGTATGTTTAGAACATTATGTGTCCAAAAACTAACCAAACTGGCTCATCGTTAAATGGTTCTCACGGAGGTTAATACTGATACTTTATTGCGGCTGTACTTCTCCCTACCTCTACTGTAACGACATAAATGGCGCTATTAAGTGGGTTGCGCCTATGTTCCATGTGCAAGGTGGCGCGCACGCAAGAGCACAGAGAGGGAGAGAGAGCGCGCTTTAGGCTGCGCGCTCAATTAGCCTAAATGGAAACAGTTTTCCTTCACCGCAACAGCGCACTTTTTTCTCCTCTCTCCCCCCTTTTGAAGCAGCTTTTCAATACATATTTTATTATTATTGTCTGAACCCAGTGGCCGGACGGAGCCTCGCAGAGACTCCCACAGCCCCGTGGGTTGTAATTATTAGAAATTAATTGAGTTCAGGACCCACACAAACCCATGTATAAACTGAAGACTGCCTCGCACTCCAGTAAACACACGAGTTCATTTAAATATTTTTTAAAGCCATTAAATATTATTTCAAACATAACAGGTTTAGGGTGCTAGAATGGTTTTACTGGATTCCAGCGGTAGCGTGTTCAAGCCATTAAGGGGTTAAAAAATAACACGATCCGTGTTGGGGGCTGTGGAGGCAGACTAAAAGTGAAACGGGAGCCTCCGGCGCAAGGAAATTACCAGCGCCCGTGTGACCTTTGAGCAAGGTAATCAATCAAGTGATCAACAGGGATATTTATCACTGTTTTGTCCAACCAAACATGTTACTAGAAACAACACAAAAGATGTTAGATGAGGGTATTGCTGTTATACAATGTTTACTTTATTTAGTCTAGAATTAATAAAAAAGACACAAGATCGAATATGTTTAATTTAAACTTTTCTTTAAAGGCAAATAATAACAATGGAACTAAAAAAAAGAACAATTAAAGTAGACTCACATTTCGACTGTTTTGCTGTCACAGGCCGTCAGTAACTAAGATGACGTGTTCAGTGATGGTATCATTTTTATTTGGTAAGTAGCTATAACCTTGCAGTGACTACCTGCTCTTGTATGTTGTTACACTGTAGAGTGTAAAACCTGTAACCATTTCTTTTTACCTGACCCTGAACATGCTGCCCCTGTGTGGAGAATCATCAACCCAATCAAACCCAGTAGCAGCCAATGAACAACTAATGCAGAACAACCCAATAATCTGCTAAATGAAGCGTCATTAGTTTCCCTGCAGATGATATATTATTTTAATTAAAAAACATCATGAAACTAACCCAAATAATACACGTAAGACAACCCAGTTATTTAAAAGCCACATCTAACTTTTTATGGAGAGGTTTCATGTTGTATTCTCCACAGTAGGTAAATTAAAAGTGAGGACAGGCCCCACTGAGTATGAGATAAACTTGTGCCCTAAAACGGCTTTAATCATTTTTTTGGGTGAAAAGGTAATGAAAAGCAAAACAAGAGACTAATAAAACAAAACTCACAGATAACACAAATATGAATTTATAAGGAATGACAGCTGGCCTAAGCTTAAGCACCTGGTATAATTCCTGCGTTGTTATCCTAATTATTTCTGGAAAAATCCAATGCTGTATATATTTCTATATTTAATGGAGAAACAGGCAATACTTTAATATAAACATATTAATACATGTTTGGGAGAAATGTGTGTCTGTGTAGTATATTAAATAAAAAACAAATAACTAAAAATATATATTTCCACAAAAAATACTGGCTTCATGGACAATTTATTTTTTATTTGTGATTGATTTAACAATAGGATGCACAATGTCAGATATTCCAACATAAAGCCACAAAAACATTTAAATGTAATTTATTTGATTGTTTTGTAGAAAAAAATAAGAAAAAGAAAATGTAATAAATAAATTTAAAAAACACCAAAACCACAACTGACCATATGGTTTCCAGTAGGTGCTGTTCGTACGTGCTGCATTGAGTCCATGGGAAAACACCTTGTTGTTGAAAAATTGCTTATAATGCACTGCCCTCTAGTGGCCATCGCGCACGAATGTTTGAAGCACACGAAATAGCAAGTGGAAACCAAGGAGTCAGGCAACATTCAAATGTTCCTGCCAATGCTCAAACATTTTTGAAAATTCTGCTGTTACACTGTGAATCCACACATGATGCCCATGAATCAGACAAACGTCGGATTGTGGGGTTTATTAGGCTATTTATGAAACAAATGAATACATCGGAAAGCAGAAGGTAACACGAGAGAGTAATTAAATGACCTGACTTGTACTGAGGTAAAGTGCATTTTAACAGCTGCTTGTGGATTCAGTATCAAGCATGGCAAACAGATTACGATGCGCTCCTGAGACAATTTGTGGAAGTAGTATTGATAGGACTGGTGTTGGCCATTGACATATTTATCTCTGAGAAAGTACACACACACACACACACACACACACACACACTACAAACTCATCCCCATCCACTTAAACTGATATTCTCCTTGCACAAGTCCCATCAACAGACAGAAGTGACAAGTAATCAATAAGACAGTCGATCAGGTATATTTATCTGCATTTCCAGTAACAGCAGACAGTGGGATCCTTGTCAGGTTCCCGGTTGCAGGGAAATTAAGGGAACATGTAGATGAATGAGAACACCAGTCAATAAACTATGACAGCCCTGCCCTTACATCACAAAACAGAACTTGACACAGACACAATAACACTACCGTGATCTTTTTCCATTGTCTACAAAGTACTACAGCAATCAAAATGTTTTGAACTAGCATTACTGAGTTTTACAAGAAATTTCAGCACTTAGAAACACGCTGGGAATATGTTGCAAACGGCGGGTTATGGGTTATTGTTGCATCACAGCGACACGAAACCTTAATTACCCGTGCAATTATGTGAACATGCAAAGTTAATTCTTTAATGGACATGAAGGCGAGTACACAAAAATATGTCCACTTGCCTTATTACTTGTATGCATACGTCCTACAATAGAACATGTAAAAGTACTCACCTGAGGAAATGCAGCAGAGCAGAAACAGCAGCACCAGTTTCTCCAGCGATGCTATCTTTAACTGCACAGTCACAAGGTGATACGATTAAAACCAAAAGTCACACTATTTATTAGTTGTCATGTCATGTAACTGTCACACTGCCCTCTATAAACCTGTGTTTCTAGTTTGGATTTATGCTAGCACAACCTTTGCTGTTTTAACAGTTGCTGTATAGAACAAGTTTTTGTGTCAGTTACATTACAGCAGTGGCTAAATTTTATTCTTTTGCTTCACCGTCATGGTCCTGCTAATATGAATACTGGGTACTTCCACATTTACTTTTTCTTTTTCTTAGTAGGATGCATGAACAGACCAAAACCACAGTATTGTGAGCATCACTGCTTTTCCTACCACCTGAGCAAACCTTGAGAAAATATGGTAGAATTGCAACGCAACATATGAAAATCAGCAAATTAGAACTAATTTATTCATTCGTTCATTTTCTGAACCGCCTTATCCTCGTAAGGGTCTTGGGGTTGGACACCAGGTGTGTCCTTGAGCAAGACACTTGGCACTAGCTCCTTGTAAGTTGCTTTAGATAAAAGCGTCTGCCAAGCAAAGCAAAGTAAGTGACAGACTATGGAAACGCTCAATCCCACACAATCATACGCTAGTCTTTCACGCTGCACCTAGCCAAACAAGACACGAACATCTCATACGTACCACGGCGGTACGAGGGGACTCGGTTTCCTTTGCACCAGAATACTATTATACATATACTAATGTACAAAATATTATACTACAGTACTATGAACTGACACGCGGTGAGTTTCTCTACAAAATGTTTAATATTGCTGTGTTTTGTAGCTTATAGCTAAGACTACCTGCACGTAAGCACACCTGTCCCAGTTCAAACAGGCTCGCGCCCGGCTCCTCCAATCAGAAATAACTTTAGCTGACGTCACCGAAACTCCCTGAATACTCCACATCATTCAAATGTGAATTCAACAAAGTAGATATTAGATTACCTATGCTTTATGTTGGCTTTATGTTTATGTTTAGGAATTACAGACAGTGAAAATGATATATATTATTATACTTATATTAATATATTATATTTTATAGACTGATATACTGAATAAATCTGAGATATGTATAAGTGCAAATCCGTAGCCAACCGCTGGTGGCACTGTCGAAATTAGCCAGAATATGACTGGATGTAATACAATTGGCATAAACAGTGTGTTTATGAACCAACAGCAAAAGTAATTTCTCACTATGAACAGAATAATAAAACCCATAAAAACTCAAACCACTAAATAAGCGTTGGCTCAATGTCAGACTAGGATGCACAAGGTCTCAGATCGCAGACCCCGTCTGTTTGAACTGAAAACCAAAGCAGTACAAAAACCTCCACAAGGTGGCTGTATCGAACAACAATCTGAAAACTTTGGTAATTACAGCACCATATGGTACCACTTGTAGTACATATATATATGTATGTATGGTTCATGTCATGAATATGATGATTTGGGACATCACAAGTATTTATAAAGGTAATTTTGGTCTGATAAGGAGCTAAAAGGTCAAATTCATAACTTCCAGCACACCAACGACATGAATGGACCTCATAACGAAGCCCTTAATTACAGTTACACTTTCAAAATATCTAACATTAGCATATTCAAAGTTGCTTAATTTATAAAGAACAGAAAAAATATGTGGAAATCCAGGCGGTGACTTAGCCAGGTGGTGTAGTTTGGCATCCTTATTGATGATATCAACTGCTATAACTTTGTGCCAAAATAAGTACATAATGCTCCTGCTTCATCGCATCTATTCCCACACATTGTAATAGTTATTTTTCTGCAGAATTGAAGTGATTTGATCTGTGTGGAATGTTGGAGGCAGAGCACAGACGTCAGACTTGTGGTATGGCAGTGTCTTTGAGCCATTAGAAATACAAGAGTAGTACAGAGCAATATCATAGACAATTTTGTACTGAAATCCCATGAATACAGTGGTGGACAGTAAAATAGTACGTTATAGTGTAAGTCTACTACAGAAGTTGTACATCATACTAATAGTGTTGTAACAACAGCAGATGTGAGACTCTTGGACTGGCAGTATGAGTTTTAGCCGCTCTGGCAGTAAAAGCAATACTAACTCTTTTTTTTTAAATATAGTGGTCAATCAGAGCTAAAGACATGTTCCATTTTAGTGAACAATGTCGCAGTAAATATGTGCTTCTCAGATTTTTTTTTTTTAGGAAAAGCCCGGTGAGACGTATTTATTACTAAAGGGAGGGCAATTTTAAATGAACATGCACTAACACAATACTTTAAAGAGTTTATTTCTGAATAATTAGTCCACGGACTGTCTTAAAATCTGTAAAATCATGCATTTTGTGACATAGGCAGCTATTAATAATAGAACATTTAAGGTGTATTCCTATGGAAGTGTATTCTTGTACTGTTTCCTCTGCCAGGAGCAACTGACCTCATAATTTCCTCAGGGATTAATAAAGTATTTCTGATTCGGATTAATTTTATTTTAACCTCTTATCAAATCCTGCAGTGGGTATGGGTGACTGTGAAAACTCACAGGTTTTACATTTTTAATCAGATAGCATAAACTAGTAGTCCTATGTCCCGGATCCAGTGTAAACCATGTTGCCTCATGTGTATGTGACTTAAAATATCTGTTACACATTCATTCTGTCTGTCATGTGTAGTGTGACCAACTTAATTTAGTACACAAACTCAATCAATCGCAAACATCACGCTGTATGAAAGCAGTAAATCAGATAATGTATAGTTCAGCTACTGTGCTTTTCTTTTTTCTGATCGCTTTATTGCTCCCATGAAATGACACGTATTTTTTTATGTGAGCATTAGCAACAGGAATATATTTCATAAAACATCAGCATTTTTTATATTATACATTTTTTATAATATCACTCAACCTGAGTAGTGTATTTGACTAAGGGTTATAATAAAGACTAACAGGAAACTTTTTTTTGTGTGTTGTTAATGTGAAGAAAGGATTGTTTAGCATTTGACTGTTATCTTGATCTTGATGTAAGCAATTTGAAAGCTGAGCTCTGTGTGAAAAAACGTTTTATTCAAACGGTTGGTTTAATGACTCAGTGGGGAAGTAGTCTGGTGCAAATATTGATTGCTCTATCAAATCCATCCTTTTCAGCCTCGTGGCCTCGGTAGCCCACAGTAATATGCACTGATCAGCCACAACAGTGCATTGCATTAGTTTATTGCATTCTGTATGACCTATTGCAGTTGATGGATGAAGTTGGATAAAGACACAGTAAAGCTTTGCTCTGGGAATTTCAATCAACAATTTATTTCCAGTATGTATTTTTAACAATTCAGGTTTGAGGTGCATAGTCATGAAGGGAGCATGAGCAACATGATCACAAACACAGACAAACAGTTCAACGTTCAGAGGAGAGTGGATGCAGGAAACCAGGGATTACAGATATGTTTTGTGTGTGTGTTTGTGTGTGTGTTTTGTGTTTTGTATGGAATCAACTGCTGAATGGAAGCAAAGTTTTGATATTTGCTATACAATGTCAACTATAAAACACAGAATTTGTGTCAGTGACCTTAGAAATCTTAAAAGAAAATGTGCAGATATTCATTTGCTAATCTGTTATAAATAGAATTACATTTACAGCCAGGGGATATGGAAAAGAAATTGAAATTGTTTAAATACAAAGGAAAGTGTGGAGAGCTCAGTGTCAGGCTGCACTTCTATTTCAAATCTCTAGCTAGTTAGCCAGTCGTAGTCTAAAAGATCATCTCTTTCTAGAGTTATAAGAAGCAGTTTACTAAGCATTTAGCATAATACAGAATACACACTACATCACAATATGCATCATACACCGCCTGGCCATAAAATTGTCGCACGCACACATATTGTGCCACATTTTGTTGTGAATACGGCACACATTTGTTATAATGTTCTGTCATCACATTTATTTCTGTCACAATAATCACTGCAGTAAATTTCCAATGGAAGGTTCGTATCTATTTGCTTAGTGAAATCCAGGCGGTGACTTAGCCAGGTGGTGTAGTTTGGCATCCTTATCGATGATATCAACTGCTATAACTTTGTGCCAAAATAAGTACATAATGCTCCTGCTTCATCGCATCTATTCCCACACATTGTAATAGTTATTTTTCTGCAGAATTGAAGTGATTTGATCTGTGTGGAATGTTGGAGGCAGAGCACAGACGTCAGACTTGTGGTATGGCAGTGTCTTTGAGCCATTAGAAATACAAGAGTAGTACAGAGCAATATCATAGACAATTTTGTACTGAAATCCCATGAATACAGTGGTGGACAGTAAAATAGTACGTTATAGTGTAAGTCTACTACAGAAGTTGTACATCATACTAATAGTGTTGTAACAACAGCAGACGTGAGACTCTTGGACTGGCAGTATGAGTTTCAGCCGCTCTGGCAGTAAAAGCAATACTAACTCTTTTTTTTTTATATATAGTGGTCAATCAGAGCTAAAGACATGTTCCATTTTAGTGAACAATGTCGCAGTAACACTATCTGTAAATAATACTCACTATAGCTGTGACTTGAGTGAATTGTATATTTATGTAATTTGTTTTACATATGTTTTAGATTTGGTCAGTGTAAACCTATACACAACTTCTCATCGGTATTAATAAAACTGGCACTGGGATTAAAATGATGATTTTTTTTATATATGCATTGAAACTAGGACTATATAACTATCAGTTACCAACAATGTCAACACTATTATTAGTGATGGATTGCTTTAACACAGAAATCTGTAGCCATGATTTTATCTCCTAACTACATGTGATTCTAACTTTAGCTTTAATTTTAGTTAACACTCCTCACGAACTGAATCAAAAGTGCACATTATATGTTTCCTCAGCTTCCACTAAGTGGCAATACATTGATGTGAATTGGCCACTAGACGACATGTCACACTGTACCTACTGTGCTGTATTGTGCCACTTAAAGAAGCACTCTAAACTGTACAGGACATACATGGTACTGCAGCAATCCCTGCAAACAGCAGGATAACCTCAGCACTCATGTAAAGTTCAGTTGGAAAAAAGGGAAAGGTATTTCTCAAAGACAGTTAAAGCAGGTCAAAATGTGTCAGGGAGAAAACAAAGACGAAATCATCTAGACTGCACTAGCATTGAGAACATGAACATTTGATCACACGATTGTTCTCTGTTTTACCTGGCCTTCGTTGATCTTAAACATCTCACTTGATATAGAACTTTTTAAATTTGTCAGCAGTATTGCTTTTGGGAAATGTATATTTGTCCTGAATATAGAAGACGAGCCAAAAAATAAGAAATAGGTTAGAGAGGGATCATAAATAAAGTCAAACAATGGGGACTGGGCCACAAAGTTGCATCACAATCCCTACATGAAACCAGTTATTTGATGGGTTATGTCAGGGCTAAATGTATAGGGGAGGAAAAGGACACAAACAGACACATGCACAGTATTGCATTACCCTACAGGAAGACTTTGGATGTAGCCTCTTTACACAGGGAACTGCACATAACTTGTTAGGAAGCAAGTGTGTGTGTGTGTGTGTGTGTGTGTGTGTTGCTTACGTATATCCATAACGTTCATAGTTTTACAACACAACAAATATACTGTATCACTTCTCACACTGCACAAATGTTAGCAGCCACGGATTTCTTTCGTGGTATTTTGTAGGTGCAAATTGCATTGGTTTTCCTCTGTGGTCTGTTTCCCCTATGGGGATTATTAGTTGTAGTGATGTTCAGTTTAACTTACTACATGTATCTCTGGTCTAATATCTTGAGCGTAGTTCGACTTAGAGTAGGTATGAACATTTCATTGCAGACCAGAGTGTTATATCAGCCATCATCTCAGGAATTCTCATGCCAAGGGTAAGTGGTATCTGAAATAGATTGATCCAGTGCGTGAAAAATCGGTCTAATGTAGATGGATGACCCTAATGTCGATACATTAGTCCAACTGAGATACATTAGTACAGTGTAGATACATACATCAGTACAATGAGCGGTGCCTTGGACAGACAGAGTTGCCACCACAGCCAGTCCAGACACATTTATAAAGTGCCTTATAACAGGATATTGCATAATCTGATGTCTGTCTTACTGCTTCCACTGAAAGCAAGAAGGGAAATGCACTCCAGCATTAGAGAGCAACAGGCTGACAGAAGTGAACGATTAGAAAAATAAGGTGAAATCTTGCTATAGAGCTCTGTTCCAGTGAGACAACGTGTAGTCAGACAACGCTAACACCGTTTTGACACAATGCTGTTGTCAGATGCTCAGTCAAACGTGACAAGGACTATTTGTGTTGGTGTTGGCTCTTGTAATATCGTGTAAAAAAACAACAACGACTGTGAAGTCTTTCCCACGACGCAGCATCTCTGAACAGCGGTAAAGTGCTTTATTGTTTGTATGCAGTGCAAGTGTATTGCACTCGGGTATCAAAGTGGCTCTAAGTGTGTGAGTACATATGTAGGTGTATGCTGTATGTGTGCGAGTTGCTTTCAGCTGTCATAGTTATTCAAGTTATGTATGCGGGTGTGGTGGGTCATGCCTGTCAGCTACACGGGAATGACCTCTTAGTTGGAGCAGGGTATGGATTAGACAAGTGATATTAGAAAGGCTTGATGAATTTTCCTATTAGTTTTTTCTGAATTAAAATGCGATCACGTCATACTTGGTACACACCGTTTTCATTTGTTAATAGCTGTGTTCTTTTACTCCTAACAGCTTTCAGCTCCCTCCCATCTCTTTATCAATTTTAGTGCTAAGACTGAAAAACTAAAATTAAACTTCTATGACTCTTCAGTTCTCAGAGTTTTTAGATTTAGCAACGTCAAGTTGTTGTTCTTGTGCGCTGTGCTTTTGGATATTATTTAACTTATGTTTCTTGAGTCTTTACATCACTTTGCAGTGATTTTGTCTCAGTGCACTTGTTTGAACTATCTAAGTACAGATACAAATGCTAGAATGTGTACTGTGTTGTTATTGCGTTTCCACATAGTCAGGTGTGTGGCAGAAGATAATTTGGAAGTGATGTAGTATCTGGGAAACTCTTTCCACGTGCAGTATCTCTTGCTGATGTGCCATTAATATCTCAAAAGTGTAAACTTCTCCAACATCTCTACCAAAACTTTTATTGTATGATTTGAATTTAGATGTTTTATTTTTATTATACTGAATAAACTATAAATATCTTTTTATCCTTCGTTCCTCACAAATACCTGCAGGTTGTTACTCTTAAAGAAGAGTCATCTTTAATCCCCCTGACCTTAAAGGGTTATAGGAACCGTTGTAGCAGTGTTGGGAGGTGCTTTTCGAGCATTGACATAGCTCAGTCCGTTGTGGTTGATGTGAACAGTTAAACAAACCATACAGAGACACACAAAAATAATCCTGTACTGTGTTGCTAGACACCATATACTCATATTAAGGTATATAAAAGGCGCACATGCTAAAAATGCATTGGTTATTAGTCATAAGCAGCATGATTAATTTCATTCCTTTCTATAGGGAGCTGGGTAGTCTGGGGATTGTCTTTGATGAAGGTTGGGGTTGGTAGTTTTTTATACATTTTCTGTGTTTTTATCCTCCCACTAGCAGAGGGAGCAGAAGCATAACAGGCACCTGTGTTTCATCTAACGCAAAACAATAAAACCTGTGCAGGACAGGATCCTTCAGTCACCTAAGGAAGCCCAGTTGTCTGCAAGCAGCTGATCAGAATCTGCTGTCGGAATTATTGAACTAAATACCACAGTGTGTCAAACCTGGAGCCGACAGTAAACATGAAAGTTCAAGTTCAAGGCAGAGATTTAGCTCAAAGGTTTGATAATAGCTCTAAGGAAACACACACATAGAAATTATGACCAAAAGTTACAAACATAATTTCTCTTAAAAGATCTTCTGGTGTGGATTATCATACACTATGTTGTTAAAAGTATTAGGACACTTCTCAGAATCAATAATTCCAGTGCACAAACCAAGGTCTGTTAGGACGCTGATGAGTGGAATTGTTGTGGAGGAACTCGATTGGCCTGCACCGAGCCCTGACCCCCACCTGATTGATACCTTTGGGATGAGTTGGAACAGAGAGTGTGAGCCAGGCCTTCTCATCCAATATCAGTGCCTTACCTCACACTATTATTATTATAGTCCCATAAACGCACATCTAAACCTTGTGCACAGCCTTCCCACATGAGTTGAAGCCATTACAGTTTATGTGTATGTAAAGGCATCTTAATAGGCAATATAGCTTATAGATTTACATCACTGCCGTGATGGTTAGAAAAAGCGATTCAGCAGATTAATGTTGTTATTCAGTTGACCTACATTTTGGCAGTTTGTCATGGCATCAGTGTGTGTTTCCATTTGTCAGG
Source organism: Microctenopoma steveboyesi (assembly GCA_032359275.1). Taxonomy (NCBI): domain Eukaryota; kingdom Metazoa; phylum Chordata; class Actinopteri; order Anabantiformes; family Anabantidae; genus Microctenopoma; species Microctenopoma steveboyesi. Next base: position 11,535,049 of record JAUMHF010000005.1, on the reverse strand, counting down.
TTTGTAGAGGTCCAAGTTTGACTGAGTTGTGGCATTCGTTACACACGTGGCACATATGTTCACCTGTCAACTGAGATGTAAATATAAAAAGAATAAAAATAACAATATTAAAAGACTTAACTCGAAAGAGGAGATATCAAAATTAGTAAAAGTAAAAGACAAAAACACTGAGTCTGAACTGTAGAGTAAGTTAGGTTAGTATAGAATTCAATACTGTGACAGAATACCATAACTGTGTAACGAATGGGCTGCTGTAGGTGAGAATGATCCAGGCCTATGCACATTTCACACTCCTCATTATCTCAAGCATGATTTAAAATAGACATTTACATGTTGTATTAGTCAGCCGCTAGTAAAATAAAACAGTCCACTGACCACAGCTTTTTCTCTGAGCATGTACATTTCTCTAACATATATACAAACATACAGACATACTTTGCATTTTGCTCATGCCTTTGGTGTCCCTTTGTTGTCGGCTTTGGCTCCTGAAAGTCCATTTTCTGTGTTGTCATTCCCTGAGCTCACCAGGCACTCTTTACTGCGGAGGACAGACAAACCAAAGGTTTAGATTTAGCCCCAACAAATGTAAGAACTCAAATCCAATCATCTCGTGAGTGTAAAATGACGTATGTGGTGTATTTATCATACTGTAATTTACTTTACTACTTTGTACATTTTTTGCCACTCTTTTTCAATATATTTCCAATATTCAATAGAAACGTGATAATTTAAAAGACTGTCTGTCTGTCTGTTGTTTATTGGCTGCAGTCTTCTCAGAAAATCTTATTATTATGATGGGCCTGAGACCGTGTGAGACACATTTTGTAAAGTGCAAAGCAGTCGAAAATATCCATTAACATGAACAACAAAAATGTACAAAGAACCCAGTTAGGGGTTAAAGAGACTTTAATCTATAAACAATCATAGCCAGTAGGCATTATCAAATCAAGACACTGAAATGATTATATTTTTAGAAACACAACTGAAGGTCATACAGCTCCCCTCTGTGTTTATCCCGCTGTGAGTTTCTGTCACTAGTGACAGAAGCTCAGAAGATAATGTGACAGAAAGTACGAGTTTGAGGTTTATTACAGAAAGGGCATTAGAGTTGTACAAATGCTTTTAAAATATTTCATTATTTATACTCATAGTTCAGATTCATTAGGCATATTATTGCAATCTACAATGTCCCGTGTCAGTATAATTCCATTATTGTTATAAGTTTGTTTTATCCTGATGATTTAAATTGTAGCATGCACAAGGACATAAAATCCTTTCTTTGGTTCATGAAATTAAAAAGTAACAGCACAATTGATTATCACATCTAGGTGGCAAGTGGTGGCAGTAATACTGTAAACTTGAGAGGTTTATTACCATCCATAATTAAACATGTTCTCAATTTGCCTTTAATGTCCTGACTACCAAAGTCAGTGATCTACTCACTTCTTCTCATCATCCTTCAGCAGGAAGTGAACAACCAAGGCCTTTATCACCATGACAATGATAACTAAGCCAATGACTCCACCCAGCACTGAGACAATGATGACTGTCAAAGTGTTATCAACCTCCTTCACTGAAAAAATGTGAGAGAAGGAAAGACATGGTGAAGGAGAAAGTCAAGGATAAAGGGAAAAAGGAAAACACTACAGGTGCCTGGCAGGTACATGAAAGTGTATCACATACTTTGATCCACCACAATAAGAGTGTAGGTAGCACTGTGGTTGCGGTTCTTCTCTTTTGGGTTCCTGGCAAAACAGATATACTCTCCTGCATCCTCAAAGGTGATGTTCCACAGCAGGATGGAGATGTTGTTGCTCTTTGATGAGCCAACAAACTCCACGCGGTCATGGTACACATTGACCTTAGGTTCCACCCCCTCCATCGGAATCTCTGCTTCGCATAACTACACACATACACACATGTACATTTAGTTGGTACGTGGACAAGTCAGATACTTACACACAAAACAAGGTTGTGCTTGTGTGCACGCTGTACCTTGAGCATAGTTCCATTGTCATTATAGTGCCAGTTGAAGTACAGGTTTTTGATGCCAATACATGAGGAGTAGGTGCAGGGCAGCAGAACTGTAGATCCATTCATTGCTTCAACTGAAGACACTTTACCTGTTGAGACCTCCAGTCCACCAACGCTCCACACACCTGAACCAGGGAAGAAAGGAAATGGCAAAGAAAAAAACAACAAGCACAGAATATATTAGGTCTGTTGCACATAAACAAATATCAGTCATCAGTATTACAGTTCACTGTTGGTCTGGAGAAAATAGTAGGTCTTCTACCTATAATGTCATAAGGCAAAATATAATGACCTAATTGTTCATCCCAGTAAATCCATGCTCTCGTTCAAAGCCAAACAACAGTTCTATTAGACCAGTCGACTCCCTCCCACTCCGCCTACGCGTGGCATGTTGTACAGTCTCATTGTAAGTACACACTTCCAGAGAGTGTCAAAGCAGAGAGGTAATGTGAAAAACGTGTGTGGCTGGATAGAATGTCAGCAAATTGTGAGAGGAGTTAATCTAAAATGGTGCTTTACTACGCTAAGTGTATGAGCTTTGTAAACATCAAAAACATTCCATAACTTGTAATTTTCTGGCTATAAATGGAATACATTCAGTACTTAAATTTAATAGTAATAAAAGACATTTGCAGCCTGATGGTTTGGTGTCTTGCTGAAGAACACCTGGCTACATGTCAAGGTGTCTTTAGACAAGATACGGAAACCTTGCCTAGCAGGTGCCATCAATTTTGTAGCCTCAACAACCTGAATAAAGATACTGACATGTAGTTCAGCCAAATATTGAGTCCCGCAGTGCAAGTGAATTACTGTAGTCATTGTCACCATAAGAGGTTTATTGAGCCAATAGTCATCAAATGTATGATTGGAGTGATCAAGTAAAGGTGACTTATCAGAGAAGAAAAATACAGAATGGACTGATAGTTAAGTGAAAGTGTAGCGGTAGGAGGCAGTGTGACAGAGCTGCCCCACAAATGTAAACCCAAAAAAGTGCAGGTTCATTGTAGAGCATCGATTACTTGCTGCTCTACGTTATGTAGAGCTGAAAACACTCTCAGAAGAACCAGATCATCTTGTGTCAGTATTTGGGCCTCGCTGGGTGGGTTGTGTTGGTTTTGCAACGACAGCTGGTGTAGTTCCCAGATTGTTGCTCTGGCGTCTCTCACACACATGGGGCCTATTTTTAAACACTCTCCTCCTCATTGCCCTCCTCAGGATCACATTGCACTTGGACATGGTGCAGATAGTGTTAAAGTACGTGTACGCCTCTGTGTTTGTGGAGCACTTACACCTATACAGGTCCTTCTCAAAAAATTAGCATATTGTGATAAAGTTCATTATTTTCTGTAATTTACTGATAAACATTAG
>JAUMHF010000005.1:11505135-11531547 GCA_032359275.1 Microctenopoma steveboyesi | reverse complement strand
TTCTGGTTCAAAAGTGGCTTGACCTGGGGAATGCGGCACCTGTAGCCCATTTCCTGCACACGCCTGTGCACGGTGGGACAGAAAATAATGAACTTTATCACAATATGCTAATTTTTTTAGAAGGACCTGTATAAGAATTTCATGCTACCTTCACAGCTCTGTGATCATGTCTTTCGGGACTGTTTGGATGTTAAATGCTATGGGCACACTGCAGTCAGTTAGGGTTAGCGTAGGGTGCGCAGTATTATGAAAGTCATAATCAGTCACTGGGTAAGAATGATGAAAATGGTGGGATCCGTTAAGCAAACAGATGGTAGAGTACATGTAGAATTGTTGTTATTATTAAACACACTTAAAATCTTGAACTTGGCCACTTTAGCTTTTGTTCATTCACTATTTGGGGATTAATATGGAAATAGTTGCAGGTGGTGAGCAGATGACTAAACATCAGCAATTAACTGCGCTTGAATTCTGTTCACAGTTTTAAGAACTGATTTATTTAATAACTGATATATCCCTTAATATTCATCAACACATTGCATATATAGCTTTATGGAAACAAAGGGTTACATCTTATCGTATTAGGTACATTATTCTACATAATGATAAGAGAATATTAGTGTGTTCAGAACATTAGTGCATTTTTTGGTAAAATCAGTCTCGCCCATTCCTTGTGTCGTCTAACAGCTTATTATTTTTACCTCTCCTCTGCTGTAATCTTGACTCATCTCCTCTATGTTCAGAAACATCTCAGGCCATTTGTGTTTTGCTTCTTCTGTTCCGTTTCTGGCTTTGCTCTATTTTGGACTGGACTCTTACTATTCTTTTTTTTTCTTTGTCTCCCAGTCTCTCACTCTTTTCTTTCTCAATATTTCTGTCTTCCTTTTTCTCTCAGAACTTGTTCCTCAGGGACACTGGGACTAAATAAGAAGAGGGGGGTGTGGTACAGTGGTGAATTCAGTGACAGCTTAGAGCTTTGAAACATTACCTGTAGCTGTTCTGAGTCTTTCTTTTTAAACTTTGTGCGATGAATAATCTTTTACTTTCCATGCACTCTCTATTCTTAATGGTGCGGAGTGAGTGAGCAAGGTTTGTAATCATGAAAGACAACTGTTTGGCTGACTGGCTTTATCCACACTGCAAGCATGATGATCTTTTACATATCTGGGAGGAGTTTTCCCCGTGCCCAGAAATAGATTCCACACCTCCCTCGTTTTATACCTCTGCTCTCTACTATCTTTTTTCTCTCTGCATGTTTCCTTTTCTTTTTCTCTCTTCTTCGATCTTTAGAATTTGTCCTGAAAAAACACGTTGTTTAACTTATATTTTTTGTATTATGTATGGTTCTGTATCTGTGTGTGTGTGTGTGTGTGTGTGTGTGTGTGTGTGTGTCTGTGGTTGCATGTGTGAGAACTCTTGCCTGTTCATGCAGTACACATGTCCTATGTGTGTGTGTGTGTGTGTGTGTGTACATGGGTATTAGTTGTGAATGTATGATATTTTTAGCTCCACTATCAAATATCTCTGTCCCGTTTGGGAAACATCAATATCTGAAGAAAAGCAACAACTCTCTCTCTCCCTCTGTCTGTGTTTGTCCTTGACTGGCTCTCAAGGTGAGGTGTTTTTTTTTTATTTAAGTAGGCCATAGATTGAAGGGTTAATGTATTTCCAAGTGAACCCATAGAGAACCAACTGAGGACACTATTACCTCTACAAGGGCGCGAGAGACATGATGGGATGGGTGAGAGAGATTGGAGCAGAATAAAGAGGAGAGATACATGGAGAATCATGGCAAAGGGAGGACATACAGTGTGTATGATGTGATGAAAGGGGTCACTGGGCAAGGACAGATGGATGGATGAGAGGTAAAGGGAGTGAGATGTCCTCTCCAAGGTGAATAAGTGACAGTAAAGCAGAGAATTACAACAGGAGCTAAGTAAGTCAATCAATAAAGCTGTGGGTGTTGCTGGAGCAGGTAGGGTCGTGTTTACACCCCGCGTTCATCTACTGTGCAAATACAGACTTATATGATACATAACAAAAACAGGCAACAATACGTACTTTATTACTGATACACACACTGTCCTGTCTTTCTGTCTTGTTACAATTTTCTTTAATTTATTGTTTTTCATGTACGTTTTTCTCTGGCTTCATTTTCTGATGGACTATTGAGAGAGAAACAGTTGTGCATGCTCAGAGAAACAACATTAGGAACTAGAGCATAGGTGTCAAACTCTGGCCCGCGGGCCAAATTTGGCTCGCAATGTAATTATATTTGGCCCGCAAGGCTATACCAAATGACTACTCATGCTGACCCAGCGGTATTATACAGCGCATTTATTCATCGCTAATACTACAAATACTACGATTTTGCATATCTGGACTATTAAGTTATATATTGTATAGTAATAAGTGTTGCTTGTTCCATATTCAATGTTAAAGCAAATCTTGTTTGGGTCCATATTAAAAAGTTCATTTGTTCAATGCTGGCCCGCGACTTTGTTCAAGTTCTACATTTTGGCCCACTGTGTATTTGAGTTTGACACCCCTGAACTAGAGTACAGCATACTGCAGATCATGTGATGCTAAGTTGTACACGTAGAACGTGCAGAGTGACCAGACAGACTGTGAGCTTGTTGACAGGAGGTATAAACAAGCGATGGGAATTCATTATTACATATCAACAACAACAATTAAGTGCAACTGCAATAGTAGGAATAGCAGTAGGTAAAAATATAACTTTTCAAGGGGAACAAAACAGGCAACATGCAAACCATATATTTAAGACCTATAGATTATTGGTTATCCTGCGATTGCTTATTATGATTATTTATTACATTCAGACAATTCACTCGTTTAATGTTTCTTCTTTGTTTCTACTGTTTTCTCTCAGTGTAAGGGAGAGCTGTCATTAAGATATCAACAGGAAAGTAAAGATAAAATATATTCTGGTGTGTTTAATATTTTGTGTCATAAATCTCAACAGCGAACTGTGATGACTCTTAAAATAACAGGGTGCTGGGAAGAACTCTTGTGACGTGGACGCACTAATGGGCCCAATAACAAAGTGTTGTGAGCAGAAGAACAAATCATCACTGCACCACTACGTCACTACCAGTATTACTACTACCACACATATGCACAGACACAGCTGTGTTGCAGCTGTACATGAGCTGCAACACATTTTTGTGCACCTTGGAAGCAAATGTTTTCCATATTTTATTAATTTTCCTCTGAAATCTGCCACACAATTACTTTACAGATATGCACGACTCAAAAACTATTCACTCAACTCAGCAACCAATTATCCAGCATTTCCGAACTCAGATCAGCCAAAGGTTGGATGTTATTGACCTTGATGTCCTCGGCAAACACTAACCATCACCTGGGATATCATTGTATGTTTTAGCCTTCAGGTATGGAAAGAGAAGGATGGCGAGCGGAAGCAGGGGAGCTGGTATGGAGTAATATAAACAGATATGGATTCACTGTGACAGCAGGAAAGCACCCACCCTGATTGACTTTTAACACATGCAAACACTGAAGCAAACGGAGTAAAAGAAGAAGGTGCAGAGAGCAATGCAAACAAGTTGTGATGTATAGACAGGGGGATTGCCCCCAGCCTCAAGCTGCCATGAAAGTGCCTGACAGGGGGACAGAAGTACAATGTTCTGGCGTAATGTAGGGATATAGAGGTAGAGTGTGGAATGACGAGCCAGATAAAGGCATAGAGAGAAGTACAACTCACCGAGCAGCAGCACAACTGCCAGACCAGCATGAAGTAGATCCCCTGATCTCAGTCGACCAGAGACACTCGAACCGGTGCTGTCCACTGACGCCATGACACCCCCTGTCTGTCAGTCTGCAGTCTTGTCTGTCTCTTCCTATATACAGTACAGTTTCTTTTTCAGTCTGCACCCCTGCCCGTCAGTCTGGTCAACCTGAGCTGAGTCTGATCCGTGCAAATGTGTGTGTGTCTATGTGTTCTGTATGTGTCTAGAGCAAGGCAGGACACTGAGCCGTGCTAAGTCTGAAGTCCTGCTCTCAGTCCCTCCCTCTTCTCGCCTCCTCTGCACTCTGTCCCAGCAATGAAGAGGGTAAGGCAGTGCAAAGAGAAGAGAGGAGAATAATAGGAGCCCTCCCCCAGCCAGTTGTTTCCTGCAATGCACTCCAGCAGCTCAGGAAAGCAGAGAAAAAGACAGACTGGTATGCAGCAAATGAGAGAAGAGTACGAGCTCACTGTCTCTCTGCCCTGCTCCTTTGCTGTCCTCTGTCGCTCTTCCTGGCAGACTCAGCAGTGATTATCCAGCAAAGCGGAGAGTGAGGCAAAAGGCAGAGAGGAGACGTGAGGCAGAGTGGTAGCGGCACAGCGGCGTAGTGTCAAACAGCTCCACTACTCCAGCAGCAGCAGCAGCAACAGCCAGTAAAGCAGGCTGCCCAACAAACCCCACAGTGGAGAGACACACAGTAGGCTGAAGGGGGAAGGAGAGCACACGAGTGGCACAGAGGGATGCTGGACCAGAGCCAGCAGCCGGACAGCAAACGTGAGTGTCTCCCCAGCCGTCACAGGGAGGTACTGCAGAGGTAGAGGTGAAGAGCGAGTGACGGAGTATAGGAGGGAATAGAGTGAAGTGGGAAGGGAGGGCGATAACTGCTGCCAGATGCACACACACACGCAGCACAGCTGAGTCAGCCTTACTGAAGAGGGTCTCAGAGTCAGACACAGGATAGAGACCCACACTCCATACTCCTGTCTCCGCTTTGGTGCTTCTTTTTTACCCCTGTATTTTTAGGCTCGGGCACTGTTCACGTCTTCTCTACTGATGCCTAATTTACTTGTGGCAAACAGCAGCATACCTATCATCAACCTCAGCTCCACTTGCTACCCCGTCCAGCAGCATAACGGATCACCAAAGTCCACAACCGGAAAGTGCCACCTGACCTCATTTGCAAGATTCATGACTTCTTCACATTAACAGTGTCATCAGAGTCAGAGTATCAGAGTCCCACTGGGCTACATGCAAATATCATTTCTGGGTACATAACACAGTTCCCTATCTGCATAAAGACAGATTAAGCCAAGTTACCTGCTGCAGTAACTTTATGAGGCCAGAGTATTCAAATACACTGAACATTTGGTGGATAACCTGATTTTTCATTCGCACACAGTACAACACTGTAGCTGTACATACCATGGCTAAGGGCGCTGTTCATCATCTGTAAATGGAAATGTACAACACTGCCACCCATCACTAGTGTGGAAAAATAACCTCTTTGCCCATCTACATCTCACTGAATAGGATTCACGCATAGGAGTATACCCACACAAAGTCACCACAGTCACTTCCGACCCAGTCCTCCCACTACTCTGCCTCTTTATCCAGCTTGTCTGGCTGAAGGCGCATTTATTTAACTTTTCCTGTTGCTGATACAAACACAAACAAGGATTTAGCTGCATCTCATATATGAGTTAAGTGAAACCAGAACACATATGTAAATAACTTCTCGATGTGGTCAAAATAACAAAATGCTAGACATACATCGTAGACAGTTCATTATTTTCAGGTAGGTACATGAAAGGCATTTGTTCATAAGAAGCAGAGAAAACCGAAAACAACACACTATAACTCAAGAAAAGACACATTTCTTACCTTATTCATCATTTATAAGCTATAGCTAAAACTTTATTTATCTCCATCTAACAAAGGGGAGAGGTTGGGTTTGGTAGGTTGGTAGCTTGTGACTTTGACGTATCTCAGCTGTCCAAACAGTCTATGTGCGTAACTCTCGAAAAAGAGAGAGAAGCCATGATGCCTGGCTGTAGGGTAGGTAGGATTCCCAGCGCTAATGGCATCTACGCTGTCCCTCAGTCTTCTTTTAGTTTGGCCTATATAGTAACAACCACAGGGGCACTGAGGTACTTGAATCCTTGAATCCTTTCTTTGCGAGTCACTTGTATTTTCTCCTACCATACCTTTATATAAATGCCATTGATACTCTGGCACGTGTCCTAACACAACACCTGACTGTCTCTAAACAGTCAGTCAGCACAGCGATGTTTTTGGCATCTGTGCTCTCTGGCGTTCAGGAACATTGTAGATCATAACTTGTTCTGTGATCATCTCACAGCATCTACTTGTCTCAATAAGCAGAGTTATTTATTTTCTTAGGATGTTTTTGTTTTATTGCCCACTGCATTTAAGAGAATATGCAAATAAATTGAATGTGCAATACACTAGTTCAATCTAATTTACATTACCACCAACCAACATCCAGTTCTTATCTCTACGTTGTCAGTGATAGATACTGTTGTGAAAAACATGCAATGATGTAATACAGCAACCTACTTGTACAAAAATACAAAAAGAGCAGAATAATAACATACACACGTATATAAGGAGAGCACATGCAAGCAGACAAAAAGATGTGAGGACATGCATATGCATATTCTCGCCAAGTCACATGCGAGCACAGACACATACACCTGCTTCTGGACAGGGTGACCTTGGATGCCGTGTATAGAAAGAACACAGACATTACAATGTGCCGAGAACCAGAGAAGAGAAAGTCAAGGGTCAAAAGGGGGGAGAGAAGAAGAAGGAGATGAAGAATTGGCAAAGGAGGAAAGTAGGGAAGAGTGGACAGAGGAGAAGGAAAAAGATGGGGTGACAACAGGAGCTGAGGGAGGGGAGACAACAGGAGGCAAAGGAGGGAGGTGAGATGAGAGGCAGAGGAGGAGGGAGGGAGTGGGGGATCTGTTTCTGGGACGGCCAAGTCAGTGAAATGCTGCAGTGAAACCACACAGCTGAGGCAGTCCGAACACAGCTACTCAGAGACACTCGGCTGTCAGCCCTTTCCTTCTCTCCATTCATACCTCCTTCTTTTTCCAACCACCACTTTCACCCTCCACTTTGATTAACCTTCCTCTCACCCCACATTCGACCTGCCCCCCCCTCCGCTCCTTCTCTCGCCCTTTCCCTCCCTTTCTCTCTTTGCACCAGCCGGTGAGTGAGCAGATTTCAGAAAGCATCCTGCGTGGAGGAGGAGGAGAAGTGGGGTGGCCCTCTCTCTACTTGGTGGCCCTCTCTCTCGCTTTTCTATTATCTATTCTCTTTTTCCTTTTTTTTTCAATTTTTTCATTATTACTGCATGCTTAGAGCTGCCCCTTCATCCGTGCATGTCTTCATGTCCCTTTCCTCTCGTTTCTGTTGTGTCTTTCCGCTGTTTTGTCCTCGCAGTTTGCAGCCTTGTTGTTTCTATGTCTGTCTCCGTCCATACTTCAATCAGTGGGAAACAGTGACCATCGAAAGGTGAGTCCTGTCTAGGTTAAGAGCCTTGATTTGTAGAGACACACACACTTGCATGTGCTTTGGAAGTTACTTAGATACCAGACTTGAGTGCTAACTGTTTTGGTGACGACTCTGCTTAGAGCATGTAGCCCTGATTGTTTTGTGTTGCTGCCTTGTATAGTCTCATGATTTGGAGTTGGACAGTAGAAGGGTGGTTTGAAACTGAAAAGTTTGGCACGACAATCTAGGTATGTGGAAAAGCTTACACTATGACAGCGTTAAACACAGTTGGGACTGTGTGTGCGTGTGCAGTGGATCTGCAATTAGAATATTTACCTCTGGTCTTACTTATCTTTCTCTAGTGATTTTTCTTACTAGTACATGCATTTGAAGCCAACAGCATATGTCAACAGGAATGTTTCACCGCATGAAAAATGTCATGGTACTACAGCAGCTTTTATTTCCTGCATACTTTTTAGTGTGTTTGGTTTTTGAGATTCATGTTTAAAAACTATTTTGTATTCTTGATTATTGGATTATTTTCATTGTTCAGTGATGTTTCATTCACAACATCACTGCATTAAACTAAAATGCACTTTAAGGTACTAGATTAAAATAAAATGCAGAGCGCCTTGTTTATTTCAGTGAGGCCATTCACTGTACATGGTATGTGTAGTAGGTATAGATCTCAACACAAGGTCATTGACAACATAACTAACAGATTACTGCAGTGTAATGTAATAGATACACTTGGTCGAGTGCTTTGCAATGTTTCTACTATTCTCTGATCCTAATATCTCTCTATGTGCTCTATATGCTGTATTATCTTTTCTTGTTCTTTTGGTTCTGAGCCATTATGAATCCTGTTTGGATGCAAAAGCTGAAAATACATATGCTTCATTGACACATTCACCTCTAACTGATTCTTTGTGGAAGTGGAGACTAGCCTAATTAGCCCAGGTCTGGTTACTGCTACTGTGCTAATGATATAGGGTCTCTCTGTGGAACGCTTATGTCTCTAGATTATATGTGCGACAGCATCGTGACCAATCTAAGCTGAGACAGGTGCCAGCTACATGCAAACTTGATTTCAGCAGGTGTAGATAAAAGAATGATAAAAAAAGAAGGAATGAAAATGGTTTTATTGTCCTAAACACTTTTATTTAAAATACATACTGTAATGTTATGACAGCTGCTTGTTCAGAGGCAGCACAGTGCAAGCATTATTTAGTGATGCAAGCGCAACTATTCAGGGCAAATTCATAACTAGATGTGTCGATCAAGTACACACCACTAATGTTTTGGTTATTCTGGTGTCTGATCGAGAAACATACAATATACGTCACATACAACAAAAGCTTTCTGGTAAAAGCCACACAAAATTTGCCCCAAATGTTAACCTGTCATCACCTTGAAGGTCAATCACACAAACCTAAACATGCGTGTCCTAGGAAATGTGACAGCATCAGGGTTTTCCCAGCCAAATAAACTATATCATAAGCATTGGCAATTTAAATGTCTGATAAATCGTCACTTCACTGAAAAAACAATGAAGTGGTCATATATCATGGTCTTTCTTTTAGCATTACTAATCACCACAGAGCAACACATAATTGTGAATATTAATTTGATGTCAAACATGCATTTTTGATATTTGAGGTTATCACACAGTACATTACCAATGAATTTGGAAAGCAAAAACTGTAAATAATAAAAAAACATGACTATACACTAAATTGAGTAAGAGGTCTAAACACAGACCTGTACACTGTTTTTTTTAACAATGTCAGAGGCAGCCATCAGAATAGGAAGCACTAACCACATTCCAGTATCTGGATCAAACAGGAACCCGCTCGAGACATCACAGGCATCATAGACACGTCATAATTTGTGACACAGCAGACCTGTTTATCACAACATAGCCAAAACATCGAAACACATTCAGAGATTACACATGCTATAACATGTAAAATGGACATAAAATTGTGATAAAGCATCTTTATAAGAGAATATTTTTTTCAACATTCGTGGTGCGCCAAACAAACCATACAATCCTCATACCACATGTCTGTAAAAATTGCCACATACACTTACGTAACTTTTTGATAAGGTTCCATTTAATAATGTAAATAATAATATTATATTAACATGCTTCTCCATTAATTACAATAGACTACGTGTTAGTGTTTTAATGTGCAAATCAATATCTACAGTTTTGAGGTAAAGTCATTACTTTGGAGACTGAGCTAGGATACACAGTAAACTTTAAAAAGTAGTATAACTTTCTGTATGTTATCTGCTTTAAAGAACAAACGTGTTTGTATTAAAATGCAATGGCTCATGTTGAAAATATTTCCTGTTAGAAACTGGTATTATAATCAGAACATAGAAGCATTTTTGTGTTATGAAATATTGCTGATTTTTGATAATTTAACAGTACGTAATTCTACTAAATAGCAATTCTACCTATACTTTCAACTTAGTCACTAACCAAACCAAAAATGTATCAATATAAATATCTTATATTTAATCTTTCATCATTTGGTATTATTTCCTGAATTACAGTCTAAAGTGGATGCTCTTATCTTTGTGTGACTTGGGTCATAGTACGGGTTACAGTCTGTACTGTAGGTCTCTGATTAGGTAACATTTGTTAAAATGTGCACTAAATAATAAAGCTATTAAAATGCAGGTTAGGCTAACACTACCATGAAACTAGAAATCAATCCACTCTTCTACACCCGTCTTCCCTACTCTCCCCTGCTCTACGACACTCCCACATGCTCCAGCACTTCAGGTAGTCAGCTTTATAATAATAATGAAAAGTTATTAATCAAGCAGAAATAATGAAAATTTTCTGACTGTTTGAAAGGATCAGTCTTACGCAAAAATAGTGCCGTTCAATGGGTCCCTGTTACAGGAGGCTGGGACAGCACCTCTCCATATAAAAATAATCCCTATAGCATATTTCTAATAACAGAAAAGTTACATACTGTATCTTTAATAAACGCTGCCACAAAATGGTCATTTTGAATTATCTTTGTTTCGCTGATGTTTTCAAATATCATTGACTTCACATGCTCCTCATCCAGGGCTCTATTAGTCGTTTGGGAAAGCATTCTGAAAGGGGAGCTTGTTTCCTATGTGGTATGTTAGAATGATTGTATTTCAGGCATAAAACACTACACAACCCATTATAATCCTACAAGGCTGAACTGATGTCTGTGCTTGTCACTAAATTCACTGTGTGCAGGCAATCTAAAGTGTCATTCCTTCACACAGGGTCAATGTGAATGTACGTGCCCATGAGGGCGGTCGGTGGTACCTGTACAGTAGCAATAGAAAGATTCAGATGTGTCGGCCGTATGAATATAGAATACGTGTATAGTAACAAGAGCTCACTACACGTTAACCGGTGCAGTTGGCTGTTTATGTCAGGAAAGAAATTGATGCTGACACTTTCTTTTACATTCACACACACATAAAAATCACATTCTAATAAATTGGACAAAGAACTCAGAAGACAGGGGCAATGACCAAAAGATAAGGAGATCATTGGACAACGCGGTGATTCCCCTACCTCTGTCACAGAGGTTGACACAGAAAATGGCCAGGGTAAGTAATAAAGTTAATGATGGTTCAATTCCACTGAGCTGCTTCAGTGTTGCGCATGTTGGCTCACTGCCACATTAGCTCTGTCTGAAATTGCTTCCTTGTTTATTCATTTGCTGCTTCTTATATAGTGGATATTTAACAATGTATTTTTCTGGGGTGGCTGTGGTTCAGGGGGTGGAGCAGTTTGATTCCTGGCTCCTCTCGTCATATGTCAACGTGTCCTTGGGCAAGAAAGCTAACCCCAATTTGCCCCTGGTGTGTCAGCTATGCCATCAGTTTATGTGTGCAAATGGGTAAAAACTAAGCAGTGTAAAGCGCTTTGAGTACCAGTGTAGGTAGAACAGCGCTTTACAACATCGACCATTACTCTGCAACTTCTGTTGTCACCATCAAAATGCTCTATATTTGTGGATTGTAGAAAGTAGTTTACATGCCCTGCGTTGCATTGTGGGAATTCCTGAAGGCCTATGTACTATGTACTGCACTATACATGCCAAGGAAACCTCCACAGGCGTAAGGAATGTTTGAGAACGCTCTCCAGCTCAGACACATACACATCGCTGAGACATGTAGATATCGTTTGGCAAAGGCAGGCTGTGGAAAGGGATTACACATGCACTAACTCCACACAGTTGAGAGACTGGCTTCAAGGCAATTAGTTCGCAGTATGTCAAAGAGCTGGACTGTAGTTGTTGTGAGACAGTGGAGCAAATGGCACAATTTCCCATCATGCAACATCTACTCTACAGTGCGACAGGCTTTTAATTTCCAAATATGAGCACTGTCTCCACAATCAACAAGCACTAATTAATAATGGATTTCATGCATTGAACTATTTTGCCTCAAAGCCATCACTTGAAATTGAAATAATATTAAGATATAATTCAATTCCATTAAACCATGAGAAAAGAAATTGGATACTTGATTGTATAATATTGGTGCTGTTCTATATTTAAAATATCATTTGGTAAAAAAATTTAGGTTATACTGCCCAGCCCTAGTTTGTCAGTATTTTGTACTAAGAAAAGACAATTATCATGACACTTACATTTGATATTGCTGCAGCTGCTGCAGTCATTATTGGCTCACGTATATGAATAAATTAAAATGTTGAGTGTTTAAGTTCTGGCTTATTTCAAGGAAAGATCTCATACAGACATATAGAAATACACACACATACATAGACACATTCAAAATACATACAAATACAAACGCACAAAAATAAGCACACTTGTGTGCACCGGCACACACACACACACACACACACACACACACACACACACACACACACACACACACACACACACACACACACATGCAGAAGGGATGGAAGTATTAGTGGACAATGATTCCAGCAGTCGTTACTACAGATCTTCAGTAGGGGAGCACTCGTGTCTGAAAGAAAAGGCAGAAAGAGACAATTAAAATAATAATTTTCACCTAAACTAGTAATATGCTTAGTAGATTCTCCAAGCAGGTGCCTGGGGCACAACACGCACAAAGGAAATTGCCGATTGCACACATATTGGGTGTACAAACTTAGCACTTATGAACCAAAAGCATGTCCATAATTATCTTATGGATTTCCAACTTAGATTAGGTGTTTATGTTTTTTCAAAATATATTGTATTGGTTCTGTTCTCCTCAGTATCAGCGTGTTTGACTTTAGCTGCTACTGTGATAATTGGATTTGTTGTATGTCATATTTTTTGAAACTAAACTAAACTAAATGGTAAAAACAACTTCCCAGACTTGTTGAAATAAGCATGTATTTACCAGAGGAGGTGTTGGGGTGAGAACTCCACATGATGCTGGTTCAGTCAAAAGAGCCAGCTATGGTTGTCTATACATTTAGGAAAGGAGGTGCATGACAACAAGTTAGTGTCCACTCAACAAAGAAAGGAGGTTTAAAGTCTGTAATTCATTTATAGGAGAGAAGTAGTTATGGGAATTAAAGAGCTTTAGCTGCAGTAGTTACAGTATGTCTGAGCTGTGTTTGTTCTTGAGAGAGATTTTGGGGGATAATGTTTTGTGTGTTTAAATTTGATACAGCAACATGTGCCGTATCTACTGAGAGGTCCATTCGGACAAACTGAGCCTTGAGTCGTGATCTGTACTGTAGAAATTAGATTTGAGAGTGAAGTTAAGAAAAGACTGCTGCTGTTCCACGGGCATGTGATTGGTCTGCTTTTCCACTACGTTCGGCGGCATTTCTTACTGTCGTATGCAGCTGTTGACTCGGTGAGACCTAAATGTCGTTGCCTGTGGCATAGTGTCAAATAATCCCGATTGCAGACTTCTGCCCCGTTAGTGGTAGCTAAGCTAGCAAGACCACTATAACACTGACAAAATGTTACAACATTAAAGTTACAGTCATGCAACTGTGTTTTGTTAGCTTTTTAAAACTAAAATGATAATAATTGATTTTTATGGGCTCTTTGAGGAAATTGATGTTGGACAGCTGTCAGACAGTAGACGTACACTAAAAGGTTTAGGTGCCTGGACATAGTTTGTCCATGACTTCTCCACCTGCTGAGCAATAGAGTAACATATGTTTTAAAATTCTACTGATTTGGAAATCAGCATTGTGGATCTGTTTTTATTTAAATGATTGAATATAAGAAATAGTATCTCTCAGTGTGACCTAAGTGACATATTTCAGAGGCATAGGTCAGTTATGCATAACATCACACTGAATTATTAAGTGGCACACATTGATGGCTTTTTATAATAGTAGTGTGATTGCTGACTGGTGGCATCCACCAAGACTGGAAGAACATGTTGCTTTTAAATAGCATTTTAAAGCTACAGCTGCATACTGGTTGTATACCAAGTATATTATTAAGAATGATCATATACCACTTAATAATAATAATAATAATGAATACTTTATTGACCTCCTTGGGGGATCAATGTTTGGACAGCTTCTAGACCCGTGTCTGCTCTACTACGGGGTATCGGTGTCTTGCCCAAGGACACCACGACATGTAGCTTTGTGGAGATGGAGATTCTAACCGCTAACCCTTAGGTTGGAAGACGACTGCTTTACCCACTGAGCTATCATGCCGCCCTAAACACGTGTGTTATGGACTGTGTTATGGTGACACATCTTACTTAGTTTCCTCCTCCGCCACACCTTCAGCCTCCAGTTTTCCCTCCTCCTCCATCTTCTCCTCTGAAATCAGCTCCTGAGTTTGATGTCGACGAAGACATTTCACTACTACCATGGAGAGGATCAGCAGAGCTAATGCTCCGCCCACTGACGCCCCTATGGCTACTGCAATAGTGGAATCCCTCGGTGGGGGAACTGAGGAGAAGAGATGGTTAAATATGTTGTAGACAAAGCATAGAGACAAATGCAATGCTGGCTAAAAGCCCTACCAGGCTCATTAAACAGAGTGGAAAAGGAAGAAAGTGCAGCGGCGTTAGCCCATGTCAAATATGGATATGTGTATGTTTGTGTGTGTTGGGGGGTGCTCGGGGACTAAGTTCAACCTTTTGTTGGTCATTAATAAGTAAAATGCTGACTCATCACCAGTAAGGCCTCATGCTTTGAGAAGCACATACACATTAGAATATATATGCTAACTCTATAATGTTGATGCTAACTTTCTTTACAATAAGTCCATATTCTGGGTTCTGTTGCTGCAGTGTTTCAAAGATATTTCTGCAGTGTTTCAGAGATATTTCTTTCTAAATACATTAAATACATTTAAGTAAACCACCTAAAATGATTTATTTTTTCTTTTAATATATATACATATATATATATATATACATATATATATATATATATATATATATATATATACTTCACTCCCTTCACTTCCTCATTTACTTTGTCAGTTCATACTCAACTCTTCATGCCGCCAGTCATTACGCTCCTCCTCTCAGTAAGTTGGTTTTTGGGTTCAGTTTCTACTTTCTCCTTTCTCCCGTCTTTCATACTCTCTCCCTCCTAGTCCTTCTGTATCTGTCTAATCCCCCTGTCATTTGTTATTTCTACTATAGCCGTTTAGCCTCTTTGTAAGAGTGATTTTCTGTTGCACTATTGTTTCCTGTTTTCATGTCAATTTATAATAAACATCCTTTGTTTGAACCCTCTATTGTCCTTGGTCTGCATTTGGGTCCTCCATTTCAAGCATGTTACTGACATGAATGAGGCCCACTGGCTGCTCAGTTTAAAAGGCTGATTTAAACTACGACAAACTGCATAAAGTTTATAGTAGATAAAGTAAAATATCTCTCACATCAGAATTCATCAAAGACTCACTTATTTACAGCAGTACAAAACTCACAACCTCATTTAATCCACAAACAGTGTATTTTAAAGGCAGGAATGGGCATTTATTAGACAGTCTCTATTTTCTTATCTGTCATCTTCCAGAGGTAGACTTAGCATCTTACGTTCTGTGACGACATTGAGCTGTATGACACCGTGTCCCTGGATGCGGTCTGGGGGATTCCTCACATAGCAGTTGTAAATCCCTACATCCTCCAGTTGAACATCTGATAGGGTGATCGACAAATCATTCTTATCCAGGTTCCCAACAAATGTGACCCTCTCTCCAAAGCGGTCTGAGCGCACAGGCACCATTCCTCTCTTCTTATAGTATGTCAAAAGCTATGGACAGAGATAGAGATAGGTAAAGAGAGAGAGTGAGATAGAGAAAGTTTATATTTGGATATATGTGGCCAATAGATTTGTTAATCATGCAAAAAGAAGTCATTTTACCATGTCCTCTGTATCGTTAAGTGTTTCTTGATAGGTCCAATTCATGGAAAACTTGGTGGGATCCATCTTATAGCAGGAAGTGAATGTGCACGGGATTTTTACAGTTGATCCATTTAATGCATTAATGTTATTGGGCACAAGCACATCCATGCATGAACAACCTGTAAAAAAAACAGTTGGGTCTCTGTTACAGGAGGCTCGACAGCACCTCTCCATATAAAAATAATCCATATAGCATATTTCTTGTAACAGAAAATGTACATACTGTATCTTTAACAAACGCTGGGAGCAAGGTGTGTTTCATGTTTAAACCAGACACAGCGCAAAACTACGTAAAGATAAGAATTCAAATGGTGCAATTCAACAGCTTGCCAAAATGTAGCGGGATCATCTTTCTTCAAGATTAAAGATTCAACATTCAAAACACTTTATTAATCCCAGAGGGAAATTGTTTTGCCTTCATGCAACTGCTGACTCCCCTGTGCTGCCATTCCATGGGACTTCTTCAACTCACAGAACAGGCTGTAGTAGGATTGCAGATCAAGCAATATGCCTTTTACCGTTCATATATACAAACGTAAGAATTCCCAAAATGTATGTTCAAGATAGACACTGGTGTTTCACAACATGTTTCTTTAATCAGTTTAAATCACAGCCTCTGTGTCATTTGTCTGTCTATGTCTGATTGTGACCCAGTGGTCTTGCATTGCCAAAATCTAGATCCAGATGGACAGTTAAAGTTCTTCTGAACAGATCATTATGTCTTATATTATTATATCTTGTCAATAAGTGCAGTCAGTTTTCTGTTCGCTGGTTGACACTTCTTTTAAAATTATGCTGGACAACATTTAGTCTGAACGCTTATCTCGTCGGATCTTAGCGCTCCATGTGTTACAGCTCTTCCTGAGAAGTCAGGATGTGAAGAAGCAACACTGTTAAATGGCCACCGGCCAGGTTTTGACTGTCACCGCTTACGCGAAATTGTCGTCCTCTAACTGTGCAATTTGTGTGTGTGTCTAGAGTATGTGTTATGCTGGATAAGAAAGACATAGGAAGGTATGAGCCTTGGGGTGGAGGCTTTTTTTTGCTGCTTCTGCCATGACACAACTCATGTAATGATGGAATCTGATGTTTGAAAGTATAGTTTTCCTCGCTTTAGTTAATAAACGTGTGTGTAAACGTGAATTTAGAGTTCTTAGAGGATGCCATGTTCTTATATTTGAAAAACTGAGGACAAATGATTCTTTTTGACATGACATCATAAACAGGTGCTCCTACTGGAAGTATCTTGAGTTTAATGTTATAAAATCAAATGCATAATAGAATTTGCAATTAAATTAAAGTATCAGTTAGTTTCCTAAAGTTTCCTCCACCTCTCTAACATTACGACTCAGCATGGACTTACACTCCCCACACACAATCTTGCTGTCTTATATGTGTGTGTGTGTGTGTGTGTGAGATGGGACTCTGCACCATTCCCTCCTCTGCAGTTGGGTGTTTCTGGCTCCCTTCCCAGTGCTGCTGCACCACTCCACAGGCCTGCCTCTCTGCACCACACACACACACACACACACACACACACATATATACGCCCACATGCACTTCTACATTTACACCGCTGCCCATATGTGTAATTTACACAGTCATACACAATTCTTCCATGCAAATAGTTCACCACGAGCTTCATGTGATGCATCACAGTAAGTTGCTCTCTCCCTACTGAAAACACACACACGAAGGTGTGTATCGTGAGCACTGAGCTAAGCATTCTTGCATACTGGCCTACTCGTACACATAGCTGACAGTGACACATTTAAGCAGACGTCACCGCCCAGCCGCAGAAATGCATATCCACGTCTAAATACTGTGTTCTGTACACATTTGTGTCTTTGCTACCAGCGATGCACAGATATACAGTATGAAAAACTGTCTGATACAGACTCCTGCTCCTGCTGACTCAGCAGTCTTGTGGCTAGCGAGAAAGAGAGGCAGATGCGGAGACGGAGAGAGACAGAGACTTGCTAACAGATGAAATACTGCAGTGAAGCAGGCTCCTTTTCTCCGCCCCTCCCTCTTTCCTTTTCCGTCCTCTCCCACCTCTTTCGTAGAACCCCCTTCTGTCCGAGCACAGAGACCGCCTAAAAATGACCTTTTCTGTTTTCCATTTTGACTTTCCTGCATTATGTCCATTTCTCTCCCTCCTGTTCTCCTACACTGCCTCCTTCTTAAGGTCAATGCAGACAAAACGTAGGTACACCTTGCACCTTGTCATTAGGTTTCATGTATGCACAAAATAATTTGCACAGTAGAGTTGCGTGATATCACTTTTGGTTTTCAAGATTCAAACCTATTAATCAGGGAAGGTGAATGCTTTATGAAAGGGGACTGTAAAAGGTAAAGGTCTGCTTGCTGCACTGATGTCTAAATGAAGGTACGTGCAGCCTGCAGACAACATGATATTCCAAACATTTTAGACTTTAGGCTCATTTTTATCATGATTCACTACTAGGAGTGGTAAAATCCCTAAAAGTCGCTTCAGTTCTCATTGATGAAGAAGGATCTGACTGGATTTCTGTGGTCAGGCTGAGTGGTTTGATGGAGTTAGTGAAGGTCTGACTGTTCAGGGTTATCACATTTCTTCAGGTTTTTAAACAAGTTATCTGTGCGGGGCTGAGCAATGACATCATATCCAAAAGGTCAGCTGAAGATGCTTTTTGCAGAATCACAGAGACTTGATTGTTTTTTTAAACTCTCAGAAAGATACTCCCCCTTATGTTATGAGCCTGACTGTCACCACCAAAGCCTACATCATACACTCGGCACAGATGTGTCCAGGGAAATATTGGCTTATTAATTAAGGCAGCTCGTGGATTTAGGCCATAACAACATCAGCAGATGGCCTAAGATTGCTTGTTGCATTCCTTGGGATGCAAAGTGATTCAGTTCCAGGCTACACTGAAGTAGTGTCTGCTGATGGTGGGCTGATTGTTTTATCTATGCCTGCAGCAAGACAAGTGTTGAAGACAGACTCAACAGTGTACCTATGTGGTATTATTCAGAATTCTTTATTCAGATTCTGCTGGCTGGCATCTGAACACCAGATATACTATTATTATTCTGCTGTGAAATTCTTTGTATTACACTTTGTTGTTTTTTTGTTACTAAAATTAGAGCCCATTGTTCCTGCAACAGTGACAATAAAGATCCCTTATTTTATCTTATCTTTTATACTACCCCTGTGTAAGAAAATATTTTAAAGATGATCAACTGCTAGTATATAAATGTCATTAGTTGTTTTAAAGTTTGCAACTTTACCACAAATGTCTACTTAGAAAAACCAATAAAGCCTATGAACATTTTATGAATGACCCCACACTGCTGCTTTTACAGGCTGACAGCTTAGTTGGGATTCAGTTATGTTATTCACAGCTAGGATTAGCTATAGTGCCCCCTGCTGTGGAGAAAATCGCACTGCATTCAGCACACTGCAGCACTCTTATGACATGGGGGCGGGGGGCAGAAGTCAATATAGCTCATTACAAAAATACAAAACCCAGCAGTGAGTCGTTGAGCACTTGCAGGAAACTTGTGGGAGGGAAAACGTTCTCCTATTATAACCAGACTGGGGCAATGATCACTGTGTGTAATATGTTGGGGTATTATTGGTGTTATGTAAAAACAACAACATGTAGGATTAGAAAATCGTAGTATAACAGATGAGGATAACAAAACCACAGGCAGTTCTGATCTATAGTAAATAGAACATACTTGCAACACTGGCTTGATTAAGTAAGAGTTGAACAGTACTTTCCGCTACTTGTCTTCCGCTCCACTCCTGCCTTTGCACTCCTATGCATTATTGACAGTTGTTTCTACTTACAGCAGAGTCACAAAGGCTAGCGTCTGTAAAATAGAGTGCATTTAAACCCTCAAAAATCACTTAAAGGGTCTGAGTGGATAGCAGACGCACACCTACGTCCATCAGAAAGAAAACACATTAGCCTCTGCATGGCTTAGTGTTAAACATAAACCTAGTATTAATGTTTAATAACTCCATTTCAGAGCGTTTTGTTTGTTTCTGAGTCACTTAATGGTGAACTGCGAAACTGTCACTTAATATTAAGACTGCGCCAACATGTAGGAATTTAGATATATTTTAGTATGTGTCTCGTCCCCGTCTGATTGTTCTCTGTAATTGTGTGCTTGTACTCATGGGCTAAGGAGGCAGCACCATTGGTACCCTTACATCTGTTTGGAAATCGATTATCTGCTGGTCAAAATCACAAATCGGCTTATTCCTGTAGTTATTATGCACAAATGTATTTTACGTGTAGAAAACATCTGCTGTTACAGCAATGTGCTGAACGCACACCGGTCCATTTCCAGCCAGTGTGCTGCTGCCATCTTGTGCCCTTCTGTGGTAACTGTTGCTGAGGGGAAAGTTGAAAGGCTACTTTTGTTTCAGCGAGGCCTTGCTTGATCAGTCCATACATCTTTAATCTCTTCTCTCAGCACTAACTTTACTGATGTGAATCGTTTTCAGGGTAGGCTACATCTTGCAGAGTGCATATATGTTAACACTTTCAAATCTTAGATTAAAACATGATTCGGTTGACTGAGAATAAGTTCTTGTTTCTGATGAAAGAAAGAAGCAACGGTATTCTGTAGTTTAGCATCTCTGTGGAACAGGCTTCCCAACAACAGTAAACCTTTCTGTATCTGTTTTCAGTTTGCATAGGTAAAAAAGCAAACAGTGTTGATACTGTTTAAAAATAATAATATACCTGCTGTGCCATAAACTGCAACATTTCATGAGATCTGAAGACAAAAGGAATGTGGGCAGATATTTCCTCGCTGCCTCATCTGAACAAAAACTTAGTTTTCTTCAGCACGTTTTCAAGTGAGAATGAAAATGGATGAAAATGAAATTTCCCAAAACATTCATTATATCTTTCTGCCAGACTTTTTCATGCTGGTCGATGATTCATCTCCTTTCTTGTACCCATGAAAGAAGAGACTGGTTTGACCAGCGAATGACAAGGATTCATTCCTAGAAACAAACTGCATGCGACCAAACTGCTCTTGTTCATAAACTCACCTCGGTTTTGGATCCGAACACCCAAGGGAGGAAGAACAGACCCTTCGCCACGCAGCCAATCAGAGCGTGTGTGAGTCACTTCCTGATTTCTCTTCTTAGAGAGTTTATAGGACTGAACTTTTTTTTACACGCTGCAGTTTTGGAGCCCAGCACTGGCTTATATAACGCCGCGTTGAGCTGGCTTTTATTTGCACAGATTTTTACATTTCTCACTATGTGTGTGTGGATGTTGTGGTTTTGATCAGATGTGCTGTGTGACCCATCCTGAACCAGCCTCTCACCTCTGCTCCTGGTCCCATCCCCCCATGTCTTTATATGAGTCTGAGCAGGTTTAATAGACGACATGTAGGTTTATAAGTCTGCTACTGAATACGGGGCCTATAAAGAACACTTTGCTAGCACCTGATTAAAGGCCTGTTTGTAGCCATCAGTCACACAAAAATCACACACTGAGCCAATATTTGTTTTCATGTAGCGCATCATAAAGGCTGCGACGCACCAGCTGTCAACAGAGGCAGAGAAAGAAAGAAAGAACAACTGGACGGATTTACATTTGCTGGTATAACACCCGTCGAGCTCCACCGACATCATCCTCTCTCCCTGACACACACACACACACGCACAAACACATACATGCATGAGGAAAATGCTCCAAAGGACGGAGCGGTGCACATCGGGCTATCATCCTATCGGACTGTTGATTCCCGTATCTATGTATCGCAGCATCGATCGGCTCCTGTTTCTTACCGGAGAGCAGCAGCAGCAGCAGCAGCGGCGGCAGCAGCGGCAGCGGCAGCGGCAGCACCGCGCTCGCCGGCCGGACGCCATCGCTCCTCTCTCGCGCGGTGGAAGACATTTTCCGCTCCTCCTGTTTACCCCCAAAAAATCTCCCAAATGTTCGGGATGGTAGAAAAAAAACAGCACACCGATGTACAAGGCAGCAAATGAGATTTTTGGCGTGTGCTTTACAGTGCTCAAAAGCAGTGTTTTTGTTTTAGAGGCAGGACATGGCTGGCAGTGTCTGTAGCCCTGGTCGGTTGATCTCGTGGTTGTCGGTGCACTGGCGGTGGAGGAGGGGGGTTAAAACAGAAAACCCTGAAATAAGAAAGCGTCTACTACAAAATGTTATAATGAAGTCATGATAGCTTTATTAAACAGACACGCATACGATGGAAGAAGTAAAAATAAAATCACACTGAAATATAACGTGATTTATAAACTACCTCAAATCAGCTCCTTTTTACTTATTGGCCGTATTTCAACTAATACCTGTAGTCATCTATAGTCATCCCATTGCTGTTTTACTAGATTAAATTAGATTATATTCTACCCAGTCACTAAATCATTGTTTTTTTTAAATAATGATCATTATAAGGTACACACTCACTCACACTCACGTGCCCATGTGCCCCCTTAGTCACTCAACAACACTACTAAAAACCCATAAACAGTTAAGTTCATCTAAAAAAAGTGGTTTAGGGCTTTAGTTACTACTGACTGACAAAAGTAACTGCACAGTGTCAACTCTGTAAATCCAGGTCCACGTCTCTCTTCTGGCATCTGTATGCTATAACATCAACTTAATCAATGAAAGCTTCCTTTTGTCTGCAGAGTTTCTCAGTTCTGAGCGGAAAAAGCCATCTGGATGAGGGCTGAAACATCTGCAATGCCAGTCAAATCCAGTTGCCACAGAATAGCGCCTGAAAACGGAACAGTTACTGTAGATGCAAAATCCCACCATTAAAGAACATTTCAAATAAAACTACAACTACAGAATAAAGCAAAGCAATGCAGTAACACAAGAAATGAGTTTTGTCTTTCTCTGATGCTCTCTCTCCCCACTGTCTTTCTACAGGGAGAAGAAATGCATCTATAATGGGTGCTCCTTTGTTGCTAGGCAGCAGGAATAGTGCATCCTTGCTGCACTGCTGGTCCTATAGAGACAATCAGTAAGTAAGAGGTCCGCTGTTAATCGACTTACTAGGTTATCTGTATTTGAAAGTGATTTAATTGTGTTTCGCCAGTTGTTTTAATTGCTTCACTAATAGTTGTTTGCTTTGAGGATTCACACATTTTGTTTCTGCGTTGTTGTTTTGTATTTGATTTTGGTGAACTGACACTTCTGCAAGCAATAATGACTCACAGTTGTCTTACAATAACCTCAGTAACACTTACAATTAGCAATAAGGAGGTGTCCAGGCCATCCTGATTAACACCGATAAGCATTTTACTGAATGTGCCAAAGCAAGGCAATAGTTTCCTGGTTATTACTCATTTCAAGCTAATAAACTGTTGCCCACAAACAAACGAGGTATATTGAAATTGGCAACTGCCAAAACAAGTGAGCGGAGAAGATTCTTTTGCTTAGCGACACACTAAGCATCCAAGTCCTTCAGTCATTTAGCAGCAGGTTGATTGTAAAAGATACACCAGTGAACTTTTTAATGGGGCTTTGAGTCACTCCTAGCCTAGAAAAATGTAACAGCTATTTGTGTTTGGCTTTACAGTAGTGGCTGAATGTACAGGGTGTTACAGATCATTCATAGGTATTTATCCAACGCAGGCACAGACAGCCAATATGAGACCACTGTTGTGTTTCATTACAACCCATGTTGTAAAATTCAGCATTAAAAAAGCCCCCTATTTTGTTTGTAGTTAACATTGCCTAGTTCTTTGATTTCATGCTGTTATAATGAAACTTAAACTTAAGCGCTCAAATTTCCCCATTAGTCTTCTGTGGAGCTAGGCTGTCCAATTTAAGGATGATTAGCAAGCTCACCTTGGCCTCTTCAACGAACAACCAAGTGTGGGCGGTGCGTTCAGCCAATCCCAGCCTTGATTGGGACAAAGTAAATGTACACATAAGATAAGCCTTCAAACTAGTTTTTGAACTCACAGCTTAATTACCAGCAAAGACAGATTAAGTGAAATGGGTAAGTGAAAAGGTGAAAACATTTCAAATAGTACACTTATACATATATAATAAAAATGCCATAATTGGTTTTATTTTTTTATTCATAGTAGATAAATTATTATTAGTTATGTACAAGATATGTAAATAGGACATTCCAGTATTAATTACCTCAAATATTATTTGAAATGTTTGTACATACAGTTTGTGCTATAGTAGTCACACATGTAGAAAACACATGGCACAATTCTAAATGCATTTTTCTATGGATCCAGAAGAGGTTGCTCTGACTCCATGCTTCACACAGATTAATGCTGTGCAACAGAACTGGCATCATTCAAACATTTTTAGTTGGACATCTTCCCGAGCAAACCTACTCTATAAGACGTCCCGAGCTTATTAAACACTAGAATCAGCATTCAAGCCACAGGTGAAACACTTTAAGTTAGTTAATGGTGGAATTACATTTAGTCTGGGATAGTTTTCCCTAACGAATGCACTTTTCATTTCACCTGAGATGAAATAAGTTGTCAGAACACAGTTAAAGACTTTTTTTTGTATGAGAAAAAAAAGTAGATATAACATCTTAACCTCAGTTTCACTTCAGGCACAGTACTGTGTGTTTTGGGATGATTTTACCTGTCTTTACTGTTATTAAATGAGAAAAACAATGTGTAAATTTATATTGTTGTTATCACATTTGAATGGGATATTTGTAAAGTAAACAGCACAGTGATAAAGAGACTGACATTCCCCCCTCATCATGATTAATTCTTGACATTTTTATTCCTGCATTAAGCAACAGATGCCAGCAGGATGTAAGATAGTACGCTGACGGTCCTCCAAGTAAGCTGGGAAGTCCACTGACATGTCACTGGGACACAAGCTCTCCTGAGTGTGATAGACTGTTTGACTGACAGCTCTGTTCTTCCGCCTCCCATTCTCATCATGTCTTTCGCACACGTCCGTCTTGTCCCTCGCTTCTGACACCCCCTACTCTTTGATCACTCTGCTTGTTTGTACTGCACTGCAGAGAACTACCAAAGACTACCGCGAGAGGAGGAGAGAGAGAGAGAGAGAGAGCGAAAGGGAAGGATAGAGAGAAAACATACCCGCTCTTTGTTTTTCTCTCTGTGGCATCTTGCCTAGTGGGAGTGAAGCGCTTTAAGGGGAATTTCAGAGCTAAACAGTTTGTGTGTGTGTGTGTGTGTGTGTGTGTTCAGAAACCCGGGAGACCGTAACAGTCTCTCTCGTGTTGACTTCTAAAAGTCCTTCAATGGCCTGAGACATGACGCAGAATCACGTCCTTAAATAACCAAAAGGACGTGATAACAGAAACCAGAGAGCGAGAAACGGAGGGGAAGGAAGCACAGGAAACAACAGTTGGAAATAAAATAAAAAGTTACAAAAAGTAGAAGGAATTCATTAGAGCTTGATGAAGAGTACGAGTGAGACACAAAGCAAGAGACAGATATAAAGACAATTGAGAACAGAGGTAAAGGGGATAAGACAAGCAGAGAAATGACAGAAGTAAAGATCTTCTACGAGATAACAAGGAGACGTGTCATTCATTTGTCAAGGTGAGAAGAAGTACAGCTGCCAGTCTCCTTCACAGAAGATGCCGCTGCTGATTTACTGACTTTGTGTCTCGCTGAGTTCAAATTGCGGTTAACAGCCGAGCTTGAAGTGGCGCCGTCCTCTCTCGGTGAGGCTGAGGGGCCTTTTAGGTGAAGTTACACATCACCGCAAATTTATTCATAGCCAAAGCAGGACCTGTTTATGGTTCCTAATTTGTGTGTTTAGATAGCCGCAGTGGCACGGCGTCCCACCCCTGCCATAACACAACACACACGCCATATATCCAGGACAAACAGGCAAAGTACATTTATGAAATATTAATCTGACAACAGAGCACAGTGATGAACACACAACAATGGTGATCCATCGAGCCATCGCTCGCCACGGAGCGAGTTAAAAGAAAGAGGAGGTTGGTGGGGATGCGATTTATTACTGACGTGTTTACACATATATGGTAAATTATATGTATATATCTATTGACCAGAGTGCAAATCTGTTTGCTTCTGCCTTACATTTCCGTTGTTAGATGCAAATCTGGGTGCGTCCCAATTCAGTGTGCCAGGTGGCTGTGATGTACAGTCAGTCAGGTGCTAAGACAGCGTCAGAGGAGAAAGGCTTTAGCTATTGCATAAAAACTGCTGGTTGAAATGAATTCAAATTAAAATCATTGTCATTTGAATTGTGTCTCATCAGCATCATTTCATGCTACATTTGATGCACACAGGAAATCTGAGTCAAAGTACGATGGAGCCTCCTCATTCAGGCCCCGTAATGAAGAGCACATGCTCCGATGTCACTCGATATGACAACGTCCACAGAATAAAGTGATAAAAGCTGCTTCACAAAGGTGAATCAGATTTATAAAACTAAACCCTGCTAAATTTTGTTGTGGCAACAGGATGACCCGACAGTGAAGCCAGACTTTCTGTAATTAAGCTTTTACATCTTGTTTACATTAAAGTGCATTCTTCTTAATTCTGTGCGTACTGTCATGAATGCACTGTATTTCAGTGTTAACAGTGTCTCTCCTCTCCTGTCCTCTCCTCTCCTCTCCTCTCCTCTCCTCCCCTCTCCTCTCCTCTGCTCTCCTCTGCTCTCCTCTGCTCTCCTCTCTTCTCTTCTCTTCTCTTCTCTTCTCTTCTCTTCTCTTCTCTTCTCTTCTCTTCTCCTCTCCTCTCCTCTCCTC
>JAUMHF010000005.1:11487248-11505096 GCA_032359275.1 Microctenopoma steveboyesi | reverse complement strand
CTTCTCTTCTCTTCTCTTCTCTTCTCTTCTCTTCTCTTCTCTTCTCCTCTCCTCTGCTCTCCTCTCCTCTCCTCTCCTCTCCTATCCTCTCCTCTCCTCTCCTCTTCTCTTCTCTGCTCTCCTCATCTCTCCCCAAACACGCTGCACATTGTGTTTTTGCTCCATTTGAAAAAAATCTAGTCCTAAAGTAGAGGGATCTAATTAATACTCTCTCATGTAGAGAGAAGTAACAGGACTCACAAGCTCTGTCAGTTTAGCAGAATGACGGAAAGGAAGGCTTAATCTTATTAGTGCAGGGATTCCAGTAAGCCTAATTTGTGGTATTGTAAAACCTCAAGGTAATCGAATGGCTCTTTAAAGGTTACAAGGCAGATTACACAACGAGGACTCCAAGATTTAGATAATGAGGACTACCCAACATAAGCAAATGAAAGAAAGAACAGTGTAGAGCTGTTATCTTTTACAAAGATATGTCAAGGATACAAAGAAAGTTCTGCACAGCCTGCCCGATGCGTGCATGTACTGCATGCATACATTATACAGCTGGAACAATGAGATCATACACGTACGTTTACATAGAAGCAGATGAGCAGCATGCCCGCAGTGCACGCGCAGAGATCTGCAAAGTCCTTAGAAAAACTCTGCATCTATCAAAGAGGACTCAGCAGGCGCTGGTCGACACGCGTCCCTTCATCTCTGTTTTTGCCTGCATCGTCCTTCTTTATTCTTCTTCAGTGATTTTTTCTTTTTTCAACAAATTTCAAAGTGAAAGGATTTTAGAGGCTAACATTCACTGCTTCGTTAGGAGATTAGTCAAGGAAAAGAAAGATGATGAGTGTGTGTGTGTGTATGTGTACACTGTGGCCCTTTGTTGACAGCTGTTGCAGAGTTAATATGATAATGACAAGCAGAGATGCAATTTGTTTCCCAGGGAGCAGTGTCATTCAGCCGTTGCGGGGGGTTAAAAGGTCCACCGGAAAGCAACATCAGCAGTTGTTATAGCATTTTATATTGACAGCCAATCTCACTGGCATCACCATGGAGTTTACACTTAAGCAATATGAATGACGCCTGCATTGGATTTTGCCCTGTCCATCATTCAAACTGTTACTGACTGTTAAAATCTTACTTTAACCTTCCAAAGTCAGTCTTTTAAAGCTTCTCATATCAGTGTACACCAATACACCAACCGACTGTTCACTCACTCTACGGCCTGGTACATAGAATATATACGGTACCTACGTATTCTCCTCTCCATGGCGACAAAAACATTTAGTCAAACTCCTTGGCACCTTCTCCTTTACATACAGATGCTGTAGGTTTCCTACGGAGTTTCCTATGGAGGCTTTCACTCCACTGTAATATTTAATGCCTGGGACAATTGTTCTAGCTGTCTCAGAGAATAAAATAAAGCCTGGAAAATAGAATTGACGTAATAATAATAATAGCCTTGAAGCCATGAGAATGAGAACAGTATACTGTACAGTATATCCATGACCTCGCCATATGCTGTTTTATGAGGTAAATCAGTATTATTCACTTCATCTGTGAGCGGTTATGTTGGTGGATATTTGTTATCTACCTTATTTATTTTACTGTTTCTTGGCTATGGTGCGTGGCTTTTGATCAAAAAGATTCGTCAGAGATAAGCTGATGTTACGCCTTTTTCACAGTAGACAGTTTCACCTACTGTACAGCTGGAAAAGCACAGTTGCTATCAAACAAAGCACTGATATGTGAGGATACTGAAACACATTGATTTCCTGAAAGATGTTTCTCTTGTAATCTTGTAGACATAGATTTCTTCCTTTTAATATTGTGGACACTGTATTTTGTGTTGTATTTTTTAAAAGGAGTCCAGTTTTTATCAGTTATCTTCTTATCAGTTAACAGTTTTGTTGTACGAACCTGTAACTTATGCATTATGGTTTTAACTATAAATATCATACTGTGTGTCCATAATACTGCTACAGTTTCTGTTACTGACTACTTTTCTGGCACCGCACTGTCTGTACTTAATTTTCTGTGTATTTTCTCACCAATTTAAAAAGACCAGTGCGTCTGACTGGATCCTTGGCTGGAGATCTAATAAATATAGCTTCTCAAGTGTGTTTTTATTCTCGCCTTTCGATGACAACACTGATAACATGGTCCACGAGGGATGTCAAGTGGAAGGGACACACTGCAACACGCTTGGGAACAGTGCTGGGCAAGTATGCTCCACTTAGTGTTTTGCCAGAACAACTGTGACAGCATGTTAATGCTAGTGAGGTGACATGTGCCAATTCTCTACCCCATATTAAGGTTTTTCACTGGAGCAGATGCCATTTGTTCCTTTCTGCCACAGCCACATGTCCCCTTCCCTTTCAGCTTTGCATTAAAGGGACCCAGTGTAAATGAGGGAAAACTCAACAGATTTTTCCTCAGCTTTCTGTTGCTAATGTGTCTCTGTGTTCAAAAGCCAGCACAGTTGGGAGAAGAACAGTCTTCGCAAAAATAAATAAATAATAGGAAAAACCACCTTTTTTTCCTTCACAGTAAAAGCGCAGTGTTTTCGAAGGGATGAAACCTACAGTTTCTAAAGGTGTGTGAGTGTTACTTACAATAGGTAACATAAGTTGGTGACAGTCAAATCGAACACAAAATAAATGAAAACAACTATTTGCTTTAGAACAGTTAAAAAATAAGCATCTTCTTCATTAACATGCTTATCCTTATTTACGTCTGTTTTTCCTGAGTGTTGTTAGAATGGCTTACTTGTTCATACCAAGGTGAAATCAAAGAAAATGCATCATTATCACATCATGACTGAACTGTTATCTAATAGGAGTGTCCAGGGCTGCACATTGGTAGATTAGCTGGTGTCACAAGCAGCCCAGTCAAGTTACCTTTAGGGTGGGTTGTTGTACTCACCAGACTCAACAGCGAGCGACAGTAATGGAAGAATCTTTTGTGAAAATGGCAGCATGCAGTATATCAATTTCCTGCAGACAGGAAGTATCGATATAAACTCACAACAAACGTGCAAAAATGTCAGTTAAAATGTGAAAATACTTTTATTTTGTCGTCACAGAACCTCGAGCATTGGTCAGTTTCACATTTTGACATGCTACAGCAGTCATTCCATTCCTTCAATCCGCCGTTTTTCAGGGTCCTGCTGCTGCTGCGCATGTTGACTGTTTACTGTTCCATCAATTACTGTTACTGCAGTTAAGAAATGGCACTACACATCCACGTGTGATATTAGTGTTGATCCACCACTATCTTCTTCTTGCGAATGATAAACACACATTGCTCTGTCTTAAGAAAGGGGGCTCTCGTTCTCTACTGCTCTCTTTCTTTACATTTTTAAGGTGTTTGTTGTTTTTTTTACACCTCTCCTTTCTCTTTTTTTTCCTCCTGCGCTCTCATTTTCTGGTCTGTTTTTGTTGCCACCATGTCGACACATCTGTCAAATTGTGTTGGGATCATCATTTATGGGGTAGATTTCTTGTCATTCTGTTTTTTTTTCTTTCTCTCTTAAGCTTATATTTATCCACAATTATCCCCATCTGAACCAAACCGACTTGTTTTGGATTTCACTTTGTATGACAAGATATTTCCCGGCACCACATAATGAAGAGAGGAACGAGTTTGTTTACTCAATTTACCAACTTATCCATCAGACTCAGTTTGGATTAGTCTTTATTTTAGGGATGGGTTTACTTTTCCTGTCAATCTGTGACTTGCTCCATCTCACATCAGTGTACTTCTCTCTCTTGCTCTCGCTCCGTCTCATTTTATCTGGGAAACATGACAAATAATTGACAACAATGCAGGCTAACTAACCTCTATTCTTTGAGTCACAGTACAGCATGTATATGTCGGTATGTGTGTGTGTGTGTGTGTGTGTGTGTGTTTGTTTATCACTCGACGAAATATTTGTTTGTATAACTTTGTGTTGTTAAATCCTGGTTTTAATTATTTATTAATGTATGTATTTATCACTGAAAGCCTCGAAAAGCACAATCCACGATCCAGTTGTCTCTCTCATTTGCGATTTTCACTCCTGAACTTGAACTATTTATGACTGTTTATTTTTGTTGTCTCCGTCTCTGGTTAAACAAACCCAAACTGTAAACCTTATCAAACATTCTGTCTGATCAAAACCTATGAATTATGAATAGGGGAAAAAACAAATGTATCTGTGTGTGTGTGTGTGTGTGTGAGAGAGAGAGAGAGAGAGAGAGAGAGAGAGAGAGAGAGCGAACAAGATAGCTGGATTGAGTTTGATCAGGATTAATGAGTTATGATAATGAGAACAAACAATTGTTTGATAGAGGAAGAGGAAGCCCTGCAGATATTTTCAGTTGAGAATCTGAGAGATACAGAGGAAAAGTGTTTTGCATACTTTCTTTGCTTTGAGGAAGTTGTATGATCCTACTCTACTGTATGTGTGTGTGTGTTTACAGCTGTCTTAAAATATACATATACTGCATTTGCTTGTGTGCGTTAAAGGCAGTTGTTAGATTTGAGCTTTTATGTATTTTTGACAGTATGTTCAGTCAACTAATCATCAGTGTCATAATGTGTGGGTGCATATTTTTGTGTGTAGAGAACAAATATTTATCTTAAGAGAAAGGTGACAATGCAGCTGGTCGTTTATTAAGCAACAGATGTGATTTAGCTGCACATTATGTCTCTGACTATTAACTGTCTGATTATATGAAATTACTCTCAAACTCTGTTTATTTCATCATGCCTTCGTCTTAATGTTAAGCTGCTCGTGAAAAGGAATGGCACTTTATAAATAAACAGTTAAACATGTCAGTTAAATTAAAAGGTTGGCATAGTGTTTGAAAATACCATAGCTTGTTTTTTTCTGTCAAATATGTTCTGAGCGATATTTATGTATTTCAGTGCACAGTAGACAAAAAAATAATCTAACGGATGTTCCGTGCTTTGCTGATCAGCCACGTCAGCACGTGTTGCCTCACATCACATGTACACTATTCACAAATGGTAAAAAGATTACTTTTAATTTTTAAACTTTAAACTTGTTCAGTTTGTTCTTGTTTCTGTCACTTTTCGTGCCTGTTTCCTCATGTTTTCTGGTCACACTGAATTATATTATATAGTTCAGATGACCCTTAAAACTGCTCTGCTCTTAAACTGGCACTAGTTATACAAGTTGTACACACTATTAAGCTCTGATATCGTGCGCTTCAAAGTGTGTTCTCTTTGAAAACTGTGCCCATGGTTTCTCTCTGCCAAGGTTTACTTCCTCCCCCACACCTGGATGGCCACCTGGTCCATTCATCAGGAGCATTTGAGTGCATTACACACACACATATACAATAGCTCAAAACTGCTCTTGACGGTTTGATGTGTGTGTAACATCATGAGATGTGCTGTTCACTTAGAAGAGGAACAGGCCGGCCTTCTGTTCAGCCTCCAGGTTAAGTATTGATTTCCCTCTTTCTCTCTGCCTCTCATTCTGCATCTCTCTTGTTCAAGTCTGGCCTCCAAAAATGCTGTAATATATTGTGTCTCACGCACTGAGGTGTTTCTCAATCGAAAACCATGATCCGAATAAAGAAAAAGTAGCGACCAGCATTAGTGTTACTTTCTATTTCTGGCCTTGAAAAAAAGTTGAAAAAGTAGCACTAAACACGAGTGTTATTGGTATATCTTTATGAAATGTTGGTGGTTCAACAGTTTATAATGTGTAAATGAAGGTATGTATTAAAGACAATGAAGTGTTTGAAAGCAAATCTACCCTAGATTTTAAAGTGTGAGTAAATATACCAGTGAAATATAGCTAACGTTAATGAAGTGTATCCATCTTAGAGGTTTTGCCATGCAGCAGCACTGCAGGCTCCCTCAGGGTGCAAATGAAGCCCTGTGCCCGCCCCAGCTAGAGACTTAATTGAGGAGCCACAAAAAAATAGAGAGAAATTAAGTCGTCAAAGATTGGTGGATAACTTAGTGTCACAAACTTGGAGAAGGCTTTGGTGAACAAGGAATGCAAACAAGACTAATTTAACATCAAACACAGGTAGAAGGAGGAGATAAATCAAGACAAATAAAAGAAAATCTCCTCTCTATGGGAAACTCTTCGTGCTCAGAAGTAGATAAATGACTCTGCTTGGAGCTGCCTGGAAAAAAAGACAGTGACAAGATCAGAGATTCGTCTGAAAACAACCTGATGGCAATCAAGGAAAACTATAGGAGCTGGTGGATCATGGCGGGCTGGTAACCTTCCATACTCTAATTCCATTCACACACTGAAGAGGATGTAAAAAGGCTATGTGTAAACGGACATGTTGTCTATGGATGGAGCTGTATTAACCATTAATGAGTAAGCAGAACAGTTCAGTACGATTTTAGCTGAGTTTTCTGACACGGCCATAAATATATGTATCATAAACCTTTCTTGAGATCAGTAAATCATGCGCACCAACTACCAACTGTGCGCTAATTAGAACAAACGTGAATCTTTAACCAATAAATTGACTATTTTGTCACCATGGAAACATTCTCAAACGACAGCCAGTGTGCTGACAGATGACAGCTGTGACAGAACAGCACTTCCTAACTGGGTTGTGGACTACGCTGTATTGCATATTGATCTATAATGCATGCTGCTGGGAGGATGAGAGCATAATTGGATTCCCTAGAATGAGGGTTGATGATAGACGGCACCAAAACCCAGCACCGGGATTCTTCTGTTCTGCATACACACTCTCAATTGCTGATAAAGGAGATACCTGATCATAGTAAATAGAATAAATCTGAACACTTAGGAAGGACTGTTAAATGCAGGAGAAGTTGCTCTACTTGATTCCTTAAAATATTGATGGGTGATAAAAGTACTGCTGCTTCTGCGACCACAGACAAGAGACAGCCCAGGTTATAGCTTTGCTGGTGCATGCAACTCAAAGTAGACTTCATGCAGTCATAGATGATGCATCATGAGTTGTGGTCAGGACCTAGCGAAACCTAACATCTAGAGGATTGCACATCACATAGTGTGTTCTCCTACGACATCATGCCGTCCATCTGTCGTCTCAGTTTATTTGTTGGGCGTTCTTCGAAACAACGGAAATGCATTTCAGACGAGGCTAGTTTGTGAAGACACATTTTTATGTCACCACTGACAACAAAATCAAATAAATAAATAAATAAATAGGTCTATGTGATTGATCATAGAAACAAATGTATTTAGACCAAACAAGGCCTTACACAACTTCTCTGAACTCGATTTAAAGCAGTGTGTTTAAGAGTGTGGAGTCCATCTGTTTATATGTAGGATATGTTTGTGTGATCCCATATTTGGATAGGATTAGGAGGTTCCAGGTGCCTGCTTTCATCAGAGAGGCTGTCTGGGCCTTTTACCAAATTCTAATGCAGTGCTTCCATTTCGTAAAGAACAAATAGTAGAGGTCTTATCCTCCTCTTGAATTCAGGCTTTCCTGTTATACCTTTAACTGCATAAAAGGGTAATAGAGTGACCTATTTTATAATGTCTGTGTCTTCTGTGTTTTCCAAATGCACAATACAATAAAGCTGAGCCACTATTTATTTATATCATGTGCAAATTAAAATGACTACTCCCGATAGCGTGGACCTACTCTCTTAGAAATGATCAAAAATGGAACATGTCATTCTGTCAGTGTTACCAGCTAAAAAAACCTGTGGTATGTGTTACTTTATGATTCATGTTCATTTATTAGCAAGTACAGAACAGAGAGAACAATCCATTTGCATTGACTGCAAGGTCCTACAAACATCTAAGTCTATAACCAATTAGACGTTTTAAATGATATCTTCCTTGGTGTAAATGTCTCAGTATTGTTTCAACACAATAGCACAGTTGAGCTGAGGCATTATAATTCTTTGATTCTGTTTAGGATTCCAGTAATACTAGAACAGAAGTCTTGAAAGCACTGAAGCAGAGACACATCTGTCTGGGCAAGATGAGTAAAAAAAAGAGTAAGAGAACTTTAACCACAGAGCAATAGAGCTGAACTAGCTAAACAGAGCCAGAGTCAAATGTGAGCAGATTGTTTTGTAGTGCTGCAAAAGCATAAAACTGATGCAAGGCCCTGTAATGTGGTGTGTAATTTATGTGTGTAGACCCACACAGACAAATTATTTATTTATCTTTGTATCTTCAGCAAAACATCACCCTTCAAAATAACAGAAAGAATAAACCCATACAAGACCCAGGAGCTTTACATGGTCCATGTCATTTTAATGCAATGATACCCCAGCGGTTCATCAGTAATTCGTAGCGCCCTGTCATCCTGAACTGTAAAACATTCCAAATCATCAACAGCACATTTTCTAAAACCTGAAATACACGAATATACATGAACGCACCTGTGGTGCAAGTCATACAGGTATTCTGTGTATAAAATAAATCAAATATTCTAAAGGTCTGAAGCTCAATGCCTAACTAAGGGAAAAAGTCAGAGAGTGGGTGTTGTCTGTTTACAAAAAGCTCCAATTAAGATACCTCTTTATGAGGTGAAGAGATCAAAATGGAGGAGAAGCAACCACGAAGGCAAATGTCAAACGAAGTCTAGGAAAATCTACCCAAGCTAGAGATGAGGTTAAATAAATTCCACAAATATATCTAAATAACATGCTCTAATTATGTTATCAA
The DNA here is from genome assembly GCA_032359275.1 of Microctenopoma steveboyesi. NCBI lineage: Eukaryota > Metazoa > Chordata > Actinopteri > Anabantiformes > Anabantidae > Microctenopoma > Microctenopoma steveboyesi. The sequence continues at coordinate 11,496,446 of JAUMHF010000005.1, read as the reverse complement.
CATATGCCTCCAACATCAAAGTGAGATTTTCATTAAAAAATATAAATCATGCCCTTTTCCCTGTCTCCTAGTCTAATTAAACACCTCTTGTAAGTTGCTCCTCTGAAAAGTTAGGGCAAGCTTGGAATTTCGTGTTGTCCATGTCGATTTGCACATAACACAGTGGTGAAAGCTCTTCTTTTGGACCATAGGCTAGAACTTCATTTTGCATTAGAACAAGAAATTACACATTGATGACATGGAAAGAATTCTGCCCCAGCTTTCAGGCGTTTTTCAGATGTGCTGCAATAAATATGGTCTCCTTATCTTTGCAATAATTTGTCAAAGTTAGCTGAGTTTAAGTACATGCTAACTGCATCCATTATGTCAGTGGTTTTCCAATTTTTCTTGCTTGTGGAATCTAAAAAAAAGCCACTTACATCACCTTGTCACAGGTTGGCTGTGAACAGCTCAGCAAAGAGTAATTTTTCTTCTAAGATTGCTTCATTTGAATAATATTTAAAGTCCCGAAGAGACAATTTGCCCAGTAAAAAGCCTGGAAAATAAAGATAATTTTGCAAAGAAAAAATGCTTTCCTTCCTTCTATTCCATTAATCATTTTACCAGGTCTCATGTCCTCGTGTCCTAACCGCCAGGTTGGAAACAACTGCTTCATAGAAATGAACCCAGATACAGGTGTCACATACTGACAGATAAAAGAAGCTGGTGTCTTTCTACTTATTCCACTGCTGCAAGAAAACAAGCTCCCTAATACTGACATAAGTGCTATTGATCATTATATGGTCCACTGGGGGTTTTCAAGTACTTTGACTTTGCTGGGGAAGTATTTCTGTTCTGTTTCAAATTAACAGGTCATTGATTGATCTAGGGTGCAAAAAATAACCCTTACCAAATGGTCTAAACACAACGTTCTTCAAATGATTAACCTTTAAATTCAGGGTTAGGACTTTGATGTGGAATGCTCCATCTCTTGTCTGGTCCAGCACCCTCTCATGCATGCTTATATGTGTCTTATTTTCATTGCATGCTGTTATAATTTAATTTGTATTGGCACCTTTCAATGACAGGAGTGAGTCTGTGAATGCATGTAAGTGTTTTTTTATAAAATGCCTTAAAGAATTCAGCTTTTAATCTAATGTCTATTTTACTGTGTGTGATCTGTTCCACTTGTGTCCTATAGAGGTCACTGTTGTACTGCGACAGTGGTCGGATGTGCAAGGCAGTGGGTGCAGTGTTCAGGTCTGTTTAGAGTGTTGCAACAGTCACAGTGTGTCTGACTTTTAACTTCTCTGATTTAAGATCATATTCCAAAAATGCTGCAATTTCAAGAAGGGAAATCATCTCAAATAGTGATTTTTTTTAACACAGAGAGCACAAATAAGAATATATACATACAGAATATGCTTTAAATAGAATGAATGAAGCAGACAGAAAGTGTGAGATTGTCTGCATTTGTGTGAATGTGTATTTTTGTTGTTATGTGTTAGGGGACTGTTTAGTGTACAAGTGCATTTGGCATTGATCATGAAAATTGTGTGTGAATTGGCTTCTCCTATCACCTGGCAATATGTTTATGTTTGACAATTTAGCTGATCAAGTATTTCAAACAATATCATTGCCAACATTTTAATAATAATCCTAATTAATTTAGTCAGCTGACTCAGGTAGTATTTCATTTCATTTTGTGAATGCAGAATATGTACAGCTTTGACATTTGGTGTCCAGGATCAGGTAGCATCGTGCCTTCAAAGAATCAAGGTGGCACAGCAATTAAAGGCTAGTATTGATAATATTAAAGAAAATGACATAAAACATTTGCACCAGAAGTAAGTTGTTAACTTCAGAATGACCCAAAAAAAAAACAGAGTGGCACTCTGCAAGTTGATGTCATGGGGATATTTCTTTGCCTGCAGAGAGTCTTGAATAATAATAATAAGGATGAATACTTTATTGATCCCCTATGGGAAAGCTGCTAGACCCGTGTCAGCGCCACCACAGGTGTCTTGTCAAGGGACATACAGCCATGTAGCTTCGTAGGGACAGGGAATCGATCCGCTGACCCCTGGTTGGAAGACGACTACTCTACCCACTGAGCTATCATGCCGCTGCTTAGAGCACGGTAAGTAAGACAGAATCCTCCACACTGAAGTTTACAGAAAACCCACACAAAAAGATCATTATCTGTTCATTGACTTTCACCACCTTCTGGAATACAAACTGGGGGTAATCAGAGCCCTACACCATCAGACGAAGAGCGCATAAACACATGAAGAAGTCACACAATACACAAGGGTATCCAAACTGGGCATTTGTCAAAACCAGGAGAATAGGATAGATATCTAATAGGAGCACTTCTACAACCCACAGTGAATAAAATAACAGACGGAACAGCATTGCTATTCCCTATGCTGCACGAGTATCTGAAATGCTCGGGAGGATTTTCAACAAACACAGCATCCCTGTACATTTTAAACCAAGCAACACACTGAGACAGAAACTGGTCCACCCTGAGGACAAAACACTCAGACACAAACAGAGCAATGCAGGGAGGAATGTACAGAATGGTACATAAGAGAGACCAAACAACAGCTTCACAACAGCAACAACACAGAAGAGACAGCACATCACGGCAGGACTGTGCATCTGAAAGACAAGAGCCGATGCTTTAAATACAGGAATGTTCATTATGTGGACAGGGAAGACAAGTGGTTCAACGAGGGGTGAGGGAAGCTGTTTACTGGAAGACTGAACGACCCTCATTAAAAGGAGGAGGTGGCCTAAGGCAGAATCAATCAGCCACTCACAAAGCAGTCCTTTCATCACTACCCAGGCGGTTTCACAGTTGTTCACACTGTGTCTCAGGTGGTCACAGTGACACACATGAAAGCCAGGTGGAGCAACAACCCACAGGGGACCATCAAGCGCTAACAGCTCGACAGGGTTTATAATCCTACAGATTCATCCAGTCAGTGAGAGCTGATGACGCCTCCTGCACGGAAGGCAAAGTGTTTCAAAGTTTACTTAAAAACAAGAACAGTTGCCACAAAACGTGATCTGGACAACTGGGGGGATGGGACCCTCACAGAACCCTGGAATGGATGTACAGTGTACTTAGGTCTATAAGGTAACAATAATATAATAAGAAGAAAACCTTGTTTGAATTGTGAAATGGGTTTGACTACCACGTAAACTAATACATTTTTGGCTCCGTCTATACTAATAGGTACTAGTATAAGCTAATTCGGACTAAAATAGGAGTAAATTGCTCAGACGTTGATTTGAAACTTGATCAGACTTAAAGAGAAGTCAAGGGTGGACATGACTACGACTAATAAAAACTTAAATGACAGCTCAACGCAAAGACTAGACTAAAACGAAAATTAAGACAGGCCGTCAGATACAGCTCTGCTGGAAATCTATACAGACCTCTGTACTTTATATTGAAAGCCAATGAAAGTAATGAAAAGTATGTTGGAAAGGAAAACACAGATTAAAGGTTGATGACTGAATATACTTACAATTACACTTATGGCACGCATGAAATCTGTTATTAGTAGTGTGTTGTGTGTGAGAATGCACTGAGAGTAGTGATTCTGACATGTGTGACCATGTGAGGCCACTTCCCTTAGAGTGCAGGAGGTTTTAAGGGGGTAAATAAGTTATACTATAACAACTGTGCCACTGCTCCTTCTCTAGCTACTTCGATTTGTCTACATGTATAAGTAATTACAAACTGTGTGTTTGTGGGACTTGATAATGGACAAATGTAGGACTTCGTCTGACCTGAGTCACAGTATAATGCAACCAGCTGCAAAGATAGAAACAGAGTGAGAAGAAGACACTAAAGGACAGTGAGTGACAGAGAGATGGAGTTAGATTAGAGCGAGGGACAGATAAGTGTGTTGGAAGAAGTTAAAGAAGGGACGAGAGTGAGCGTGGACATGGTGACAGACAGATGGAAATGACAGAGAGGAGCACTGAGAGTGGTTCCTCGGAATGGTCGGGGTAGAAATGTCTACCTCGTGATGTGTGCATTAGCATCTCGTCAGAGGAAGAAGTCCGCGACTTTGAGTGGAGGTGACATGGTGACATGTGTAGTAGCAAAGTAAACCACAATCAGTTCCTCTTGCATCCCTTCATCCTCCTATCCCTCTTACAGTCTGTCAGTCTTCTCTCTGAGACCCCTCACCTCATCCTTATAGTCATTCCTATGGTTTCACTCTTCTTCCTCTTAAATGAATAAGCACCAGTCCATTAGCCCAGAGCTGTATCCTCTCAAAAATGTTATTCTCAATGCAGTCTGCAAAAACCAATCCCCAGTTTCTGCTTCCTTTGCATGAACTTAAACTGTTTATGTGTTATATCTGCATTAATATACTGTTATATATAATCCTTATCCACTGAACCTAGCTTGAATATGGTAGAGAGTTTTCAATTTTTACTCAGTTTCTTACAGCTTTTGCATCAACATCGTGTCGAACGTGATCGCATTGGTTAATTTGTTTATATGCATATTGGATTTGTGACTAGTATATAAATGTAATACTTTTAATGAAAAAGAATTCAGTTTACTGGGCTTTGTACTATCAGAAAACATACCTTATGAATACAACAGAATTTCTCTTTCAACAACACCAAAGATTTCAGCAAGAATTTGCAAAAAAAACATACCAAAATCTCACTGATGTGCAAGATGGACAGTGAACAAGACGGCTGAAGTAGCTGGATCAGAGCTGTCACATTACTGAAGCGCCTTCAATAGACTTTATGCTTAAATAACACAATTGAATTGAATTAAATGTGCATGTGTGTCTCTTGGAATGTGTGTGTCTCAAGTGTTTTTACAGAACAGAGACGGTTCCAGCACAGACAGAGTAGCAGATGCCTGGGCAGCCTGGCTTGGCCTCTCTGCTCGCCCACTAACAGGCACCATATTGACTGTCTAAATGCAGTACGACAATAGTCATAAAGATTAGTTTATCAGCTGTAATTTCCAGAACAAAAGACATCTTTATTTGCACGAACACTCTCTGTGTCGGCATGCTTGTGCCCCTACATGTTTACAGTGTGTAGATCAGTTTAAATTTGTGGTGAGTCAAAATCAAAGTGAAAATTAGGTTTAAGTTAGGGTTAGGTGTTGTGAGGGTTACGTTTAGGGCACTGAAAGTAGGGAATGCATTAGTGGTCAATCTGATCTGAGCCAGTGCACCATTCATGTTACAGTAAAACCAAGACCTGGTTTTACTGTAACATGAATGAATGTTTACATTCCAGCTTTAAGCCTTATGCTAGCACCAGCTAAGCTAAGCTAAGGGACAAGTGCAATATGTTGCAACGTGTTTGAATGTTTTTTGTATCGTCGTTATGTTACACTGGAACTTTTGCACTTTAATTTCGTTGTACAATGTCTAATTGCTACAATGACAATAAAGATTCTGATTCTGATTAAGTCAGTGAGAGTTCTCACAAAGATAAAAGAACAAATAAGTGTGTGGGCGGGTGTGTGAGAGAAAAAGGAACAGTTATTTTCTGCTTTGAAATTGTGAACTTTAAATCACTTCTGGTATCTGCATTTTTATAACAGACAAAACATGAAAGGTTATTTAGAGCTCAGAGAGAAAATTTAGACATACACACTCAAAAAGAGAGATAGATGCACATAAGGAATGAGTTTGCTGTGGGATCATGGATGGATTGCATTCAGTTCTTTTCCTCCCATTTCTCTTATTCCCTCCACCACAGCTGGAGAAGCAAATGTCAGCGAGGTGTTAATTGCTGCCGCCTTGTCTCTCAAGCCCGATGCACTAAAAGCACCAGAGCATGTCAATATGTGATGTGTGTGTGAGTGCTGGTCCATGAGTGTGTAAGAGACAGCGACAAGTTAGTCTTCATAAATAAGAAAAGGCAATATGATTCGCTGACCTAATAACACTCAATAAAGAGTGGTGGAAGCTAGTGAGTGCTCACCACATCACAGATTGCTCTGTTCCTCACGTTCATCTCGTCGTCTTTTTCGTTTCCTTTGCCTTCTCTCCTCTCTACTTTGTGCGCTCTGACCGCTTTCTGTTTCTGTCTCTCTTTTACACAGACAAACAGCTCATTTTCCGTCTCACCCTGTGCAACACCAGCGCAACACTGTTAGGTGATTACTCGCCAAGGGAGCAAGATATAACTGGCCACAGAATATCATGCACCACAGCCTGATTAACAATCTGTCTGAGCTGTGTTGTGCGGCTGCTGCTTTCCTCCAGTGGTTTTGGCTGCTGCCTCAGAGGACAGTGAAGGGACAATGACTGAGGTCCAAGAGCACTAATGGAATCAGGAGCAGTCAGTAGTGTGTATGTGTGTGACAGAGAAAATAGCGAGAAGGACACATCACTCATTGTTGAGCCCCAGGGCTGACACTGAATGAGGAACAGGCTGGAAAATTCAACTCAATAAACAAGACACACTAAGAGATATATGCCCATTTTTTCCTCTTTCCCGTGTCAATTTCTCTTTTACATCCCACTGACTCCAACAGTCCCTTTGCCTTGTTCTCTTCCGCTGCTCACTCTCAACCTCCTCTGCTTTTCACCTTCATGTGCAGACATGATATGAGTGATGGTTGAGTTGGGCCTGATGTGTGTCAGCCTCACCTATGCTAAAAGGCAAACAATGGAAAGATCCAGTCCACTATGAAATATAACATGGACCTTCTTGCAAACACATTACTTCCCAAGAACATTTCTAAAGGAGAAACAGCAACAGAGACAGACAACATGCAGACAAATAAACGTAAACACAAAAGACAGGGTAGGCGCAGAGAATGAGCATCTGTTTCTGCATGGAAACAAAAAAGAGGCCAAAAGAGGACGCATTTCTCTTCCTCTCAATTAAGTGGTAGACTTAATTTATGGTTACTTCTCACTGCCTAGATCCTCACGCTGGCAGTCTGCTGGGGATGTTTATTTTACCAACTTGTCCTGGGTGAAACTGATTGATATTTGTTGTCAGAGAGCTATTTCCATGTCAGCTCTGCTTTGTGCTGTGTTTCTGTGTTGTCAACACTTAGAAATGGGGAACTTTCCTTCTTCCTGTACTGTTCCAGTTCCACTTGTTCGTCTGTTTGAATGTGCACGATGAAAACTTCAAAGCAAAAGTCACTTATATAATCTATAGGTTAACATAAGATGTGATTATGGGAATTTAACTTGTACATATAAATCAGGGCGTAAACCAGACGCCTTATTTTAACAATCAGCTTGCTTGATGACATTTGGCATAAGTCCTTGAAGATATTGTTTTCACTCTAATTGTTCGATTAGAGTTATTTGACCAGGTAATATTATATACGACATCTTTGGGCTCAGTCTGCATTGTACCCTCAGATATCTCACAAATGTGCGTGTACCACAGGCTTGTTTCTGCATGAAATATTGGCAGGAGGAGGCAGAAGTTTTAAAAAGAGGCAAGTTTGAAGCACCACACACACACAAACCACCTACTATGTTAGTCATCACAGTTATGTAAAACATAACAAATGTGATGCAATAACAAAAACAAAACTGGTGGAGATAACAGTGTGCAAGCAGAGAGATAGTTATGATGACCGTGACCGATGCAACTCTAAATCTTTCTATATCGGGTTGAATTCATTAGTATCAGTACACGAACATCAGCTAAGGGCTGTAAGTGGAACTCGTTTGGCTTGGACATGTTTGGACAGAGACAAAGGGACATTTTAGGGGAAAACCCATCATGAATTACTTTCACATGTTTTGCTGCCAACCAAGGTAAAACAGGATTTAAGAAAATGTTTTTGCCTGCCTCCCATTTCAGGTCAGGAAGACAGAGCTGTCATCATCTGGGTCACCTGCCAAAAGAACTGAAAAGGGCTTTTTTGACCCAAACTGCAATGATATTTAGTCTTTGAATTAATTTAAGTGTATTTGACGAGCAAGGCACCACCACCTGGCTGGATGCTCACCATGCTTTACAGGGCTTGTATTGTCCATGAACGCATGAAACAAAAAATAAATAACAATCAAGTGTTACCGTATACTAGAGCAGAACTAATGTACTAAGGCTTTGGGCAGTGCTTTGTGCTGCGCATAGCACAAGACACAACTTCCTTTTTTTTTTCAATCAACAACAGTGAAAACAGGTTAATCTGCTACAACTCTGACATCTCACTGAGCTGTAATTGATTACACCCACAGACCTTCTGCAATCCAATTGTCACCAGGAAACCTTCAATGACCCAATCATGTATGTGCCGTGTTGGAGTAGATCTCTTTGTGTTTTGTGTCTATGGGATTGTGGTGATGTGTTTTATTTATTTATTGCATTACTGTGGTGTATATTACACATGCTGTCTCTGCATACCTGCATCTAATGTCTTCATTGACCCTGAGGGTAAAGTGGATCTATATGGGCGAGTCTGAGTCTGAGTGTGGATTTGTGCATTTCAAGGTCAGACCACCCATTAAGGATATCTAGTCAATCACTAAGTCTCATAGCTTGACTAGAAATAAGTATTCTTCATGTCAGTGAATTTAGTTTATTGATTGTTTATTGATGATTCCTTTTGTCCTTGTAGCACCGTATATTAATCTTTCACCAGTGTCATAGTTTATGGGTTTTCATGTATTTGGCTGTGGCTACATAATAGAGTAGTTTTTACTTTTATGGGGATATTAAATCACGTAGGTGTACAAATCCACAAACATTTGTAAATTCTATGCATGCACCGGGGAAGTTTGCAGTGTGTGAAGTGGCTGGTTGGAGAGCCGTGGCCAGGGTTATCATTGGGAAAATGGTGGAATGATCGTTTGGAAGTGAGTTGCTCCTTCAAGTGAAGGAGTTAAAGTATCACAGGGTCTAATTCACAAGTGAGGCTGGAGAGATGCAGAGGACATTTTTTGGTCATCATCGTCAGTTGTGGAAAGAACGTGTCACCAAAAGTTGGGAATCCTGGTTCACTCATGGAATAGTAAACCATCTCTCCAATATCTTATTCAGGAAATGGTCAGGATAGATTAATGACTATGTCCAGCAGCCTCACACAGTCAAAATCTGTATGTATATTAACCCTTGTATTATGTTGAAAAAAAATTAAATTGATTATGTTGCGGGTCAATTTGACCCGTACTGTGTAAATCCACACAGAATTGTCAAAAAACTGCGATAAAACAATAGCAACTGTATTTTCCATTA
>JAUMHF010000005.1:11453935-11476377 GCA_032359275.1 Microctenopoma steveboyesi | reverse complement strand
CTTACACTGTAAAGTGCCTTGAGATGACTTATGTTGTGAATTGGCGCTATATAAATAAAGTTGAATTGAATTGAATATACATGACACATGTATATTCTGACTAGCCTGTTCCCTGGTAAACTAAGTTTAAAATAAACTTGAATGACTGACAAACAACATTTTAATTTTCCTCTGAGTACCATCACAGTCACAGAAATTGGCCCCCAAAATTTTTTGTTTCTTCAATTTGTCATTTGTGTTTTCTCTGACCTAGGAGTCTCTTTTTTAAGAGGAAAGTATTCTTTTCTGGCTGTCTAAAGAACTGAATGGCACAAGAAATAATGAATAATCTTTGCATAGAGTGGTTTCTCAATCTCTTTCAAATGGAGTGTTGGCTTTCCACTGTCCTTATGTAATTCCATTAGTTCTTTGATATAGACTATGGAGTGAATATGAATAGCAGTGTGTGTGTGTGTGTGTGTGTGTGTGTGTGTGTGTGGAGAAATGACTTTGACAGAATGTTATGAGCTGTTCATATCAGAGGACAAAGGGGACCCACATGCTGCAGCAGAAATGTTCCTATTGCTGATGCACAGTCTTGTTGCATATTCCATGATGCCTAGACATTTTACTTTTCGCAGGTGAATTTCTTCAACGCAAAAATGTCTCTGTCAGTGTTTGAGCTCAGTAGATATGTTTGGGTAATTTGCTGTGATGAAACTGATTATCTACCTTACATGTGAGTGTGAATGTCTTTTCTGTCCGCACGTACCTGTATGTACGTGTTGGGTTCTTTCAGATCTCTTCAAACCTGGGTCACAAGGATGGGTGGATTCATTTGAACGTGACTACATCTCACCGATTATGCTTTATGTTTAATTGTGTATATCAAGAGTGAAAACTTTGTTATACACAGATACTCAGTTATTACGGCAAGTGTAGGGACAGACAAGCATTTTGAGTTGGGTAAGAAGATCATACAATAAACGTTGTGTATGCACGGTTTGTTAAATAGAGTAAAGGTTTGTAGGTCACTGCAGTTAACATGGTTCAACACTATTAACTTTTTATTATACAATATTTACAAGTCAGTTACATTTTTAAATAATTTTCTCTCATTACCTATTAATGCAATAATAATGCAAGGATAATCATTAACATCATCACATCTACTGAGTGATGCACGTTCATGAGACCCATCCACATTTAAGTTATGATTTTTCTTCTCATCTGCAGCTAAAGATTCACATGTCGCCCGTGCTTGGCGTCAAACGTTCAGGAATAACAATTTGAGGCACTTACTGGCAGCTCTAATGTCACAACCAGTGGAGAAACGGTTGTATAATTTGCAATTCACATGAAGAATCAATGAATAAAAAACAAGTTCTGTGACGCCTGCAAACCAAACACAGATGATGCATCTCTGCACAAGTTAATTTCTTCCAAGACAAAAACGGTGTTCCAGATAGCTAATCACATCCATGCATGCAAAGAATGGGTAATTGGTTTGGGTTCATATGTTTACCAAGCATTATGTTAAAACAGGTGTCACGCTTTATAAATAGTGGTTTATCTCCAGTGGAATGAAAGTGTTGAATTACATAGTTCTTTGAACTGACACACTTTATTGTGCTAATTGCCACTGTTCTTTTTTTGTCTTCTTATTAACTTACAAATTGCCCTCTTTCTACTTTCTAAAGAAAATTCAAGCCATTGTTAGCAGTAGGTTATTAATCAAATGTGCACAGGATTCTATTACTACCTAATGTGTTGCTGTTTTAAACTCATTAAATTGAAAATGTAATTGATCCCACCCATGACTGTAATGCAATTGTGGGAAACACTGCAAATGAGTTTCTGACAGTAAGCTGTGTTTCTCTGCAACTATGAAACATATTTTCATAATCATCATTTTCATTGAAGGACTCTGGTTTGTTTTTTCCCTTTCAACATTCTCTCTCTGTAAGTCTATCTGTCAGTATTGCATCAGATGTCACTGTCACACAGGTGATGTTTGTTTTTCCAGTCTCATTGCTAAATATTTAAATTTCATTCATTTTACTATTTATTTACTATAACTGTTTGTTGTTTGAAAGCAGAGATTCCTCTCAGAGAACCAAAGGTAGAAAGCAAGGGATTGCTGTGAACGTTTTTGTGTCCGTCTCAGAAGACATTCAATAATGTGGTCTAAATTTCATTTGATCATGAAATAATATAGATTTTTGTTATCTTAGGAACATTGCCGACACATTATGCTGAATACCAATAAATGCTTTCAGTACAAATTCTTATAATAAGCCTGCTCACAAATGATTTGCTGTGTTCAATTCAAGTCATCTCAAGTTGCTAAAGTCTCACGGGATATAATTCTTAATAGAAATATACAGAAACAACACTCCTTCGATGTTTAATGTAATACAAGTGTGCAATACAAATGAATCAAACATCACCTCTTTTCTCCGTCTTCAAAATCTCCTTTTTGTCATTTACTGTTTTGTATTTGTGCTGTTTGGTACTTCTTGAATTAGTTATTTTCTGGTTGCCGTTCTTTCATTCTGAACAAAGAACAGCTGTAACAAGGCCAAACTATTTCCATCTGGGATTAATACATATCTTTGAATGCTGAATAAATACATATTACGACAGCAAAAAAGGCTACAAACAGTTGTTGTATGGTGAAACGTTAAAGCTCTCAGCTTTGTTTGCTGTAATGTAACATGTTGTGTTGGCAGTGGAATGTGAGTGACAGTGGACCACTCACAGCGAAGCACTGGCTATGAGGTGAGTCAAGTAGCAGGAGGCTAACAAAGTCCTGTTAGGAACAAGAGGGATGTCTGTTGAACTCCGACAGTTCTGACCTTTTCAGTTTAAACTATAAGAGGCTTTGAGTGTGTGTGTGTGTGTGTATTGCACACATGCACATCACCACATTGTGCTATAAAAGATGATGTTACTGTTTCTGTGATGTGATTGACAGGCAGTGAAGAAGGGTACAATTTGGCATTTGATTCCACAGGAGCTCTTACACATGGTGTGTGCATGGAAGTGTGTGTGTGGATATGTGTGTGTCTGCCTCATTAATGATTAAGTCTGAGGAGAGAGTTCTTTGGATCAAACATTTAGCTGCATCAACAACTGCTGAGCTCATCACTCACAAACACACACATACACACACACACACACAAGCTATCTTACTTGTCTTGATCCCTAAATCCAGGAGGCTTGTCAATGCCAAAAACAGCTTATGAAAAAAAGCTTTTAAGTTTTTGAAGGAACTGCCGAAAAGTGTGTATTCATATATTTTGAGACGATATAATTTCTGTCCGTTGTTCCCTTAAATAGCAGAAAATTGTGTTTTACTGCTATTGTGATCTGGGCGTCCAAAGAGCCTGGAATCTCGTCCCCCCCAAAAAACCTGCTGGAAATTTTCTTCAAACTAAATTAATTTAGTTATGTTCCCACAGAGTTTATAGCCAGTGACCTCAATTTCTCTCAGTGTACGTGCCATGCATGTGGCAAGTTGTTGCACAATTCAGTGATTTGGTCTTCCAACATGCATGTGGGTTTTTGCTCTGGATCTGTGGTATGCAACCACACAACAGTATTTTAATAAAACATGGAGAGTTTAAAAATTATGCACAGCCCTACTTTCCACATCAGTCAAATGTGATGAGAAATATGCATTATTATCACCTCTCCATTTTCTAAATGGCTTACTTAATGCTGCACGATGACTCAGTGATGAATGCAGTTATGGATAATATGTTTGAAGAATAAAGTGTAATGAATGACCTGCTATTTTAAATTGCATATGCCATTAAACTAAAATATTATATTTTATACTCTCCAAAGTGGTACTTTGAGAGTCGATTCTGTAACAGTTTTATAAGAGAAATGTGAAAAATGTAATGAATTACAGTAGTTGATGTTTCACAAAGGGAAACAATGTATTACTGCAGTGATGCTGCAAGATCACTAAAACATATATACTGTACATGTAGTAAATACTTCACATTTTACATTATCACATACATTATTAAGCAATGGATTTTTCCTTTTTCGAAACTAACCCTAACCTTTGTAACTTCGCTGGTTGTGTTGTCTTGCCATATTATGTCCATGAAATGTATTGCTTCTTTTTCTTAACCCTCCTAGTGCTGTAGGTTTCCAAACTTGTTTTTCCTCCTTTCCCACTCTCTCTCTACCACTTCTTTCCTTTTGTTCTCCATCTTTCCTCTCATTTACACACTGGGCAGTCTCCCAGACAGATTGTATGTGGTGCTATGTGGTCTATGGCTCTAACTTACCCTGACAGGACATTCCTTTTTAGTCACAGTCCTTAATGCTAAATCTCCTTATGTGATTGTGTGTCTATCAAGAACTATAATATTGGCCATATATATGACAATGAGAGAGAGAACAGGATATATATATATATATATATGCATTTGGAGATACAATTGGGACTCAAATACTGCACACCTACAGAAGGTGCAACATGTTACTATGCTCAAAGTTTAGACTCTTGCTTTGAAACTGCAAAAACACATCTGAGAAAAAAAAAGATAAACAACATTATATTCATAAGAAGCCAAAGATCTCCTGTCTGACATCGGAGCAAACACCTTTCTTCAGAAATAAAGAAACTTTTAAATACAAAGCGATGCAGAAAGTTTTGTCGGTATTATTCTGATTTCGAAATAGAACACTTTTCTGAAGAGTCCATCAGTGGGAAATAAATCCATCAAACATAGGTCCTATGAGTCTTTCCTTTAACTGCTAGGGCTCTTTGGCTGTACTCGCTTGTCAGGCCTGTTTGTTTCGTCCATTCATCCTCCCTACTGATTATTCACTTTAGGATACTAGCGCTTCTACGCCTAATTAATTCGTACAGCATACTCTGCTGCCAATTCCATATTTGTGTAGGTTGCATGCACAAAGACACGTGCACAGAAATAAAACAGACTGAGCGCATCTGCATGAAACACAATGATACGTCTGTATTGCACATATAGTGAAGGTACACCCACATTTACCATGTTCATGTAAAGATAGACAGTCTACTGTAAATACTGCACACTCTTACTCGAGGGCTTATACAGACAGAGAATTTCTCTAGTGTTAAGTGTTTGACTAATTATTAAAATGAGGAATGTCATCAGATCTCCTCTGCTATATTAATTACCCGAAAGAAGTAATTTCTTGTTGTGCTTCTCACCACTTCACCACTGAGCAAGCAAATGACATGTTTGACATTTCTTTATTCTTTGTTAGAATGAATCGTGGATCATCTTTTTTTGCCATTGTAATATTTCCACAGGGATACTGACGCCAATTAATTTAGATCATCAACTCTCTTTGGCCTCCAAGTTTGTCTTTGGTGCCTCATTACCTACTGCAAGCTTCTTTTGTATTCTTGATGTGTTTGTCTCCTTCACTGGAAGTTGTTGTGCATCTCCCTGTCAACCCTAGCTTTGTAGTTTTTTTTTTTTAGATTTAGCCTTGGTTTGTCCCTTTCTCCCTGTCCCTCTCATCATTCTAACGTTGTTCTGTCTCATTTGCAAAGGAGAAAGCAAGGAAAATAAAAGTAGGAGGTAAGAAAAAAGGACTGAGGTGAGGCAGATAAGAGTAGGACAATAATACAATAATGTTGATGTGGTAATTAGGCCATTCACGTCTCTCTCACATGCACACACACTCTGACTTTCTCTCCAGTCAGGCTCTCATCATAGTTTTGCTTAATGATTCTCTAAAATCTCTGCTCTGATCCCATGACAGTTAATGAGATTAACCTTGAGACGCCCAGAGATGGAGGAGACTCTCACACACAGATGCATAAACATGCATTTACTATAGAGAGCTAAATTTAAACTGTAAGGTTCCAGGTTTTGTTCCAAAGGTTAAAAAAACTTTCCCATCCCATTAACACTCAGCTACAGTAATACCTAAATTCTGCCCTGGATCAAAACAAAATCACTGTGAGCTGTGATATTTGAGGGCTAAATATCTCAAACTTGAAAAAACTGTCCTTCAGTGAGTTATTTTAGTAGTTGAACTAAATGACAAAGAGGACTGAATGGTGGGGATGTTTTTTAATAATGGATGGTTCTAAGTCTTGCATTATGGATACCACTGTTTCCTAAGCAATAACACAGACCTCAGTACATGTCATCTATAGTGAACTCTGTGATCGTGGCATTCGGCCTTTACATCCTGCATCGCTGTGCCAGACCAAATAGCTGATTTTAAGATTCTAGAAACCTAAAGTATCAAACTTAAAGTGGAGCATGTTACCCCACAATATAATCCAGTTGAAAGAAGGAGCAAGATTTAAAAGTGTCTTGTGGTCATACTGGAGTCATATGCAGTGAAGCACCAAAGGCATTTTCAATAGGGGTTCTGGAGTAACTTGTTCACAACTTTGAAGGCAATTTGATTTCTAAAAGTGGGGAGGATGGATGGAAGATAAACAATGCACAGTGGAATAGAGAAAGACTAGACTATTTGGGTCAAGCACTGCTTAACTACTCATTCTCTCCAAAAGAAGCTTCACTGTACTGAATAAGAAACAATGTAAAAAAAACGTGTGTAACAGAGAGACGAAAGACAGTAGTTCAAAATCTAATCAAACCAAGGACACTTTGCTAATTGCCTCTTCAAAAACAAGAGGGAGAAAATTGGTTTGGTTTGTTTCTGACATGAAGGCAAGAGACAATTGATAGCAAAAATGGTTAAAATGTTGCTAGGAAGGAATGAAAGGAGCTTAAAGTGAAATTACTTGTTCACCCACCATAATGGGGGTACACTAAATGGGTAATCTGGGGCGTCTATCCCATTCTCTTCCTTTGCCTCTTTTTCCAGTCCATTCCACCCTTTCACGATTAAAGAGCTTTTATAAATCCATCCGTCTCTCTTTCTGTCTGCCTTCAACGTATTCTGTCACTTCCTTATTCATGCAAAGTTGCAAAAGACGCAGATAAGGGAAAGACACCATATAATGTAGATCAGACATGCTGACCACTGACTAAGGGACTATGCTATAGTATCTATCACTGCATTAGACATACCAATTTTTTGTTTTTTTTAATTACATGTATCACTCTAGTTACAAAGCCATTTCTTTGGCTTTGGGACTCCAGTGAACCACAGTAAGTAATCATTATCCAGAAAGGAAAAAATAAATTGCAACAAGGTGAAATTAAGAGCACAGTGACGACTTATCCAGGAGGAACTGCAGCGTTACATCAAAGCACATCAACAGTCAAACATGGTGGAAGTGTGATGGTCTAGAGCTGCTTTGAAGCTTCAGGTCCTGGACAGTAATAATTAATGGAAAATTAAATCCTGTTTGATATAATGAAATATTGTTGCATAACCTTAAACAGGCCATTCACGATCAACAAAACCCCAAATTGGCTGAACAATGAAGAGTCGGCCAAAATTCCTCCACAGGAAAGTGAATGACTTAATAGCGCTTGATTGCAGTTGTTGCAGTTATTATGTGAGGGGGAAACTACTTTCTTGAACACAGTCTTGGAGAACTTTTTTTTCTTAATAAATGAAATCATCATTCAAAACTGCAACTTGTATTTATTCACTTTGTGTAATATGAACATGTCTTTGATGGTCTGAATCACTTAATTGTAACAAAAAAATCAAGCAGCACATACACTACATAGCCCAGTATAAAGTATTTCCCTTTTTAGGTTTATTTTTATGTTCTTTAGTCATACATCTCAGTGAAGCTAGATGGCATAAACATCATAAGATACCTGTTTGTCCAGCCCATATTTATTTACTAACAGATCAGTCACCTCGGTGATCTGCTCTATTTTATATACAATTTAAAGGACTTGTTAGAGAGATAAAGCACAGTAGACTAAGTAAGATCAATACAAGCTTGCCAAGAGATACTCTGCTTGTCCAGCCATTCAAATGTCAGGTGGATGTATGAGTGAGTGTATTGCAGGCTTGAGAGTCAACAGCAAGGCAATGAAGAGGATATTGATGGCCTCTTGAGTACACCATGCTCAGCCAAGTGCAACAATCCCACAAACAACATCAGCTGCATTAGTGACGACAACACCAGCAGAAAGACGTTGTCTGCAATGCAAAGTGCGGCGCCAGCTAATTAAAACATAAGTAAATCAGAGCTTAATGAGTTGTAATTGTAGATAATTGCAGAGTTGTTGATGTATCATGTCTAATTGGCTTGCATTGCTGAGATAATGAGAAAAGTTTGATTACTTTATGCTAAACGTGTTAGCGAGGTAGCAGGTGTTGTTTCGAGGAGGTGTCACAAGCAATCCCATATCTCACATCTCAATCTCATCACTCAACCTCTACGGAGAGAGAGAGGTAATGGTCTCTTCCCTGGTGTGTCTCCCAAGTCTCTAATTATACACATGAGCTAATGGAACTTACTTTGTTTCTATTTTACTATATTATTTAGATCATAATAAGAGTTTAATTTAATTTATAACCCTGTCTTGGGTTCCAGCTGGTAGGATGTGGTTATCTTTAAATCGTTAGTTGTAACATGCTGTACGTTGATATTTTTGTAAATTGTTTTTATATGTGTCTTGTGTATATCAAATATCAAGCAAGTATTCTACAGTGGCTTTACGGAGAATTGGATTGGGCTACTTGAACACATTTCATCGTCTTTGTAGCTTTGGTACATATTGATTTTTTCTCGGGATTTAATTATCAAATTGACATTTCTTCCCTTTGCCTTTGATCTCTTTCATCTCTGCTATTGTCTCTGAGAAAATCCAAAATAAATTATTATCAAATTGTATCTGCCTGAGTGTGGTTCTTTGAGTTAGTTATTTTCATATTATAAATGTATCATATTATATCTAGCCTAACTTTTTTGACTTAAACATGCCATTGTTCCTAAGTTCTCTGATTTAATTCCCACTTTATCTGTTCATCATGCTTCAATATTCACCCTGATGAGCACAAAGCTGAGGACAAAAAAGTAGACTAATGAATAAAATAAAACACAATCCTACAAAAACATTGGATGGTATTAATGGATCCTTAGAATGTGCATGTGTTTCATCTAGCCATGCAAGAAGGGTAAAAAAATATTATATTATATTAAGAAGTCACAAATCAACAGATGTACAAATATTACATTTAAAATCTTGTAAAGCACATACCATCATCTAGAGATATGTTGAAGACATAATTAAGAAGTTATAGACAGGTGCTAGAATGACCAGTTTTTACCACACTAAAACATTAAATTAGTAATTTCTATAAAAGTGATTCGTTTATAATATTGGATTAGGATTCTATATTTTATAGACAGGAAAGAATAGACAGGCAGACAGGGATCTTACATCAAATCTGAACTATTATGTGTAGTACTAGTATGGCTGGTAAAACCTCTACTCAAAAAGCCTACACTTGATCCAAGAGTTTTAGCTAATAGCTACTGATATCAATTCCGCCATTTATCTTTAATATCCTTGAAAAGATGGTTGTAAAGCAGCTCTGTGACCACCTGCACATGAACGATCTGTATGTTATTCAGTTAGGATTTAGAGTAAGTCATAGTACAAAACCGCACATTGTAAAGATTCCAATGATGTTACCATCAGCAAGCGTACTTCTTTCTACACTTGTCGTGTTAGATCTTAGTGCGACGATATAAATCATAATATTTTATTGCACAGACTTGAAAATGTCATTGGCCTTAAAGTAACAGCACTAGATCCTAATTTGTTCATGTTAATGCCAAATCTTCCATTCACACACATGAGTCCCTCAGTATAATAAAACAATATTATAAGGAAAAACCTTTATTTTTGACCCATTTTTGGCATTTGACCCATCCTCCCTTGGGAGCAGCCACAGGGGAGCAGTGAGCAGCCACAGGGGGCGCCCGGTGAGCTAGCGCTAAGTGTCTCTCTCAGGGACACACCTGGTGTGGGGAATGGGCTGGGAATCTGGCTGGGATTCAATCCTGCATACCACCAGTCTGATGCGTATCTGCTTATTCCCCTAAGCTACCAGGCCTAGACTGGACTACTGTAACTAATTTATGATAAGATGTCTTAATGACTCACTCAAAAGCCTCCAGTTAATCCAGAATGCTGCAGCCAGAGTTCTGGCTGAAATTAACAAGAGGGATCATATTTCTCCCACATTAGCTTCTCTTTATTGGCTCCCCGACCCAAAATATCTTGAAGATCTCATAGAACTGAATTATTATCCCAGCAGAGCACTTCGCTCTCAGAGTGCTGGTCTACTTGTGGTTCCTAGAGTTCCTAAATGTAGACTGGGAGGCAGAGCCTTTAGCTATCAAGCTCCTCACCTGTGGAACCACCTCCCAATTCAGGTTTGTAAGGTAGACACCCTCTCTTCCTTTAAGAGTAGACCTAAAACTTTGATAAAGCTTCAATAAAGCCCAGCCGGTCGAGGCAGATGACACCACCTACCATAAGCCTGGTTCTGCTGGAGGATTCTTACATTAAAGTGATTTTTTTCCTCTCCACTGTTGCCTAGTGTTTGCTCAAGTGGGTTTTCGGCATTTTTCTGTATATATATATATATATATATATATATATATATATATATATATATAATGTGTAAGGTCCTAAACCGTACACTGTAAAGTGCCTTGAGATGACCTATGTTGTAAACTGGTGCTATATACGTAAATAAAGTTGAAGTGAATTGCATACTCTCTGGAAGAGACAAAAAGCCAAATGATCCTTCTGCACTTTAGCTCCAGCCTTGTATCTCCTTCATATGGGTCTCTTGTGGCCTGAGGTCAGTTTTACAAATCTGTGCACACCCAAACATGCAGCATCAGTGAAGCACAACCTGTGGCCCATTGATTTGCCACCTGTCCCAAAATCCAAATATGTTAACTTGCTAAGCTGCTGTATATGATTTCAAAAGTAGAACCAACAGATTTTTTCATCAGCATTAACACGATTGGAAAACTGATCTCTCCGCTGATAAGGCTGATTATCTGTCTTCTTTGGGAGAAATATGTGGACCCTGGTATCAAGGCTTATATCAAAGCCTTTCTGCAAACCTTTGATAAAGCCAACCTGAACTCTGATTTAGTGATTGATAAATATGCACAAAGATAAGATAAATAAAGAATTAATACAACCTCTAGAAAAGTTGATTTTAAAGATTACAGAAGCAATCATGACACACATGAATATGCAATTAATAGAAAGTTTCTAAAATGTATAGAAACTTGGAAAAGCAGCATTTTCCACCTTAATGATTGGTGCAAAGCATTTGCAGTCTCAGATTACCTTGAAACTTTAGTGGCTTGTATCTAATATAAAGCTAATGAGCTTGCTCTACTGCACTCACTGCACTCAGCCTTGCTGCATCTTTTTCTCCTCTGTGTCTCGTCCCTTACTGCAGGCATCGTGAAACTAATACAGTCTAACAGAAATAGCATGATGGAGTGGGGGATGTAAATGATAGCATAGGAATCAAAGCAGAACAACAAATGGGAAATAAGGACAAGAGAAAGACACATTGAACATGAGCGAGCTTCATGGAGAGCACGGTATGACAAACGTTCAGTTAATTTTTTTCCTTTCTAGCTGTTCTCCCTTGCTACCATCCCGTCCTTTTTCCCTCTTTTGCTACCCTGCTTGGTTGGGTAATTGGATTTTGGTGGTAAGCCAAGGGTCTGCTCTCTTAGAACCTTCTAGAAGGTCAGAGGTGGCAGGGCAACACTGTGTCACAGCTAATCTGTCCCTGGACAGCTCTGGGTAAGTTAGGAGAAACGGCACAGTGCATGCACATTTGTATGTGTGTGACAGAGAGAGAACCTCTATGATTTTGTGTGAACATGTGAGGTGGGTAAGGTTCATACTCCTTGTGCAGTGTCAGTATTGGCAGGAGGGAAGAGACAAAAACAGATATTTTTCCTATGTCATTTATTAGGCAGTGACCTTAAAGAAGCATCTCTCCTCAGACTGAAGAGGAAACCCACATACACATTGACAAGTATTACCTACACTTCCTTAAGATATTCTCAAAGAACAGGCACTACTCACGGTCAGTTAGAGGTTGCATACCACCATACATGAGACCAGATGCCCTTCAAAGTGTAAAATTGCAGAATTTTAGAAGAAGGAGAGTAGGGTAGAGTAGGAGGATCCCCTTTCAGTTTGCGTACCAGGCAGGGGGGTTGATGATGCAAAATTATTCATTATGGACATACACAAGCATGTGGAAACATCCTCAGCCAGACTCCTGGTCAACAATACCCTCTTTGACCTCTCCCTTACCTCCAATCGGCTCCCCTCAAGGCTGCATCCTTCTCTTCTCTGCTTATCATCCTCTACACAGATGACTGTAGGTCCTCCCACCCTAATCGTCATCTGGTTAAGTATGCAGATGACACAGACCTGCTGTCACTGGTCTCTGGCCCTTCTCACCATCACAACACACACACCAGCACAGTGCTACCTGGTCACACCACTACATGTGGAATAGTGTGACAACGCCTCACTAGAACCGAACGCCGAGAAGACAAAACAGATGCTTGTGACTGCTTCCAAAAAGCAAAGGAAAGTAGCAGCTGCAGACACCAGCGCAATCCATGGCAAGACGGTGAAGCTTGTGGAGGAGTACGGATACCTGGGAACCGTCTTTGACAGCGCGCTTAAATTCGCCTCCAACTCTGAGGAGATCCTGAGGATATGTCAGCAGCTGCAGTATCTCCTGAGGCAAATAAACAGCTTTGGAGTCAACAAGAACATCCTGAGGACATTCTAGTACTCCTTCATTAAGAGTATCATTACATTCTCAATGACCTGTTGGTCAGTGCTGGTCACCTTACAAGACAGATCAGGCCTGCAGAGCACAGTCAAGATGTGCTCTAAAATATTTGTATTACCAGTTAGAACTCTGTCCACCTTCTGTTAGCAGGATACACTGAGTACAGCACACAGAATCTTACGGGACCCTTCACACGCCCTGTTCCTAGCTTTTGAGTGGCTCCCCTCTGAGCGCCGAATCTTTCCACCCAGCAATTAAACAGCATACCATGCTGCAATCCCCCCCCATACCACCAGCCAACAGTCAATTTCAGTAATCTTGCACATGTTTACGAATTGGTTATTTTTTATTGTTACTTTATTTTTATAACTTACTTGCATGCTCTGCGTGCCACAAATTGCCCCTCGGGGACAAAAAAAGTTTTTTGAATTGAACTAAGTGGAAGAAGACTTTTTTGAGTTTAATGATTGTTATAGACATCTTAGTCATCTGCATGTTAGACCACTGTGCTTTAATATAATAATAGCTGTAGCTTGTATGGAGTTGGATCCACTTTAATGGAATGGGGGTAGAGCAGATATTGTACATCACAAGGGGGAGCTGGTTACGGCAGGATGACAAAACATGACTCTCTGGTCTGAGCTTTTAGCAGTGTAAATCCTGTGGGAAAATTTGTGTGGACACATGGTCTGACATGGACTGATCTGTTAAGAGGACACACAGGGGAGATGTTACTGTACCCTGCGTGAAAAGCATTTCAGCACCATGCAGGGGTTCTCTAGACATTTGCCATAATGTCAGGAGTACAACTCATAACAAATTGAGTCTTGTAAACTTAGAGGCGGTGTGGTCGCAGGTTTTTGTAGTGAAGGCTGTATTCAGTAAACGTAAATGTGTGTGCGTTACACAACCACACATGTGGTTATGATTGCTGTTTTTGTTTTTGTACAAATTTGGCTTTATTGTATTTGTGTACAAAATCTTTGAGGCTTTGCCTTGCGGTAACTTTGACAGAATGCATTATCTACCGAATTCCAAACTAGGTTTGATCATTACACCACTGCAGCAAGATCTGTTTTGGTGTGTGTGTGCGTCTCATTAGAAAGTGAGAAGAATATTTGGGTGGGCCTGAGAGATTTATCATACTAATGAACACTATCCAGAGGGGAACAGACACAATTTCAGGCTAGGGAGGGAGGTAGTGAAATAACAGCATATAGGAAATGTGGAAGAGTGGGAGAAAAGAGCAGAAGAAAGAATGAACTGAGTAAGTAAAAAGGCCTGGTAGGAGCATTCATCTACATTGACTTTATCCATACTCTTTGGTGTCCTGTTGACTTATTACATTATCACACTATTAACTTCTGTAAACTTGGTAAAACACAGGCAGATATAAAGGAATCCTACGCACAAATATCTATTCTATTATGGCACATGGTGTTTGAATTCTTGACACACCTTAATAGATGGATGAGTGAGCTATATACTTGTTAGACAATAAAAATCTCCAATCCAACAATGAGACATGGATGTAATGTTTCTGTTGTCAATAATAAAACAAGAAGTGAATAAAATAAAGATGATAGGTTGCTGAGAGGAGCAGTCACTGAGTCTGCTTAATTCTGACTGATTGCTTTGTGGCCACGATTGCTCACAGATGGAGGAGCCTTTGCGCATGGTGCAGTAATATAAAGAAATGTTCATGCCCCGGTGAGAGAGATGTTCACTCAGAATACCCTCCATACAATATAGGCACACATACACTCGTTTGTTACACTGAAGGGCTTTTGTGCTCATCGCAAAATGAATTAACAGAAAAGAGCGTGGAGAAGGCCGAGAAAGATGACTAAAATAAGGGAATGAACCAGACACAGGGCATCTTGGGACAGGAAGCTGAGATATGAGACAACTTATTGCTGGCCTTGCTCCAACTCCAGTTTCTGTTTTGGTGGATTCTCACTGTGAGTCATTACACAAAAATAGTGCTGTCACTGGAAGTGCCCTGGTGGTAACAGAGACATTTCTGGGAGCACTGAAGTCAGCAACATGCTGATCGTATTTGAGATGGAGTACAGCCACACTGCTATATACAACATGTGCCATTAAATTGAAAGTGGTGTATGTATTTGTATGAGAAGTTAAGTTCATATGGATCAATAAAGCATAACACTTGTAGAAATGACTGAACTGTCTTTAATAAAAACTCAAACGCTGAGATCCACTTGATTCTTTTCCTTCTCTTTTTTAAGAGAGAGCACATCGGTTCGATATAACAGCTTTTTCCTGTTCCTTGTAGTTTTCTTAGTCAGGTTTCAAAACGTATACACACACGCTGTAGCAATATGTAGAGTAATTGCAATGAAGTATTATTCTCTGTATTTCACAAGCTCCTCTTCTTCTATATTACACTGTGTGCACGTGCATTACTGAACACCATGTGTTTTATATATTCTTGTTTTTTCCTTACCTCATTGTTTTCTTAACCCAGTGGGTTTTTAAGATGTTTTTTTTATCTCAAGAACCGGGGAGATTTTCTGCAACCGTAGTATGATACCAACTGTATTCCTTGTTGAATCAGAAAGATTCAAAATTGCAAGATTTGGCTGTTTATTTGGTTTTTGGCAGGGTAGTGATTCACCTAACATCCACCTCCACTGATGTATGTACATATCCATAAAGTATTGAAGGGAACTGAATATGTTCTAAACAAGCATGCTGTTTGCTTTAGATTTAAGTGCATCTAAATCGGTTTCCTATTTAACTCCACCCAGCTTTCACCTTAATGTTCTCGCTATCCATCCCTGACCTCTGTATTCCTTCATTCATCCACCCTGCCAGCACCTATGCTTTCATAACCCTGTTTTTCTTCGTCCCTCCTCACCTCATTCTTTATGTACCATTATTTGTCAGAACCATCCACCCCATCATCCATCATATTAATTAGATTTTGTCGTTGTCCTCATCATCTTATGTATGTCTATCATTGATCTCTCTCTATATTAGTGAAGGATTCTTAATTGTTTCCATCCATTTTCTTTGTATTCAATGCATGCAGTACATTTATTGCTCATTACATATTCCTCTGTGTATTTCATCAACAGCATAGTAAGACAGTGTTTCTGTATAGAGGATTTAATGATTTGATCATCAAAGCAATAACAAAAACTATTCAATTTAATTCATCTTTATTTGTATAGCGCCAAATCATAACAAAAGTCATTTCAGGGCACTTTACATAGCTAGGTTTAGGACTCTGCAAAAATATAGTATAGTGTATATAGTATATATATACAGTATAGTGTATATATAAACAAAACAATGCAGAAAGCCCAACAGTCCCACTTGAGCAAGCACTAGGCGACAGTGGAGAGGAAAAACCTCCCTCAAGAGGAAGAAACGTCCAGCAGAACAAGGCTCAGGATGGACAACCATCTGCCTTGACTGGTTGGGGTTAGTGGATGGAGGAGAGAGAAAAGAACAGCAGGTAACAGATATCAAAACAAGAAGAAGCAGCAGACGATGCACTGGCAGGTTGGTAGGACCAGGGCTACAAGGTGAAAACAACAATAATAATAATAATATTACATATGCTTTGTGTTTATTTTGACAAAGCATATATACGTATATACACACAAACATATTTAATTCTATCTATATGTGAACTTTTCATGAGCTACTGCTACTTACTACGTTTATTGTTTTCACCCATGTCAGAATGAAATTTGGAATATATCATCGCAGCACATTTTTAAATAATACTTGCCTTCATCTCTCAGACTCTGAACAGGTGCTCTGTCACTGCTGTTGAAACTCCCTGTTTTATCCACCTTGCTTCAAAAGTTTGCTGTATTAGCTTTTTTACAATGAACTCCACACCAACAAACTTTACTTCACAAAAAATATACCTAAAAAAATGTATTATGACATTTAACCATCGATGTCGCCTTGTTTATCCAGAGCTTCTGTCCCAGCCTTCTCCTAGAACATTAGGTGTTTACTTCCTTTCAATACAGAAGACTACACATCCCCGTACAGATATAAATGCACACCTGTACACACGCTCTCAAACACAGAAACATCTTTGCCTTTGCCCTAGAGCAGCAGGAGTGGTTATCTGGGTGGATAAAGCAGCTTTTGATGCTTTCTCAGATTAATCCATGTCCTCATCATCACTCCAGTTCCCTCTTTGAAGCTTGAAGGGGAAATCACATGCATTCATATGTGTGTATATGTGTCTTTGAGAGATATAGTGAAACAGAGGCAGTAAGAAAGAGAATGAGAAGTGTGCATCTACGCTGCAATGTCTGTAGATATGCATTATCTGTCAGTCTTCTTGATCCACAGAGACAATAACAGTCCATAGAGAACTTTGATGTGGATGCCCTTTCCATGACTGTGGGCATTGGTTTTCAAAGTTTCCTTTTAATATGCAGTGTAATGGCTTTTTTGAGACTTGATAAAAGACAATATCGCACCACCATGTTGAGGCAATAAAAATGAGCTGCTGCCATCAGCACAGATGGGGACTACTAAATGAGGCATAAGTGGGAATATTATAATAGACTAAGAAGACTTTATATCACTTTGAGTCACTTGTCATGGCCATTTTCCTAAGAAAATTCCTACATCTACTGCTATTGGAGAACACTCCAAATATGCCCAGGAGCAATCCAAAGAAGCTGCCTGATTGCTTGTAAAACGTTTAAATGTGTTCTTAATATGGAGGAGATGCTGTGTTTTGTGGTATCCTCATTCAACAGTTACCCTACAGGAAACCCAATATTGGTCAAATTCAACCACAGTTTGACATCATAAAACCACGCTGACCTCTCAAGCCTGATACAAAGCCAGTATTACCCTTGTAACATTTTCAGTCTCACATTGCTACTTGTTACCTGTGAGGACTCCAAGATACCTGAATTAATTGATTCTCCTTCACCTACACTGAGACGGTCTGAGACTTTCAGGCAGGCGGCATTACAGGCAGCCGCATCGTCTTCAAAGGTCACTGTATCATGTTTTGAAGTTGAACACAATTGTTGCTGACTGTGTCGGTTCCATGGCGGGGCTCACTCTGTGGTCCCTCAGGGGTTCCATTTTTTTTTTATCTCCTTTCTATTTTCATCTCACACCATGTCCAATGGCTTACTCATCATGTCTCTCAAATTCTTTTACCAATTCAGCTACACCTCACTGTCCTCTCTTTCAACACACACAGATTCAAAAATAATGATTCTCAGCTTTCCTGGATGACATTTCCTGATGGGAGTCTTTCCTACCTGACCTTCAGTTTGGACAAAGCACAGTTGCTGCTGTAACACCTATCTACCTTTCTCCCAATATCCTAGTTGTAAACTTTGACAACCACTTTATCCTTTGACGCTCACACAGCAGCCACAGATTGACTGTGTGAGCGTCACACTGACTCTGCTGAATTGCTTCTAACGTCCATCAAATAAGACTCTGCCTTCCCAAAATGTCTGCACAGTTTGTTGTTCAGGATGTTTTTATTCCAGGACTTGACTGCCACAGCTTCCTGCTGGCTGGGTTTCCCAGTACCATATTTATAGTATCTTCAACCTATGATTCCCAATCTACACTTCAGTCTACACTTTACCCCTCCAATATTTCCATTTATGTCATCTTTGTTTCCCTGACATGAGCAGTCGTACTATATGTATAATTGATACAAAACTATGCGCAATGTTTTGAAATAAAGAGCTTAAAATAATTAAACCTTCCCTGTCGTCTTGCTCTCTCTAGCATATAGAAAAACAGATTCCACCATGGCACTAAATACGCTGATAATGAGATGATCTTTCACCCTTGGCATTTATATATGATAAAACTGGCAGCAGCACAAGAACACATTGACACAGACATGCACACGTGGAAACACATACCAGACATGCATGCACGTTAGATCAGTTAAAAGGTAAATGAAGACGTTTATATTTCTTTCCATTCTCAGTGCGTCATTATCTCTTCCTGTGTGTGTGTGTGTCTCCCTCTATCTCTCTCTGTTTCTTTGGCCGTCTTCGGGTGTCTGAGATAGATGAAAAGTGACTGTGGTGTCTCCAGGTGTCATAGATGGAAACAAGGTGATGACTCTCCTAAATGGACAGCCTGCAGCTACCTTCATCCAGATGCTCATCTGCATTCAAATTCATAACTTGTTTGTCCAAGTGTGCTCGCACGAGTGTGTGGCCAATATTGCTGCAGATTTTCTACAGATTCTGTTGTGTACTGTCTATGTGTCTCATTTATGTGTCTCCTAGTGCATGGGTACATACATGTATGAGCATACTGAGTCTATTGTATATGGTTGGGGAAGTGCTAACAGGTGAGAAGTTGTGGGTTGTGCATTTGTCATGCATACACATGCACACACACAAACGTCACAGGGTGTCAGCTTGCAAATTGGTTTCTCTCCTCTGGGCTGACGGAGTTGACAAGCCCTTTATGAGAGGCATAAACAAGGTTTCCTTACCCCCTTCCCAACTCTCTCTCCATCCTTTCAATTTAAAGCTTCAAATCTCCTTTTAAACCAATGAACCTAATGCTACTATGCTCTGAGTGCCCACTTATCTGTGAGACTCATACTTCAGATCACTCCGATTACACTTTCACCTTGTTTGTAGGCGTTATCGTACTGAAAGCTAAAGTCAAAGTGATTCTATGCAGACGTTTAAATAATGTGATGGTTGAGTACTTGAATGCTGATACCAATGCATTACAACTGTTGGCTGTAAATGAAAAAAAAGTGAGGGGTGACTGGGTTAGGGTTGAATTCATAAATTAAAGCCGTCAAAGTCAGAATAAGTATAAGGTTGAACTTTGGTTTAAGGACACACTTATTTACCTTCTTGCTTATTGGAAAGGAAGATTAAAACCACTTCTGTGCACCTATCTGAATAAGAAACAAGCAATTTTCTAATTTAGCTCAGGTAAAAGAGCTTAGTAGAAAAAAGGTTGGAGAAGAATCAGCTACCTGCAGATGCCACAAGGATAGCGATACAAATAAAAAAACTAAATAGAAAAGGAGAATATTTAAAATATAAATGTCGCTGGCCTAGATATTTGTCACTATGAAGTCTATGTGAGTATATGTTTGAGCAAAGGCATAAAGATGAGGAAACAAAGTCTTGGATCATAACAGAAAACCTTTTTTAAACAACTTCCCAACAAACATTGTGATTGCTGCTGGTTTTTGCCAAGAAATAATCTCAAGAGCTCCCAGTGAAACAGTTATTTATCTTTTTTACACGTTCAGCTTTAGAGGTACTGGTAGTTGGATTTTGTTACCTATGGAAAGAGTCATGGTTGCATTTTTTTACTTCCTATACTTAATCAGTATTCCAGACCTACTAGTTTAGAAAAAATAGGTTTATTTAATAGTTGTGATTGCACATACATCTGTGTTCATATGTGTTTGCACTTGTCAGTGTGCATACTCATATGTGCACATGTGTCCATCCCTCTACCCATCAGTAATGAACAGCCAGTTAATGAAGGAGCCCTTGCTCCTTCCATTCCACCAGCCAGGAAATAATTACCTTGTGTCTGAAGCCATTCTCCATCTGTACCACACTCTACAGCTTCATTTAGCTGCCATCTCTCTAAAAATCAAATTCTTTCCCTGCCTCCCTTTCTTTCCCTCCCCTATCCCTTCTCTTCCAATTTTGCAACACCTTCATACTCCCGGCTATCTGAGGACAGATAGAACCACCTGACCACACACGTCTCTCTCTGGCTTTAAATATGATGAATTAATTTACTCTATTAAGTGACAGATGATTGCAAGAAGAATCTGGCTTTTGAAGGTTTAATAAAGCTTTTTAATAGAGTTTTCTATCTACAGACCCTTGTTTGTTCTCACACGGACATATTCATTATCGAAGAAATATACCTCCTAAACCAAAGAGGCTTAACATGACTCTCCATTGCTATCCTTTCTCCTGTCTTTTTTCATCATTTCCTTCATTAAGTCGTTTACTACTTTCTAACCACTTGACCTCTCTGTACCTTCCCAAACTTATTTCTCTGTGCTGTTCTTCTGCTTACCTGTTTTATTACCTTGTTTTAACTCATGGTAACCTGTGTTATATTCCATGTTAGAAACGGACAAAAATATGACCGTATAATGCAATATTGTGAAATGGAATAAGGAAAAACGATTCATTAAACAAAGAACACATCTCCTGCTGTGGATGTTTTCAAACTTATTACAGGCACATCTGGAGACATGGGTGCTATGAAGAGGCATGGGGTTTCTGTTTATAATCAGTTGAGAGAAAACACATGGAGATCATAAGACTGAAAGAAGAAAAGAAAAAGTAATACGATAAAGATAAAAAATGGGTGAGAAATGTCCATCTGCATGCGTGCACAAAAGTGCTTTTTTTCTATCCTTATTCTGGCAGACAGGATGAAATGGATGCCAAAAATATCATGCAAACAGAAGGTGGCACTGGTGCTATTCATATCGGAAAGTAAAAGTAAAGATGTGGGGGAATCTACATTGGGAAAACGCTGTGTTTGCTCTAACCCCTAAAATGTATGTACAGATAAGTGTCAAAATAATTCAATTCAATTCAGCTTTATTTATATAGCACCAATTCACAACATAAGTCACCTCATGGCACTTTACAGTGTAAGGTTTAAGACCTTACACATTATATAAATATATACAGAAAAAATTTGAAAACCCAATAGTCCCACTTGAGCAAGCACTGAGGCAACAGTGGAGAGGAAAAAACTCCCTTTAACGGAAGGAACCTCCAGCAGAACCAGGCTCAGGGTGGGCGGCCATCTGCTTCGACCGGTTGGGGGTTAGTGGACATAGGAGAGAGAAAAGAACAGCAGGTAACAGAGGTAATAACAACAGCAAGGAGCAGCAGACAAAGCACTGGGCAAATTGGTTGGATCAGCAGCTACAGCTCCAATATTGAGGTTACCTGAGAGAGAGAGAGACAGAGAAAGAGACGAAGAGAGAGAGCACAACTAAGGGAGAGAAAAGAAACAAAGTTTATAACATGCAATGACGTCAATATAGTGGACAGAGAAGGAAAAGAAGAAGAGGATCTCAGTGTGATATAGAGTCCCCCAGCAAACTAAACCTAGCATAACTAAGCATAACTAAGAGATGGTTCAGAGTCACCCGATCCATCTCTAACTATAAGCTTTATGAAAAGGAACATTTTAAGTCTAATCTTAAAGGTAGCAAGGGTGTCTGCCTCCCAAACTTTAACTGGGAGCTGGTTCCACGGTAGAGGAGCTTGATAGCTTAAGGCTTTGCCTCCCTTTCTACATTTGAAAACTCTAGGAACCACAAGTATTCAAGATTTAAAGATTCAAAACACTTTATTAATCCCAGAGGGAAATTGTTTTGCCACGAATACAGTCGCTCTTATTACAGAAAGATTAAAAAAACCCACCACCATAAATAGCACCAACGAAATATAAATGTAAAAACAACAACCATATAAGCACAATAAACAAGAACAACGTGATACATCCATCTCTAACGTTGTTGTTATCCCCTCCCCCCTTTAACAGGAAGCAGGGGAGGAATTGAAGAGTTTGATGGCTACAGGAAGAAATGATTTCCTTTGGCGTTCAGTGGAGCACTTGACATTGATGAGTCTCTGGCTGAACGTGCTCCTCTGTCCAGCCAGGACACTGTGTAG
>JAUMHF010000005.1:11432418-11453835 GCA_032359275.1 Microctenopoma steveboyesi | reverse complement strand
ACGCTGGACACCACAGACTCATAGAACATCCGCAGCATGGTGCTGCAGACATTAAAAGACCTGAGCCTCCTCAAAAATTACAGTCGACTCTGGGCCTTTTTGTAAACAGCAGTTGTGTGTTTAGACCAGTCCAGTTTATTGTCCAAGTACACCACCAGCTCCTTTGTCTTACTGATGTTGAGCTGGAGATGGTTGAACTCACACCAGACCACAAAGTTGTTCACCACTTCTGAGTATTCTGTGGTATCTCCACCCTGAATACATCCCACAACTGCAGAGTCATCAGAGAACTTCTGAACTTCTGAGAGAGACCACCACTCTGAGAGCAAAGTGCTCTGCTGGGATAATAAGGTTCTATGTGTCAGGTCTCCTCCTGTGATTCCTGCCCCAGAACTCTTATTTTGGTAACCTTCCTTTTCCCACGTCCTGCCACCCGCTCACCTCACCACGTAATCAGTCCCTTATAGATTTCACTGGTGTCTCGGCCCGCATGATTTAAGGCCTTCCCTTGCCACTGAACGCTACCAGATTGTCAGACCGTTCTGATGTCTCGACTCTCCAGCCTGCTTGTGAACCTACTTCCCAGCTCTGTTACTCTTAGTGAGTTGCTGTCCTTGCCTGTCCCTGCACCCGGTGTTCTTCGGATCCCCGACCCCTGTCTCGTCTCAGGATTTTGTCTATTATTGTTATTTGTTTGCCAGCAATTATTACCAAAAATCACAAAAAAGCTGTTGGACTATCTGAAAAGTAAAGCGAGGTAAAGAAAAGTAAACTCCAGTGCAGAAATGTGGCTGTTCCAGGTGGACTCCCTCGGCGCACCTCCCCCTCACTGTGTGCCATGCGCTCTGTGCGTAAAGGCCTGGATCAATGCGGTAAATAATGGAACGATACACGCGAGTGTATCTCAGGAACCCATTGGATGATTATAATGGTTCAGACGTCTTTGGAAACCTCTCATCCAATAGAATCGATTGGTGTTGAGGTTGAATGTACAACGGTCGTATTCACTAAGCACACTAAGTAAACAGCACAGAACAATGCTGTGCCGGTGCGTCTGACATTTCTAAACAGTCTACAGGAGAATAATGGTTCTTATATTGTTAGAAAGGTGAGAGTCTTGGCTTTAATTTTGTTGTGTGTTTTGCGTGGTGTGTAGCTCATTAGCATATTAGCCTCTTTTTCCGATCATTTGGTTTAGCGGTGTATTGTTGTTATAGTGTGTTGTTGGTGTGGAAAAAGATGTTTTCATCGTTTAGATGTGTTTCTTCCCTTTAAGTAGATGTACAGTATGCATATATTGGTCTACAATAAGCATGTTTTTAGAATGACTTTGTAACAGGAAGTCCTAGCGTCTGTCGGGTTCAAGAGGTTAAAGGTAGACTGTTGGTGGATTGTTGTTCAATTTCAGTTTCAGATAAAACAAGCAGCTTTGTAAATTATGCAAAATAAACATTCTCATGCCAACAGATTGGGTATTTGCAAGGTGACATATTGTTAGCCAAATTACAATAGTCTGAGGGAATACCTCATGCAGAGTTGCTTCGGATCTGCAGATGCAGGACTTGACAAGGTTTTTTTTCTTATTTTTGAGAATGTAGTAAACACTCTGACATAAGGATTTTTGCTTTCTCTACTCATACATGTATTCTGAAGTTGAAATCTGCTGTGCCTCAGGCAACTTCTCCCACTTGTTTAACCCTACTTTGTTTAAATGATGTTTGTGCTTTTTGTTTTTCATTGGAATTTGTCCATATTAGTATTATTTTGCAGCATTGTGTACACCTATACAAAATATACAAACAAATATGTAGCAGTTATACAAAACTGTATAATTTACATTGTGGATGAGTTCCTACTCCAATTGACTGACCACATGCTCGTTCAACAATCTAATACCTAATGCAGGGTGTGAAGGCCGACTGCTCAGTCATCCACTACACTCGCCCACAGCACATGTTCTTTGTTTGCAAACATTTTAAGTTAAAACACATACACAGTTTGGGTTTATTATTTGCTTTATTAATCACAATTATGGTATTGACCATTTGAAGCAGACGTATCGTGGCTGATGCAAAATTGTTTGTATAGTTCTATTAATCTTGCATACATACAGTATTTCCATTTCTCAAATTCACATTAGTCAAGTCAAATCAAGTATTAATGTCTTTAAATGAAAATCAGTTGCAAATTCCAAGATGCAGAAAGCAGCTTCATTGTTACCCAGACATAACACTGTGTTAGTGTTTCATGACCCCTTGCCCTTCATTGTTCCAGACATGTGCTCTTCATTGGATTGGCCAGCAGATGTCTCTATAGTAAATTGTATCAAATGCTTTGAAGCGCGGAACGAAAGCTTCGGTTTCTCCATCAATAGTGAATACTCACATATTTTTGTTAACATTACTGTCAATTATTTGCTTGTATTAATCTTTCGTGTTACCTTGTTTTGAGTGTGGTCCAGGTGTGGCAAAAGAGGTGGTAGAGGGTGGAGCCACCTTAAATACAGAGGCGAAGAAAAATTGGATTAAACCACATGCTCAGCTTGAACAGGGGGGAAGGGGAACTGTCTGTTTGTATTGGGTAATTCTCTTGGTTATATTACATGTCCAGTTTTGTCTTTTGAATAACATTTATGTTTTTCAAATATTAGCCCATACATTTATCTCCATTTGTATTTATTGTTTGTCTTATAGTGGTCTTAGTTTCTGTCATTAGTTTGTTGTATTGATTTGTTCAGTTAGCTTATAACTAAGTCTAGTTCCTTTTTTTTTTTTTTTTACCTCTTTTAAGGGCCAATTATTTACTGTATGTTTTGTTGACATTTTTTGGTGTAAATAAAAACCTTTCTTTTTGAAAACCACCTGTGGCTCTTGCTACCTTGCTCTCGGTCCCCAATAAACCCAATATGTCAATCGAATAACACGAATGTTGTGTAAACCTGAATGTGAAGGCAAAGGAGCTGCTGGTCATCTTCAGAGATTTCAGCAGAGTTTTTGAGAATAGCAGATTCACATTAAGCTGGAGGCAGCTATCTTAGCTTTAGCAAAGATATTGTATTTTTTATATAACAAAAAAAGGTGCTGACAGCTGTGCTTGTTTTAAAAGTTTGTGAAGTCTAATACTTGAAGATACTGTTACCTTTTAAAGCACACTTCTAACATCACATCTTGCTCCTTACACAGCTGAAATTATATATGTTCTGTGTACCCACAGTGTAGCAGCTGGAAAGAAGTGGTCTTGTATTTATGTGTCTGATTTCACCACCCGGGGTGACATCACAGATTGGTGAATTGGGTAGCACAAGTGAGGAAACTGTTTTATTAAATTAGGTAATGTGCGCAGAGACAAGAGAGTCACACTTCAAGGTCACACTGTATAACACCGATCTAGCTGTTTGTGGTCTAAGTAAACTGAGAATCAACTGCTCCTATGTTCTTTTGTTATTGCCATGGCAGCAGATGTTTTACCAGATGTTTTTAAATGCTAAGAAAATTGCTGTTATTTTCAGTTTGAATAAAAATCTCCAATATTTGAGACAAAAAAGAAATAAATAACATCAGAACTCTAATTTACACGTCAGTGGGATTTTTTATAAAAAGAGCTTAAACAGGTTCTAATGTTGAGTGTAATCTTCTCATCTCTCACCATTTCTCAATTCATTCATTCCTCTTATTTCTTAACTTATTACTTATTTTTGACTGTGGCCCTGCAATGCAGAGGCTGCAATAAAATTCCTCAACCCGTTTACCACCTCTAGGTCTCTCCTTATATTATTCTCTCTCTTGTGCTGCTGCCCTGCTCAGCACCTCATCAGAATGGGCCAGCATTTACCAATTATTTGCAATCTTATTCTCTCCATGCCTTTCAACATCTGTTTTCCTTTGTCTCTCATTTTCCCTTTCTTTTGTACAGCCTCCTTTACTTGATCACGCCTCAATCTTCATCCATCAGAATTCGTCGCTGTTCTGTTTCTTCAAAATTCATGTCTCAAGTCCTGCTTTAGTGCCACCTACAACAGAAATCCTTCTACAAACTTCCACACAACCTCCCACCAAAATTAAACTCAGGGGAAACTGGGGGAGGCGAGGTGTGTGTGTGTGTGTGTGTGTGTGTGTGTGAGAGAGAGAAAGTCAATGTAGGTGTTTGTTGATTGTTCATGTTTCTATTTCAGCCCATGATTTGTTGCATTCATCCTCATTCGTCCTTGGATCTCTTTGTAAGAGTAAACACTTGACTACTGTATTCTAAACACAAAATTATGAATAAAACTACGCAAGGAAAACAAATAAATTTAGCAACTAAGGAATGAAATTGGAGTTTGAAAACAATCAGTACAGATTCTGATGCACTAATTACCAAACATTTGTTGTTTATGATTCATCGAATAAATGAATCATAGCGTGGTAAGCATTAACCAGTTTTTAAAAACTGTGCCTACACTAACTTTTGCTGCAATTTCCATAATACTTCAAAATAAACAGTATAAAACTCAAAAACGTGTTTGCAGTTTAGTACTGTAATTTGCAAGTCATTGTGGGAAAATTCCATGACATTGCATTGTTCTTATGGTAACTCGTTTTATTCATGTAAACAGAGCATATAACTGCTCACCAACATTGCTAATAACCATGCTGATGACCACATGGCAGTCTCCCTATCTGGCGGCAGCCATTTTGTTCATACACTTTGCAGATATTACCTGCCTGTCCATCCTCTTCATTGCCTGGTTATCTTCCCTGTCGGTTTTAAAAATAAAATTACCACAAACCCTCTTTGTTTGTTTCTGGAACTACCTTTCTGTATCCAACTACCTAAATCCTCACAAGTAGTCAGTTGTTGTCAGTTGGGTCAACTTTTGCTTCCTGTAGCTTAGATTTCAGATGTACACATTTCTTGTTATGTGTCAATTCTTTGGTCAATTTCTTTATCACCTTTCCCAATGAAAATTGACTAAAAAAAGGCTGTTAGCGAGGAATGCCTCTGAGGGTCTGTGTTCAACTTGCCAGGATATTTGCCTGTGTTAGAGCAACAATTGTTGTTCTTTTAACTTATTCACCTGATAATAATGTACAGTGCTTAAGATGTTTCTAACTTCTTACCTGTGTTATCAGAGATGCCATATATGATTTATGGGGTATTTGTGATTATTTCAGTCATATAACAGAGTTTATAAGGAACACGAATGTTCCTTTAATGTTTTTCCTTTATAGATTATATTTGTAAAGCCTATATTTTGTACAACTACTGGAAGTGGTTCATGTGTACTAATGGGAAATTAATCTTGCAATAATACTAATTAGAATTGCATAGTGAATGCAGTAGAAGTGTATTACTTTGCTAGGATTTTTTAAAGGATAGATTTATGATGTATTAAAGCATTATAGTAATGTGATTTTGTCCTTATATTTAGTTGTTGATTTCACATTTATTGATTCCATATTTTTCAAATACCACCAGTCCTTGTTGCTTAAAATGTTAGGTATTTTGTCAGTGATTGATTTTCAGTGAGCTGTCTTTGCACTCATCATCTGTCTCTGCAATGCAATGCCCAATGTTACAGAACAGAAAACAAAGAGGACTTTTTCATCAGTCCCTTGAACAAGATGTTCAAATGTTGTAAAAATAACTGATTTTGATCGAGAGATTTAACATACATACTCTCAACTGAATCAAATCTAAATCTAAATCGCCCCTCCTGCGGACCATATGCCCTCCCGGGAGGCCACCCAACCATGCAAACACCCACCCACCCACTCAAATCTACAGGGGGACACTGTCCCTTTGCTATAGAGCCTCGTCCTTCAAAACTGGATGATGGTGTTGCTGGATGTATATCATGTTAGCTAACAAGTGTTAAAGTCATTTACTCTGTCTGAAAATGCACGGAAACATCACACAACATAGTTGTTGATGTATCTAAGGTCTTGCCATTACTTTTGATTCCGAATTGAGTTTAATTTGACAGACATTTAGGCTATTATATTGTGTGCCCTGCTACAGGAGACGAGTAGAGAGCCTGTGGCTATGTTTTGTGACTGTGCCCCTACTACTTTTCTTAGAAAATAAACTTGCAGAACTGGACATTGCTGAAGGACTAGGCTGCAAGGCAAAGAGAGCCATAGGTGGATTTTCAAAAGATAGGATTTTTTTAACCCAAAAAATGGAAATCATAATATAAAAATGTACACAAAAAATAATGGGCCCATAAAAGATGTCAAATGACGTCTAACTAGACTTAAATTGAACAGAACCACACTACAATCAAACTGACCTACTGAACTAAACACACAGGTGAGTATATATTCTGGATTTTAAGGCCATTCTGAAACAAAAAGGTCAGTCATAAATAAACATTAAACAATAAATACGAAACAAAAGGGGTGACCGACCAGTTTACCAAACGTAATCTAATTCAGAACTCAAACTACAATGTATACAGTACATAATCTAATCAAAAAATATACAACTCAAAACAAGGTAAGTTTTGACCTACCATGAACAAAAACATAACATAACTGTATCTGACTGGCTACAGTGTCGACTGTAGCCAGATTTTTCAATAGGAGCTACAGTGCATCATGTGGTCCAAAAGTATTGAACAACAAAAGCAAATGACAACAGTGACGCCAGATTGTTAGTGGATAGTGTAGGTGGATAGGAAACGTCTAACAGTGCACTTTGAATGTTTTTATTTTGCCTGTACTGAAAAAAGTAATAATCCTGTTACCACACCATGTTCGATTTCTTAGTTAAGCCACCGTTAACTTTTTTTTTTCTCTTATGAGTCTTTACAGTTAATCAAAGTTATGCTGTGGGTATGCACAGCTACTACTTTTAGTGTATTCAATATCTTTAATCTTATAGGGAATGTTCTTTAATTTCTATTCAAATGATTAGTATGCATTTTGTGAAATTCGTTTATGTGTACATTTATGTTTCATTGCATGTTTTTAACATAATTTCATTGCACATTTTAATTTTTATATTGCATGCTGGTAACCTGGTCCTGTTCTGGATTACTGTTTGAATACACTTGTGACTAATTGAATGGAACTGCTAAACCAATTGTGTGGTTGTATGGGTGGTAGAAAATATTATGTCACAGAAAAGGAGGCCTGTGAGTGGCCTTAGATGGATCTGTCTCAGACGACAGACAGAGCAGACAGGAGAGAGAACACGAGGAGTTGCACACAGTCACAATGAGAGGTGGACAGAAACTTGTTTTTGTCACTCCCTGTGCCATTGTCACTGTGATGCTGCTGAACGCGGTAGGTGGTACTAGGGAATAAAAAGCTACAGACCTCATGCGGCAAGTGAAAAGAAAAAAACCCCGTGGCCCTGTTCTCTCCTTTGGTTTGGTTTTAACTAATATCTGGTCTCTTTATTTGGATAAATGAAATGCTTACTAGAATGTACCTTTTCCTAATTGAAATAAGTTGTTTCCACCTGACTCAATGATCCTGTGGCTTGTCCTTATTTTAGTTGTTGTATATTCAATCTTGGTATCTGCATAAATTGTAAATTGTGAACATGTTCATGATCTATGTTCTGCTGTAAGGGATAAGATAGAATCAGTGAAAAGACAAGAGTCACTACTTGGATGTCTCTCATCCTGTTGCCAGGTACAGCTTTCTCCCAAAGGTGAATCAGTTCACCTCCAGATTAGCCTGTTTCAGCTCAGGCTGACAACTCAGCAGTAAAGTAATAGTTCCCCATCAACTGAAGGAGAGATGATAATAAACCTAATTTATGTGTGGTATTAAATCATACCGTAATCATAAAAAGAGGTGCAGAATGCAAATGTATTTGAAAGAAAGGGAAAGAAGCTGGTTTTCTTAATTCTTTTTTTAAATTCTTTAGCGCCCTGCAACTATGGCTATCGTCAGCACTGAGACACAAAAAACAGACTCTCTCTCAAAGTACCTCTTTATGTTTTGTTCTGTAAATACTGACATGAATTAAATATTTAAAAAAATAAAGGTTCTGAGATGTCACTTTGGCATTTGAATGTAGCTTGTGTTACCCCAGATTATCAAAAGCTTTGGCAACACATGCTGTTTTGGATTTTTTTTTGCTGCTTACCATTGATTCTTTTTCAGATGAATGGGCAGAGTTATCCTGCCTTTGAATTTCACTGTTCGGTGGACATTCACACTAAAGGTCAGGCAACAGGTTTTTTTAGGAAAGCCGGGAGACAACAACTCAACAGGTTAAGATTACATCATTCTCTTTGCTCTGCTGCAGGCAAGGCAATGACCTAAAAACCCATCTGGCTGTGTGTGTAAAAGTCATTTAACCAGAGGTCATTAGAGAGGAAACATTTCCTCTCTAAGTGCCCGTCTGTGCAGTTGCAGTTGTTGTGTGTACATTTTTCCATTGTGTCCATTTGCATGCAGGTAGATACGTAATCTAATCTTTTACAGTCTAATACATTCCGCTGTCTCCGTTAAATGCTCTATTAACATAATGCAGTATATCTACAGACGTGATCTTTTCTTCATCTCACCTGAGAATTTTTAAGAGTGTACAATTGTTTTTTTACAATTGTTAAAT
Source organism: Microctenopoma steveboyesi (assembly GCA_032359275.1). Taxonomy (NCBI): domain Eukaryota; kingdom Metazoa; phylum Chordata; class Actinopteri; order Anabantiformes; family Anabantidae; genus Microctenopoma; species Microctenopoma steveboyesi. Next base: position 11,445,282 of record JAUMHF010000005.1, on the reverse strand, counting down.
ACTATGACATTTTGTTTTAACTTTTAAGTTATGTGTCATTTGCCTTTTCTTATCTATGATTTCACTAAAGCCATATGACAAATGAGACTGCAGCCCAAAAGCCCCAAAAAGTTGAGATGATAAAACCTTTAAAAGAATAACAAAACAAATGATTTCAAAAGTCAGAACGAATTTTTTTTACATACACACTGTACTTACAAAGGACTTGTATATGGTTATAGTGTGTGAACAAATGTAAATTCAGTGTCCATGTAACATGACAAGTATTCAATTAAATTACATAAAATTAATTTACTAATAATTTATACTACAAATGTTAAGTGTTGAGCTTAGTTGTTGGTTTAATTAATGTAGGTCTGTTGGCTTCAAAGAAAGGCAGATCTTGGTGTTAAACAAACAACGCTATCTTTGTTAATCTAGATGTACGATTCTGAAACAAACAAAATCCATCACTGTCACCAGAGGTGTTTGAAAGACCAAGAGAAGAAAGTTAAATACAAAGATGGTTTATTATCACTGGGAACACTATGTGAAATATTTTTGGAACTTCAATGTTCACTGTTAAGAAATTAAGTGAAGAAAGTTCTTATCAACTTTCTCTTATATATAGATAAGTGGACACAGTAACTCAACTGCAGTATTTATAAAATCATGCAATTGTTATTTTTGAAATATTTATAATGTTCAGAAAAAGCACTAGTCTGTTGTAGACGTTGTCTAGGCTTTTATAACAGAGACAAAACTGCAATTTGATCTCAACTACGAAACAAATTTCACAATAAAATGTTGAATTGTACAGTGAATTGTTATTCCAGCTGTGATTGGGCACAATGCGGAGTACCTGGGTGAATCAGCATTTCATAAAGACATCCAGCCAATTACATCTACAGGTAATTTAGAGTGACCAATTACCTTTTAACTGTGAGATAAAAACACGTAGGTTCTATATAGGAAGAACTCACAAACTCAACACAGAAAAGCATCTGCCAACTGGCCTGAATTCCAAAATTTCTAATTAGATGTTGCAAATGGCTCTAATGATGACATCAGACTTTTTTATATGAGCTTCTGTAACTCTACCACAAAGATAAAGCTAAAACTTAATTATGGTGGACTGGTAGATACGACAAAGGCTGTTATGCTACACCCACAATAATACACACAAGGTCCAGTCTAAACACACGAAACACATGAAGTTACTGTCTGGATATGTGTGTTTGATTCTTCTTGCATTCTTGCAGTTTTAAACAAACCAGCTTCATCACATGGCGGGTAAAAATTAATGAACCCAACCTGAAAAATGTAACACTTTTATGATCCATATTTGGTGCACTGTATATATAATATGGCATCAATAACTGAAATATTAAAATTAATTGAATTAATAAAAAAGATACATTGCCACAATGAAAAAGTAATTTTGTCTGAAATAATGACAAAGTGGTCCACTAAACTGGGAAGTCTCATGGGCTAGCCAAGGGGTTATCAATATTTCATGTTTCTAGCAATGCAGTAAATTATATGCAGTGAAATCGAACAACATCTAATGCATATCGACACAAAGTTACCTTGCAATCTACGTAACACTGTCACATTTTTGGCAGAAACACTCTGTAGCATGCACGTACATAAAAAGAAGAATTTGATTTTGCAGTGTGAGGAAGTATTGATTTAGAGTAGATCACATTAAAAATTATGTTTATTTCATTATTTCTTTCTCTGACTAGTTCTGTTGTGTTGTCTATGTGTTGAAAAGTGGCTGCAAGAGGTTAAAATTGTGTAAGAGCAGCAGCTGTATAAGGAAAGCCGTCTTTGATGGCAGTAATTAGCACCTCTTCACTAATTAAAGTATACTTCTGGGGCACAGGATTATGAAGTTTGGTCTCAAATCATGGCACTTTACAGGTGGTCAACAACAGGAATGGGCTAAATGATGAGTTTTTGCATATGTAATTTACTCAATAATATAACATGCTTGACAAAAATGACAAAAAACATATCATGCTACTTTCTTTTTAAGTTAAGTGTGGGACAGTATTTATAAACTCACTGAGGCTGGCGGGTTGATCTTGACTGCCCTCAGGTCAACAGAGGTGTTCCCCACCAAAAAATATTTACTTTGTTATGTGGACATTCAAACTGGGCTCGATTTAGTTGACATCTTAAAGTTTATTCAATGCCTAGGTTGTGTTTACTAGTTTTCTCAGTGGCTTTCATTTCCCTCCTTCTTGGTCGCTTCTCTTTATGGATTCATTTCTCAAATCCTTTTATTCTCATACTTAACTTTGTCTCAATATCCATCACATTTTTGATTGTTTAAAGCATTGAATTGATTTTTTTATATGTTTTTTTCTTTCGCTAGCCTTCATAGTGTTAACATCAGATCAGGCATAGTGAACCTTTATTAAATAAAATAAATTTTTTATCAAAACCTGGCTCTTATTTATTGATTAGTGGACACAGTAACTGAGCTACAGTTTACTCCAGCTGCTATTTGATTTAGCAAGAATTTTACAATTTACGAATTCTCTTTCTTATGCAACCCTCCCATTTATCTGGGCTTGAAACCGGCGCTAGGAAGCAAACAAGCAACCCTGGGATTTATGATCCGTTAACAATTGCCGACTGCCCTACCTATTGTAGTTAAGTTACTGAGTACACTTTATTTGGTACATAGTAAATCAACTACAGTTTTTACTAAAGAGTCCATATGAAAACTGACCTGCTATGTACTTATTGACATTTCATTGAAATTATTTCCTGCTGTAGATAACAATCCTTTTGATATGATTAAATAATCTAACATTCAGAGAGCACATTATTGTAGTGTGTTCTAATATTAGAGTCTGGCCTCATGTGAGATGCTTTTTTCTCTATAATTTACTCCCACACATCACATAACATCATACAGTTTACTTTACTTTGAGAGATTTCTTTATCTCTGGGGCGATATGTTACATGTGGTGCACACTCACACACTGTAAAAAATGTGCATGTAATGCAACAATTAAATTAACCAATGTCTCACATTTAAATTTGACACTGGTGGATTTACTATGAATTGAATGTGATCAAGTCTTTGCATGTTAATGCTACAGATAGTGTCTTCTGAGACTGTGATTGTTCTCAGACATTTTTAGTTTTACTAAGTATACCATACAGGGTGAGATAAAACAGGAACATACTATAATCACATGCATTTATACAGATTATCAGCTAAGATGCAGGGAATTTACAAAAGTAGTTTCTTACTTGCATTTGGAATTCCACACTGATATCATGATCTTTACACCACTTCTGATTAACTGTCTTTCTCTCCATCTCCAGAGACTAAATAAAAGTCTAGATGCTGGTATTTCCCAGTCAGCACACTGACGGATGTTTGAAGTAAGGCAACTTTGTAGGACTGCTGAGTTAAAGCAGTAGCCTTAGCTACACTCAGAGAATTGATTGATGGCTTAGCATGTACACACACACACACACTCCTCTCACACACAGACACACATATGCATTCATATTAAACATAAGTGGTTCAGCCAGAGGACAGCCAAGTTGTTAGGAAATATGGGGAGAGAGAGATGGAGAGCAGAACAGAAGAGAAGAAGAGTGGCTTTAGTCAAACTTAAACTCTTTCTGGCTCGAAAGACTAATCACATAACTATCTCGGCTTTATTTACCACGCGCTTCTCAGCTCCAGGATGTCCTTGGATCACACAAAAGTAGAAAAGAGAGACAGAAACATAGAAGAAGAGTTTCAGATATGAGTGTCTGTGTTATCCAAACTAACTTCCATCCACCAGTCTCCATGCACATTAAAAAGGTGTGGAAATGTTTTAATGGACCTTGGTTTGTGCACTGGATTCAGTGACTTAAAGGGGTGTCCCAAAACTTTTGGAAATATAGTGTATATAAAAGTAGTAATAAACTATAAAAATACCTCATCCTTACCATTCCTTCACATTTCTCATTTTCACAGCAGTCCCATTGTATCAAAGATGAAACAGTGGAGCAATGTAAAAAGAGCGGAAATGACAAGGAGACGAGGAGAGTGGTTTCAAAGATGGAGCAAGGGAATGGGGGGCAGTTGCAGACATCTTACAAGTTCTGATCAAAATTCAGAAGTAGATCAAGTGGATATGAAGTTTGTCCCCTCTCCCCCATCCCCAAGCTCTTTTACTCCTTACCCACAGGGCTCTTATCGTCTTTTGCTGTTCTTCATGCCAGCATCTTCTTTGCACTCGTCCTTCAACCCCAGCCACATCTCTCCCTTAAGGCCATTGATAGCTCTATGCATTACTCTACATATCTTACACCCCTCCTTCTAGCGATGTGCGTACTTGCCTATTTTCCTTATCCACTACACACTCCCTAAGGCCATTTACTTCCTTTCCCATTGCAACTGATAAAAGGAGGAATAAATGAAGTAGTGCATATTAATTTGTGGTGGCCACCCTTAACTGGCTTAAATCAGGGTGGGGAATCATGAGTTCAATCACCCAGACTACAGAGTTAGATGTCAATTTAGTCAAGGTTGGAGGTTTTAGGGGGCTTAACTGTTAAAATAATACTAATAATATACTAAGAATTGTTGTTTTATTAGTCCCCTTGGGGAATCTTTTTGCAGACTGGCTGCACGTATGAGGTGCCAATGGTCAGGTAATTGGTGTCTTGTTCAAGGAAAAGACAAGTGTGACTTGAGTCCAAGTCAACAACCTGTCTCTTACAACCAAACCTGGATGACTGAGAATCTTCACAGTCTTATAACTGGACTAAAGGTTTTTCAGCATATTGTAGTATGAATCATTCTGTATTTATTATTTGGCTGTGGCTGCTCACTGCTCTGAGGGGGGATGGAACATGTACAAAATGTATCAATGATAAAATAAGGAGGATTCTTCTTGTTCACTGAGGAGGTCCAGCTTTGACACCCTGCCTAGACCTGTTGCCACTCCTTTTAGTTAAGAACTGATCCCAAAGTCCTTCTTTAAGTTAGTGACATTGAGTATTTAGGCTAATTTGCCACATGTTAAAAATAAACAAAGTGGACTCTGCCTTCGAGGCAGCATTCCCCCTAAAATAAATGTGACTACTGGGCCCTGTAATGCTTTGTATCTTATGTTGAATAAAATAGTCATCCTGGGGCCTTATTGTAATGGCATCACAGATATGGAATCAGGTCGCATTACACACGCGAATAAGACAAGAGATGACTGTGCTCTGGTCCATTCTGTAAATATCAACTAGGGCTGCCGCTGTGGCTATTTGCATAGCTGGAGGGAGTAAAGAGAGATAAAGTATCAATTGCTTCTTTTCTATCAATATTATTCTTAGCTGCAAATCAGGAATAAATAATTCAGAATCACTTGTAATTTGAATTAGACATAAGGGAAATAGACACATATATACACAAGACATACATGCAGTACAACTGCTGTTGAAACAAAGCTATTCGCTGTGATGGGCCTATGTAAGTGGTTACCGTGGTGGAAATTAGCAAGTGAACCGCCTGTGTTGATTACCCTTTCACAGATAGAGGGATACAAATAGCAGTAGTTAATCTTGTTTAAGGCACACAAATTTATTGTGACAGCTTAGCTGCTTCAACCCCGCAGACTATTGCAGTGTACATTTAACAGACTGATTGCAAAAAAAGGAACCAGAAACAGTTTTGGGTCTGCTTTTATTGGATTTAAATAGTTTGCTATTGATTCCGCATCTTTACTTTTAAACTAGCATATTTGTGTGTGTAACATTACCTAAACTGTGTAGGAATGGCTTTAGGTCAAATCATTTCATTTCATTTTATTTTTTTATAATTGGCCAATAAACATGCAGCAATATTGGACCCATTAATAATCTCCTAGACCAAGTGGGGAGACACAGTCACACAAAGACACACCCATATGTTTATATGTAAAATTTATGCAATAGCAACACACCCCTCTCTTCCCTCTATCTCCCTGAATGCCCTAAGCTTCACTTAATTTCCAATTAGTTCTCTCATTATTTGAGCCACTGTTCCTCTTCTTCTATCCTTGCTTCATCATGTCTGTAAGTTGGTTGGTACTATAAAGAAGAACTATAAAGGAAGCTTGAACAGCACTGTATAATGCACTTTGTATAAAGATTTTAATATAGATAGACTTTAATAAATATTTTTATCATAGTTATGCAGTTATAACATTTTATTTTGTATGTATGTATGCATATTTTTGTTTATGTGTGGCAATGTAGCTTTGTCCTTTTCCGAAACAAATTTCTCTTCCAGGAAGACAAATAAAGGAACTTTGGTTTGGGATTATGGAGTGTGGAGAGGGACACAATATAATAAATTTAATAATCATTTAAATAGCAACACAAACTGTGAAATAAATTAATAGAGAGTGAAAAAAATGTATATATATATATATATATATATATATATATATATATTTTTTTTTTTTTTTTTTTTTTTTTTGTATTGACATTGATATATTTGGTTACTTAAAAAATATATATATTTATTTTACTGCATGCAGCAACAAGCTGTGAAATAAGTAAATACACAGTGAAAAGAATACACATACTTTTTGAAAATATTTAATAACATATGTTTGAATTAATTACACATTTAAATAGCTATTTAAATGCTTATTACATTTTTTATATTGTATCCCTCTCCACACTCCTTTATCTTTCCCTCATCTCTCCATGTTCTCTCCTGTTCACCATTAGTGATGGCCAGATGAAGCTTCATGAGGCTTTGAAACCTCTCAGCTAGTGATGCCAAACAAAGCCTTGTGAAGGTTTGAACCAATTTTACCCATTGTATTGAAAAGTGGTTCACTACTCAAAGATTTATCCATTGACTCACTTGGTTAACATTTGCTTTTCATGGTGGTTGTTGTGCAGCCTCACTAACACACATTGCATGTGCATTCTTTTTTTTGACTTATTGTGTCAATGACCTAAATAAAGCTGAAATCTATCTTTTCTGCCTTATAAAGTAGTAAATGGAATGTTGATACCTGCGTAATGATTAGATTAGAATAAATTTAATAAATGAAATGAATTTATAATGATTCCAAATTAAACACTGGACAGAGTATTCAGTGAGGCTATGGATGTAAAATATGTTATCATAATATAATACAAATTAATATAATATATATCACTTGATTTCATTTGGTGTGTACTGGGTGAAAGAACAGGAGGTGTTTCATTCATCCAAAATACATTTGTACTGACTTTCATAGCTCCACCTAACTAACCAAACTGTTCAGCTGATTCATTCTGAATAAAGCAGAGAAGGGGTTCAAACGTCATCAGTCTTGGTTTTTTTCCGATTTGAAGCAAGCTCCAACACAGTGCTCCAAAAACAAGACTGGGGAACATCCCTACTGGCTTCATGCTCACAAACCACCCTGCTGGTCATAAACGCTATAAGACAAGCAGATGTATCTTAGTGAACATATACAGCTTAATGCACTACCTTGCCACAAGTTTGACATGGGACAAATGAGTGCCAGGAATGTTTGTGTCAAACTATTATAACATTAGTTTTTTGTGTATACTTTCTAAATTTATCTGAATAAGTATACACGCTCTTAACATGTCTGTATTTCTCTGAGACTTGAACCAGTCATTTTTTAAAATTACAATGGTGGCAAGAAAAAGTGGAAATAAAGAAACAGGGTGAGGAGAATCACTGTGGTTGTAACTTGTAACTTGGGAAACAGGTCTATTCATTTTATTGTATTTCACTGTCGTATATATTTTGAACTGCACACCAAATCACAAACCACTTTCATGCGTCCCGCTAACAAGGCTTCATGCGTCATCACATACACCCTTCGCTAATAATTCCCTTGATTACTTAACACACGCTCCAAAGCTTCAGCACGACAAGTCACCATTTTTCACACCAGTTCCTTTTTAGTGTTTAGTTCCTTCCTCCACCTTTTGTTCTTTTCTGAGTTCTAGTGCTAATTTTAGTATTGTAGTTTTTTGCCTCCTTCTGGAGTATATCTCTGTTCAGTTTTATTTCCTGCGTTTGGGTCCACCTTTTTGTACATGTACCTGACACTAATGATTAAAAGGCGCATACGGGGACATAACTTTCTAAGCATAAACATCCCCGTAGGGACACCCAATATATAAAAAACGGTATATATTGTAACTATGTATGCTGGGTTAGAGGGAAATAGATCAGCGGCAGTGTTGGCTGCAAAGTAGAAACCTCATCGTAAATGTGTCATTCTTTTTAGAGTGCGTGTATGGACAATAAACAGAAACACTATAATATGTACACTTTCAAAGAATGCAAAGAAACTGGTTTATGATGCTCTCTGACAATTATAAGATTCCGACAACAAATGAGTTTAATTTTTTTTATAATGAATCAGTATGTGTGCCTCTGCATGCATATGTCTGAAGGCTCAGAATGAATAAGCTTGGATGACGCTGCTGTAAACACACAATAGAGGAGCTATTCATGTGCAGAGTGTTTGTTGAAGAAACTTTCACCAGCCATTATATTCTTGCTGCTCTAATTATGTTCTCTTTCTAAAATGTGTTGTCTCCAGCAACTTCCTATTGCATCTCAGCTATTGTTTAGATTGTGTTGATTCTGTATACATTTCTTTTCATTTGGCCTCAAACACAAATTGATTTTTGAACACTAGCAGTAATTTTCTGTAATTTGCCTTCATATTGTTTACTGCAGGCATATGGTTATCCTCCAATGTTTCTAAGAAATTGACTCTAAGAATGCATGTAATCGCATTTCATATGCACGCATGCAGTGCGTGTTTCTTTCAGCTAATTTTTGGGTAAAAAAATGACGTGCGAGATGAAGATGAATAAATTAAAGACTTCCATTAAACAAATATGGTAAAAAGAGGAAGAGAGGAGATGTACAAACACAGGCAGGACCAGACAATGATCATGACACGTTACAATGCCTCTTTATGAAACACTTATGGCCCTGAAATGTAGGTTCCCATTTCCCATTTTGTCCCATTGTCACATTTTGTCATGATTGGCAAACTTGGAAGACTTTCTGTGTGCAAGGCAATGCTATTATTGCCTTACTGCTTTTGTTAAAAAATATAAACCCATTATATCACTTTCTGCTTGTAGAGTTATGCTGTTAAGTTATTACTTTACAAACACACATGCAAGCTCAACCTGTGTATTTCATTCCTTGTATATCACCATAATATCACACAAGAATTATTTTATGATCAAAGTTTTAACATTTTGATATAAACCGAATACAGATAAAATAACTAATTTCAATAAATATTTGTGTATATAGTTAAAAAAATAACTTCTAATCATACTGTTAACATATTTATTTCTGGCTACAAATTAAATTTTAGACGGGGCCACAGAAGTATGTCAAAATGTAAATGCAGTCAACAATATATTCACAAATACATCTTAAAACAATTTATTGTATCATTATCTCTTCTTAGGTATAAATGAGAAAAAAGTCATTTTATATTGTTTTATTTATCTTGCTTATTGGACGTTTTCATTTTTTTTCATCACCTGTCTTGTTTCTGCTTTCTGTTTGGTCCGTTTGCATTTTCTCTCTTTCTCCCTTGCAGTTTCTGTTCTAGTCTTTCTATATTTTATGTTTTGCTTCCACCGGCTTTCTTCTGTAGTTTATGGCATTTAGTTTCTGAGTTAGTGTTTTTTGCTTTGTACTTACTCGTGTCTCTGGTGTGGCTTCTGTAATATTTTGTAATTTAGTTCAGCCCTTTTTAGTTTAGTTAATGTTTTGTCCCTGCCTAGTTAGTCCTCTGCACTGGTACTGGTCCTGCTCCGGTTTGCTCCTTATGCGTTATCCTGCTCCTTTGCTTTTCTGGTATAGTCCTCTGTGCACTCGGGCCTCCCTTAGAAGCGATTTTTAGTTATCAGTTTCGGAGTTATCAGTTATTAGTTTTAGTTTGTTAAGTAGTCCATTGTTTATTAAATTTACTGAGTGCTTCATTGGGTCTGTCTGAGACCAAAGTAAGATTTCCTCCAAAATCCTTTTTACAATATCCAATCTTTACAACACAGAGTTGCGCAAAGTGCAGGTCAAATCCAACAAGTTAATGGGGGCCAGAGTCTGAAATCCGATACAAATGCCAGAGAGAAACAAAGATCAGGTCCAAAACAGATACAGCAGTTAGAATACCGGGAGGTCAGGCCGAAAAAAAGGCTGGAGAGTCTTCTCAGCAGGATCGAGACAGAGTGTGAATGCTGAAGTGGCTGCTTATAAAAGACAGAGAACAAGTGAAACTAATAGGTTGATTGCAGCAGAAAAGTAAAATGTTTTTACTAAATGTGGAATGGACCAGACATTAAAACAGGATGTTAAAATAAATGCATGATAACAGAGGTCCAGCTGGGATGGTGACTATTTAGTTACATATAGTTTGTGCATCCAATTGCAGAAGGGAAGAATGTTGTCTCTTTGCATTTTAAGAGAAAACCACAGCAACATGAATTATTAATTTATTTATTTTTCTAATAAATGACTACGATTCTAAAATCTTGGCCGATTCTTATGCAAGACATTTCTCAAGGAGACTGGTACAGCCTGCTTTACTGCTGTTCAGTGTGCCTGAATGTCCAGCTGCTGTCACCAGCTAACCCCACAAGCAACAAACCGCGTTTACTGTGTGTTCAGACCCCAATCAATGCTGGCCAGCATTAAACTTTTCCCATGCTGTCCATTGTGTACCACAATGTTGGAGCCATTAGATGCTTCTAATGTTGTGGCCAATCAGTGTATAATGACCCAGTCACATTAAAAAAATGTTGTTATATTTTAGCAAAGCCTTTAAATTTACTTATGATGGTCACCAGGAATAAAATAAAAGAGTAAGGCATATCTCACCAAGGAATAGTTTGGTACTGTCTTTACCCCAAAACCTCAGGTGGCCCAATCAAGCACTGGGCCTTTGAAGTGTAACTAACTGCACACTCTCCCCTGTGTGTATTTGTGTGTGAATAGCTTGTGCCTGAACAAGTACTGTATATGTGTCCCCTTCTGTAAATCCTTTTAATAGTGTGTGACTCTGTGTCTGTGTCTCTGCTGGTGTTTTCCACCTATGGGAGATCAATTAAGGAAAGAATAACAATTGTCCATCCTATCTATTTCCCAGGACAGATGAGATCAAAAGACAAATGAAGTGACTGCGTTCTACCGCAGCAAAGCTTTCTGAGGAATATGTGTCCTTGGTTACTAGAAAATAATAAACTACAAATCTAGGGCCTTGTCTCGAGTCATTCAGTAAGGCCCAAAGTAAGTCTTTTGTTTCTTAGCTACAGCTTTTAGAAATGCAATAGTTTCAACTGATTCAGTGATGGAGTACTAATGGCTGAAATTAACTTTATTGAATTACAGCTTTTATCAGCATCACTATAAAATGGATGTTGTGATTTCTGCATTTTATAGACATGGGCAAATAGCCAAAGAATTGAAGCTAGAATAAAGAAAACTGCTTATTTTTCTCCTAGTCAATGCCCTAGTGTCTCCCTTATGTCTATAGGAGCATTGCTGCCTCACCTATTTCTCACAGTGAATTTTAGAAGAAACATATCAAACAAAATAGAAACTAAAATGATGCTCAAATGAGAGGTGTGAGCAGCAGAATCTCTCAGCTGTTGTGCTAAAAGTTATATAAATATTGTTGGAGACCTAGTACACCCCTTCATGCCATGGATTCATCATGAACGTAGTGATAATGTTCCATGCCACATTTCCAAAATTGTTCAGGAAAACTTCAAAGCATTACCCTGGCTCGACCTTGCAACTTACCTACATAAAGCATACTATGTTGTTGATGTTTGGGTGCCAGGAACCAGGAGACATTTGTGAAGTCCATGCCTTGATGGTTCAGACCTGTTTTGATGGGACAAGGAGAACCTAGACAACTATCAATCTGTTCCTTTTCATTGTTCACAATGTTTAAAATGTGGTGTTTCATAATATACATATTCATATACATGAACCCTTATCAAACGTTCACTGAGTGGAGTAAATACACAATACACTTGGCAAAAAGACTTGTATTCTCTGACTTGGTTTGATTTTACAAAGGGACTGGTGGGTTCTGTAGGCAGTCCTGCTAGCAATATACCTGCATAAGCAAAGCCAGTGCTGCAAGCTGGCATGTTTGGAACAGTCTCTGTAGGAGAGCATTAGAAAGACCTGTAGACCAGCTCTCAAAACCTCTGATGTCAACCCACACACCTGCCAAACCACAAACAACACCATGCATACACACGTCTCAGTGCTTGACTGGGGAAATCAATTAAAGCATCACACATGCATGGTGCTTGTATAGTCATGTTTCTCCAATCAATGTGTGGCCACCACAGGTGATGTGTCTTAAAGAGTCTCAACATCAGCGACCCCTGTGGGAGTGATTTCCTGTTTGCTAATGTCAAACATTTTCTGTGTGATACCAGCTGAAAATTGCCTGTTGGCGTTGCCTCTGTCATTTCAGTGCCATAATAATGCCAATAATATTTCTTGTTTACTGAAATATGTGTATTCCATACAAAAACAGTAAGACTTGTGATACACACCAGTCTTCCAGTGAAAAAATGCGAGCTTGATAACATAAACGCATACTATCCTTGAGCTCCACATACCTACAGTTTAGCTTCAGAGGCTTTTATTTTACCACTCTGATGTCACCTCCCTGGCCAGTTGTCTGTTTAACAGACAAAGTAGGGACAAGTTCGATGATCGACTTTGTAGTTGTGTCATCGGATCTGCGGTCTTATGTCTTAGACACTCGGTTGAAGAGAGGGGCTGAGCTGTCAACTGATCACCACCTGGTGGTGAGTTGGATCAGATGGCCGGGGAAGCTGCCGGAC
>JAUMHF010000005.1:11411292-11432163 GCA_032359275.1 Microctenopoma steveboyesi | reverse complement strand
CCGGAAAAGGGTGGATTGTTCTCTCCGGGTTGGGGACAGAGTGCTGCCTCAAGTGGAGGAGTTTAAGTATCTCGGGGCTTGTTCACGAGTGAGGGACGAATGGAGCGAGAGGTCGACAGACGGATCGGTGCGGCATCTGCAGTAATGCATACTCTACATCGGTCCATTGTGGTGAAAAGAGAGCTGAGTCAAAAGGCGAGGCTCTCGATTTACCAGTCGATCTACGATCCAGTCTTTCTCTCGAGCAGAACTCCTTTGAGCTAGCGTCCATTCAGAAAAAAAAAGAAAAACATTTCTGCTTCTTGGGAGGTTTAATCCTATCAGACAGTGAGGATGACTGTAGATGTAACCCCTGGTGCGTTCGGTATTGTGACTGCCACTGCAACTCCTATGATCTGCAGTCCTGTAAATCTTGGTGTGTTAGATGTGTTGTGATACAAGGGGAATAGAAGAAATGACGTGAGTTAATCATAATTACAGACAGAAAAGGGCCAACAGCATTTGCCAGCTCAAAATAATTCAGTAATAAAAAATGATGGCCAGATTAACAAAAGTTATTGGCACAGCAAATAAAATTATTATAAAACCTCCCCGGAAGTCTTCGACAAGCTGGCCAATTAAAACAGAATCGAATAAAGGAGGAGCTTAAACAAATGCTTTCACTCAGACAAAGACATGTTACCATAGAAATTAGCACAGATTAAAATCTAAACTCTAAATCAAGCACAATACTTGTGTGTCAACTGTGAGCATACCCACTGAAATCTCACTCGTGTTTCTTTTATCTTACAGTCCGATTCCATTTTCTGCAGTGTTCTTCTGTATTTCTTGTTTCTGAGACTAAGCCCTAATCAAGGTGATTACATATGTAAACTGATTGGAAATATTAACACATTCTGTTTGAGGTGATGGACAGACCCAAAAAGAGAGATTGTCTCTATTCATTTTTATTCTTTAATCTGCTCTTTCGCTCTGACATGTCAATGTGTGTGGCAAAGGTCTATATTTCCTGAGATTGTGGGTATTGGCATTCTTTCCTTCCTCTCAGAGGAAATGACCGTGTACTGTACTTCTCACTAATCAGCAGTACTGAGATTAACTCTACAGAAAAACTAACAAACAAAAAAATGGAGAGATTTTTCTTCTCCGTCTGGACTTGGCAAGCACTCCTCCTTTCCCTGGATCCCTCGTTCCTTGTCCAAATAGAGAGGAGAGGGAGAGTAGAACAAAGGCGTAAGCATCCCTTTGTTGGGATTAGGTGAAAAGAGAAACGCTCTTCTCTTTGAGGCACTGGGCGCATGTTTCCCCATCTAATTTAATAATGCTCCTTTGTGCTTGTGTGATACGTGTTCCTTTTTTTGGTTGTGTATTTGTTTTTGAAGAGCAAACCTTGTGCTTATGAAATACCCTTTTCGCACTGATATGTCAGTGTAAACAGGGTATGAACCATGACAGAAGACAAAATAATTCTAAATAATCCACTCTGACCTGTGAATTGGTGGGAACAGCTTTGAAGACACATTTCTACGAGGATCTAGGTGACACTAGATGCATGTGTGTGTGTGTGTTTGTGATAACGAAGGCAAGACATATAATAACTGCAGTGCGCAGTGTGGCACATTCTTGTGTGGTTTGATGAGATTTTAAATACCTTGGTTAATTTTCCGTTCATAGCAGGAGTAATTTCTTTATCTGTCTGCACTTCACTGACTCTCCTGCCCTAAACAACATAGTTCTATGAGGATGGAGGTATTGAACCTTTGTCAAACTGAAAATAACTTAAATGTATGATCTCTGGACCTTCAAGCAGTTCTCCCAGATATAGAGGTCCTTTTGTCTGTGCTTATGTGCCATACTTCTGAATCAATTGAACATTTGTAAAACCATCCTGTACAACACAGGAAATCAATACAACTTTAAAGCACTAAATATTATCCTAATTGCTTCTCTTTTTAATTGACCGAATGCCTTCACTCTGAATCTTAATAATGAATTCTCAACATAGTCTGTCTGTATTCCCTGCACTGCGACCAAGAGGATGATTGTGTATTTATTTTATTTAATTTGATGTATTTTTTCTTCTTCTCTGGATATACCATCTGCGTGTTTAGGCTTAATGGCATTTTCAAACTAATATTTTTTGCCTTGTGCTAACTGACAGAGAGAAATGCATTTTGAAGCACCAGAAACTTTAGTTAGGAAGTCAATGTGTAGCATAAAGGGAGGAGGATGGATGAGGAAATTAAGAGAAGAGGATGAGAAGATTAGTAATATCAGACTGAAAACTGCACTTCTCCTGTCAACCTGCAACATGTCAAGGTCAGTAATTGCAGTGCATTTTTGATCTTTGCAGTATCTGAGCTCTTGCCTTTATACACTTGTGCCCAGACAAATAAACACACTGTGTCACCTCTGAACTCTCTGCAAAAGTAATTTAGTTTTTTCCCCTTTGGGGCAGAACTCTAGAATTAATGTGTGCCTTTTGTGAATGTGTATCTTGCATACAATTGTTTGTGTGTCCGATTGAGCTTCTACATATGGGCATATAGCTCTCAGACCAGTCAAACACAGGTCTCGACCCTGTCATTGTGTGGAAGTAAGCATTAGAGTTGGAGCCACAGAAAATCGGAACAAGACTAGGAGGCTAGAAGGCCTTCTGGACCGTTTACGGCCAGCTAGAGAAAAGGGCCTGTGGCGCAAAGTCACAGCACTACCAACAAGACCATCAGAGGGTTAGACAGCAGAAGCTGAGAAGTTGCTTTTGTCACATGTCTGGCTGACACTAAAAGGCTGGGAGAAATAAGCAAAGCAAGATCTTGAGAGAGTTGTAGGGAATGATGAATGACCTAAATGCCCAGTGCATGTGCACATGTACATGCATATATATTTTGTACAGTATGTACATCTGTCTGTGTGTGTGCAGAGATGGCCATGCTACGTAAAACAGATGAAATGAAGTATCTTTGTTTAAGTTATTATCTGCTCTATCTCTGTTTAACCTATGTGCTCTTAGTTTTGCATTTTACTGATCTGTAATATCTTGCTCTGTGTGTGTGTGTGTGTATGTGTGTGTTTAACATTCGCGGTACAGTACCACATACTGTACTTTCACAAGCTTGAAATGGATCAAACATACTGTAATGTAATGGAAGTGGATCAAACTTCAAGATTTCTTGAAGTTTTATGGTCAAACACCTATACTCACAGGAATATGACTTTATTCCTTTAAGGTGAAAATTTGTTTTTAAAAAACTATTAGAGAAAGAAACAACTATTTCTTAAGATTACCTTAATGCATTTAAATCTAAGCAGACTTGAAATACTTTCTTATTTCATCAAAGGTCAAACTAAAGATCTGATTTGCTCCAATTATTACTCACATGCAACAATTTATGCAAACTTTTAGCAGCTTCACAATAAATCGATAAACCTTCACATTTGGAGCCTAATAAGTCCTCATATCAATGGGTCTGTAAAAATTGAAATTGAAAAAAAAAAAGCCTTGTCTGTTCTATGTTTTGTCTTCTGTTGGTGGGATTGGCCTTTGGTTGGCCTTTAGACTATGGATTAGACCTTTAAATGTTTTGGGCCTTGTTATTGTCATAGACACTATGTATAGATGTGTTGTTAATTAATGTGGTGGTCTCCTCAGCCCAGTCCTACAACACAGATTATAATATGAGGAGCAACTGTATGTACATGAAAGAACAAACAGACACACATACAGTATGCACAAGTACAGTGTGTTAGTAATTGTGTGTTATATCCATGCAAGCATATAGTGTCCACACATACATACAAGTATGGAGCAGCTGAGCATGAATACGCAAACAGACACACAGAGGCCGTTCTCTTCACTAGCCTGACCCTGTGAACTTGTTGAGCTGTGTGATGTCAATGTGTTATGACACTCTCTGCAGGCATGCAAAATTAAATAGGGACTCCCACAGGAGGAACCATACATACTTAAGCTGTGATTTCCACTGCTTCGTATGCACCGAGACATAGAGAGCTGCTCACCGAGACACTCACATGCTCACATGCTTTTGCTCAAGCACACAGACATTTACACAGTGTTGGAGCAGTAAAACATAGAGTTTGCATTATGTAGTATCTGCGTTTTCTTCTATGCTGAACAGCATGTCTTTCCTCTCGAGGTGGTAGATATTTAGACACACATTCTGTTCTTGGACTTTCCTTCATTTCTTTCTCTTTGGGTACACTCGGATGAAATTTGTCCTCAAATTATCCTCCACTCTCCATCAAACCCTCACTAATATTTCTGCTTTTCCTGTGCATTCTTTTATTACACATTCTACACATTCACGCACAAATATTATGCACCAGTAGCTAAAGCAATCAAAGCTAATCATGTTAGAGGACACCTTCAGGAACAAAGAGACTGTAACTTGAAGTGCTCCTTGTCTTTTTTTCCCAGATCATAAGTAAGAAATGAATACTAATTATCATTAAATGAAGGTAAATCTACTTATATACAAATATGTTAATTATCTGTGCTTTCATAAATTCCATCCTTGATCACTGCTTGCTCAATAAACACCTACTGTATAATCCTTCTGCTTTGCAGTCTGTTATACTTCCCTTCCTATATTAATTCTGTTGCTGATTCATTTATTTTAGAAATACAGCACATCTGAAACGTTAAGCTTCTGTCTTTGCTTTTTATGTAAACTCATTTGAAATGTTATTGTAAGTACTTCTCCTCTTTAAACACTTTGAGAAAGCATAAAAGGTAATACTTTAACATAATTCCTCAAGGAAGGACAAAATAAAACATCAAGTAAAGGTATTTAGCAATAGACTATGGCTTTTTAGACACAATTTTAACTAGATGACTGCTAATAAGAATGCTGAAAGCATCTATTTTGCTGAAGGGTCCTTCAGCAAGATACTAAATCCCTGCTATCATTTATGTGAGCCGCTCTACTATGACCCTGGGCTCTGACCTCCTTGTGTTAGGAGGGATGTGACAAGACGCTTTCCTGGTTGGAATTAATGAAGTATCACACTATTATTGAGGGATGGTGTTTAACGGCTGTGTAAATGCACCTAAATTTGATTTCATTTGAGCCTATATTTAGACTTTGGCTTCACCAAGCAAAATGCAATTATTAATTAATATAATAATTAAATTTTAGTTGCCTTTTTGCATTAGTTGGGTGTTTGTATTTGGATTATGGGAATTAACTGTTAGTATATTGCTTTTAACTGTTTTGAGCTGTTGTCATGGTCATTTTGCATAGCCAGACAATTGAATCCTCTTTGAGGTTGGAATCAAATCTTGTCAATTGAAATAAAAAGACCTTGGACATTTTATTAGTTGAGATTTCCTGTTCTGAAAGCTGTTCAGCTGATTAGTCATACATAATGAATAAATGATATTGCACATCATTTGTCAGAAGAAAACATTTCAGAAGATGTCAAGGTCCAAACATGCTTTTTTGTAACATCTCTCTCTCCATTTTCTGCTGACGAAGACAGATTTTTCATTCTACCGTGTACGTACATTCGGGTGATCATGTACTGCATATTTTCTCTTTCCCACGTATATAAACAGATTAGAGTATATCCCCAAAACAGTCAAATTCAACGTTCAGATTCTCAAGGTGTGCAATTTTCTTGGATAGATGTTTCTGTTCTCATGCATAGAGAATGGCTCTTAATGCTCAGCGTCTAAATAATAGAGTACCTTAGGGTAACTTACATGCAAGTAAGACTCCATGATGACACGTGCATGGTTAGTTGTTTGAATGTTTGTTTTTCTTTCAACTGATTTATGTTAGAGACATAAAAGGCAGACATGACAGAAAGTATAACTCAAAGAGATGCAGAGACAGACAAAGAACGAGAAATGAAGCTTCGTGAGTTAAACGTTCTTGTAACATCCACATGGGAGTCATTGTCAGGATGAACTTGTTCTCGCTAGCGACGTTTTACACTTTTTCTGAAAGCACATAAGCCCAGAGCAGGATCCTGACCCACTTCACGTAAAAGGTCCACACCAATCTGCCTGCAGTATATGCACCAATATGTCCAAGACATATAATAGTTGACAAATAATTGCAACGTCATTACAATGAACAGAGAGTTACCAAATAACAGAATGAAAATGTGGTTTTCTCCCACTCAACAGTTCATGAATATCTTTATAGAATCAGACTGCGTGAGGGTTTAAGGTACTGTGTATGACTGAAGTTCATCTACCCAGAGAGTACCTCTCTGCTCTGGTTTGTCGTATGTTAGCAGCTGTAGCAGGTGATTCGCTCTTAGTCTCAACAGATCACAGGTGCTAGAACTCTGCTCTGCTTTCATTATCAACCCAAATTCAATTATGTAATAAGAGGCCTCAGCTTCTATGAAGTTGAATAGAATTGATCTTGATAAGGAGCAGAGACCCATGAAATCTGCAGGGTCTGTGACCCACAGACCAAATAATAAGAAATACTAGGAAGATAGATGAGGCTGCCATGATGAACAGTGAACTACAGTGTGTGTGTGTGTGTGTGTGTGTGTGTAAAACTGCTCTGCAATGAAAGCACTGGCATCATTTACATTTTTATGTAATTTTAGTCATCAAAATGCACTTTTGTAGAACAGTTATGTATGTTTGGATGTGTTTGTGTGTTGATGTGCGTGATCGATAATTCTATATTTGACTATAAGAGAGCAGGTGTAAGCAAACAGGTGTGTGCCCACTTTGGGGCAAACACATTCATTTGTGTGTGTCAGGTGTGCTGTTATATCGGGTCCCAAAGGCTAGAGCTGCATACTTGTTTAAATTATTGTCCTTTCATGTAAGTTTGCCATTTCATAAGGGGCAGAAAGCTCACTGTAACATTCACATTGGTCCGATATAAAAAGTTCTGTGGTGAAACTTTTTATACAGAACACGACACTCCTGCAATTTTTATTTTTTTTGTTTTTAAAAATACAAATTTTCAGATTCTTTTTCAGATAACTTGTAAAAGGAAACAAATGCCTTACAATTTATACATTCTGGGAAGCATGTTATACAAGACTGTAACATTCATCTGGTATGGACTTTGGTTAGCACCTTAATTATTTGTTGTTTTATGAACTATTCTAATGATTTGCTAAAATGATTTATCACTACATAGATACCATAGGTCTTAAAATACACATCAGCTAATATGATAACACACCTAAACTGGCACTCAGTTCACTCTTCTAGCAATCTATATTATCTCATTTACATTTTAAATGTATTAGGCACAATTATATAATGAATCTGACATAAAATAAAATCCAAAGAACAGATTATAACTACCAGTGGTCTGGAGCTCAATGGGTTAAGCGTCAGACTTGGATGCAAAAGGTTGCTGGTTCGAAGTCGCTTTGGGGAAAAACATCTGCCAAGCAAAATAAAGGAAAGTGATGTAGTAAAAGGGCAGCCACTCACGTCATCAATATGTCAGTCCTCAAAGACAATAACTTAAATGAACTCTCTTCAGTGGGTTCATGTAGCTCACAGCAGAGTACCCTCAGACTAATAGAAGACTCCCACTGAGGGACGGATGTGTCAAATGTCAGCTTTGCTAACTCCAGAAACTGTTTAAAGAAAGGTTGATTCAACACTGGCCTCTGACCAATATCAACACGACAAGAGGAAATCACTGGTCGTAAACCTTAATGGTGGAATGGAAAATGACAAGTGAGTCAAGCAGTGTACCTCATGTCTTGCTCTCTACCCTAACTGACATCCTCTATTTATTGTAACAGTACAACCCCACTGGGAGACCAGCATCCTTTAGTCAAGCTTGATCGATATATTTGTGTGCTGTGCTATTGAATCTGTGGTCTTATTTCAGCACAGTGTGGACAACAAAACACACCACCATATGACAAGCTGAGCACAGACACAACATTTGCACCGCAGTGTCTGTGTGATATTTACTAAGACTAAATAACAATTAAAGGAAGCTGTGATTTTTATTTTTTTGGAATTTATTTGTTTCTACAGTGTTTTATTGTCTATGAGAAACTGGAAGCTGATTAGTAAATAGTCTGGTTTGGTCTTAGAGGTCAAAGTAAGAGGTATGTCATACCCACATTCAAATAGTCACAGACCTGCAGCCTTTTTTCTGTCACTTACCCGATGTACACTTGGTTTTAAAAAGCAGCAGAATATTAAAAGCCACAGTCCTGACTGTTTCATCCTACCATCACCATTGTTTGAAAACCCTTTTTGTGCAGTCAGCCTGAAGTCAATAAAGTTACTGGGGAGATAAGACAGTTGGCAGACAAAGCAAGGGAAAATAAAAAAGAGAGGCAGAGAATAGCAGAGTAGGAGAGAAATTGTGAAAGATAGTAGGGAGGTCACTACACAACAACTTCAACAAACTAAAACACTGAAAAAGCCACTTTGCCCTGTTTTTCTCAATCTCTTGTTTCACCACCCTCCCATGTCTGAGGACATAAATGGGAATGAAAAAGCTGCTTGGATCACAACAACTGGTTTTAAGTTGGTCTGTGTTCTATGTTTTGTAAGACCAGGAATACTGAACATGCTGTTTTTGGAATCTACACTACCCAGCATTTCTATACACTGCTGTGGAGTAAATGTCAACTGAACCCGAATGGCTGCTTGGGAAAGTGCAGCCATTCTTCAGATACAGTGAAATGTTATTATTCTGCAGCATTAGGGGATGGTGTGCATTCACTGCATTGTTTGTATCACTGAAACTGTAAGTGATAGCCATAAAGACAGCTGCGGGAACATGGGAGCTACTGCTGCTACTGTTAATTACATCCTAGTAGGGACTTTGGAAAAGCAAATATGCAAATAGTCAAATTGAAAGCACACAGGGAAACACACGCGTACATACAGGTACATTCTAGACGACATCTGAAACTATTTCAATCAAATTGTCAAATAATTGTCCCCATTTAGCGAAAGATGGAGGACACAAATGAGGAACATGATGGTGAACGCAGTTCTCCTAATGATCATCCTTATATTAAGTGCATTTGATCCCTTTCACGTCTTCTAAATTTCATGCATAATTTCTACAACCTTTTGTTGGAAGGCGATAAAATCTGTCTGTGGTGGAAACGTGTTTTTTCTAATGTACAAAAAGAAATAAACAGACAAATAAGAAAATTCACTCACAGACTCTTCCATGTTACTGACCAGGGGTACAGGCATATTTAGTCCATGTAAACAGCCAGACTACCACCTCCTGTGGATCGTTAGCCCGCCCCACTCATTCGCAGCGTCTGTGATGTTGGTGAGTCTCTGACACACAACAGTCGCTTACTCTGCATGTAGGGGCTCTCCGGAGTCTGATGTAATCCATTTTGCCGTCCAGAGAACAGGCATTAGTGAGAATGACTGGAGACTGCCAGCCGGGGTGCTTGCGCTCATCCACGCTTGCTGTAAAACATTATAATCATGCACTGGTTTGCAGTACAATTACGACCTAGTCTTAAATGGTTCTAAGTATTGCTTTGTGTATACCGTGGAAATAATGAGCCTTCTGGCCTAATAGGTATGTAGGTGGCGGACTGACAGATTCAATAGTCCATGTGAAACACTGTCACTGTAAGACGTCCTTTAATGTACCAGATGGAGACAAATCCCTGCCCACTCCAGTAGTGACACTGATCACCTTACACTCAGGTAGTATACCCATTCCACCAGGCAGTCAATTCTTCATTGAACTTCCTAATATCAACATGTAGAGATCACGGTTGACTTAAAGTCACATCATAGTCACAAAATACCACAAGGTATAATACCACAAGAAACTAAATCTCAAAGGAAAACCTACAAGAAGAGCTCACTGAAGGGCATTTGTGAAAACATTTTTGCAAACGGTCTAGTAATGTAGTAAATTCATATAGCAATGTATGCAAACAAGAAAGACCTGAACATTGACAGAGCCTGGGGGCAGCTACTGGCGCTTAGGGCTTTAATGTTTTTTTAATACAAAAATTCTGAATCTTTAAAATTCTTTAAAATAACTTAATTTGACTGTGTCTTCTGTCCTGTTTAGTCTCTTTTCAACAGCATACTAGGCATAGTTATGTACCATATGGCGAACATAACTATGCAACAATGTATGCAAAAGAAATGCAACACTTGAAACTGAAACAGAGAAATAATAAAAAATAATACCTGATACTCCCCCTTGGGGAAATTCTTTGTGGTCAACGTATTGGTGTCAGAAACATGTAGCCTGTCAGGACTGGGAATCAAACCGCTTACCCCTGGGTTTAAATATGACTGCACTAACGTACGTAACGGCATCTTGCATATGCATAGCATTTATTTATTTCAACTCTTTAAATCAGTGGAGGCTAAACAAGATGACATGCTGCACAAATGATCCAGTTTTTTAAGAACATCTGGTTCCACCCCGTAAATGTCCAAAGACTGCAAATGTTTCTTCTAGTTTCATCAAAAGCACAAAATTTGCAAATATAATATAGTGCAAACCAACATAAAACAGTCAGTGGGTCAATTACATAAACAGGCACTGCCATCAGACTTCCCTGTGATTAGCTACACTATGTCCATTGTCATCACTCATAGTGCAGATTTATGAACACACTATCCAACCAAGAATGTAGACGTGTTGCAGAACTCTCTAAGCTGGTTCACACTACAAACCCAAACATACTGTAGCATTTCATACATTTAGAATTTGCACTTGTTAATTTAAAAGCGGTACCAGGTCACATCGGATCCCATAAAGTAGAAAGGCACAACCACCCCCTCTCTGGGATCGCATAAAATGAAATTAAACCCCAAACCAAGCTCAGTTGCAACTGAAGTAGCTTGTTCTTGGCAATAGAGAGTTATTGTTGGCCTACTTTACTGCAGGGGAAACTTGGATCATCCTCCTCTGGGCTCGGACTCCGGTCCTTAGGCAGAAGTTTAACGGCCATGAAGATGCAGGACACTCATACGCTCAGGTCTTTTTGCAAATAAGACAACAACGACTTTAATAAATGAAAAGATATAAGCAAATGTTGTTTCTAGGACATTATATATAAAAGAGACACACACTATGGTAGCCCAAGTCCTGTTACCCATAGTGGTTAAGCACAATAGAATACACTACATACCGAACAACATGAGTCCAGTTGGTTATGGAATGAGTATAAATGAATAGAAGTCCCAATATGATGATGCTCTCAGTCCATGACCAGGCATCCCTTAACAGGTGGTCAAAAAGTGAGTGTTTATGTAATCCCTGTGGACAGTGTTAACTTAGGGGGAGTATGTTTTCCACTTTCTTTGAAACCTGTTCTTTAAAGCAGTGGGGGAAATGTCCTGAGTATTTCACACTCCCTGGTTTGGGGCATGTGCATTATACAAAAAGTACTGTGTTTTTTTGAAACCCCCCTCTTATTCTTAAAAAGAGTGTCTGCACCCACCCCTTCTGCTGAAATTGTCCAGGTCTGTGCAAAGATATATCAGTTTTTAAGGTAGTTAATTTGTGAGAGATTTACATTTATTGTGTAACAATATGAAAGAGTAGAAAGCTCCATGTTGGCCCTGTTTGTCCTGCTTTTGTCTTTGTCCCATCCAGACCTCATACTGATATAATCCCTGAGCTTTACCAAGACAGCCTGTCGTTTTTTAGAAGAAGAAGGATGGATTTTTTTTTTTCTCTGACACCCCAGTGGAAGAACAATGTCCGATTTTCATTTTAGAGGAAAAACTTAGGGGAGCCTGAGTTATGGACTGACAACAAATACTGTTTTACTGCCTATGATGTGCCCTGTTTGCCCATTTTGTTCTATTTCTATGATGATTTTGGCCTCGCCTGTCTGACTAATGTGTTTAGTTGTCTGCTTGTGGATCATTGCATCTCACTACCTATCTGTCTTATTCCAAGTCACTTTACCTTTTAGCTTGTCCCCGTGTTATTTTGTACCTCAGGCAATATACCTGTCAGAAGCTAAAGAATTAGAAAGTAACTCTCTTGCCTTTGCTAATGACTACTCACCCAAATAATGGATGCAATGTTCTGTTCCCAGGCCAATGCAACTGATAATCTGACCATCACATATTTTGGAGTAGCATCATTCCATTTGTATTCCTGGTATTAAATATATACCGTTATGCCTCTACAGTATGACTTTATATTGATGGTGTCATTAAATGCTTTTGTTGGAAGATCATTTGGCAGTTCATTATAACCCTAGCTTCCCCAGAGCAGTAGTCATGCTTGTGATACATACCGATACTTATCCAGCAGCATCTCTGAGATGGTCAATAATGTGACATTAGCTCATGGATTGGAGGTATATATTATATTATTGCCAGCCTATGGGGATTTACAGTACATGGGAAATACTGCACTTAGCTTGTGAATCGAAGGGAGGAAGGAGATTGCGTAATATAATTTCTGTGGTTTGAAGAGGAAGGTGAGAGATGTACATGAAATCACATACCCATATTATTCATAAAAAAAGGGAAAACATTGATGTGGAGCATTTAAAGGCTGATAATGGCAAATGTAAATGTAAAGCTTTTCTGGAACCCTACAACACACATATGCTTTTGTTCTATGTTGCACACCGAGTGCTAAAGGTTGCGGAACCCGTAATTCCTGGTAATATACTTTGATTTTGTTATTATATTCTGAAAAGACGGTATTATTTATGTAACCAGGTTTGGACTACATATAGTAAGTGCTAGAATATAAAAAATAAATGTAAAGTGTAAGACACTTGTTTATTTTCTCTACAGATAATTGCCTGAAAGAGCTCTTGACACTTTCCTATACAGTATGCTGGTGAGCTACTATTTAATTCAAATAATTACTATTCCAAAGATCAACATATACAAAAATAAAAAACTTCCAATTCAATATGAAGGTCCTGCTTGTCAATATTTTTGCTGCATTATGACCTCATTATGAGTTTTGATCATCATAAGGCCTTTGTAGCCTCTTATTTTTCTTTGCTCTGAATTCTGAAATACACCATTAATATTCACTGCAGTAGTTTCAATGTTTGTTTGATGTCGGTGCACTTAAATCTCTGTGCACATTACTCTGCTACTGAGCTGGCATTCAAATCATTTTGGTAAACCTGTTTGCTCGCTTTTGATGTCTCTTGTCAAAAAGGCTAATAGAATGAATGATGTGTATAGCCAGTGAACAGCAACCAACAAAAAGCCATAGATCACATAGGTGCAGTCTCGGTTAGATTTTTGCTGAGGGCTTCTACTGTTTTGTCATATGCATCTCCAAGAAAATAACATTCCAATGTCAATTATAAATAAAAGTTTAAGAAAATAGTAGAAGTAGATAAAGGGCCACCACAGGCACAAGATGAGGGGATAAAAGATCAGACAAAGAACAAAGATGTAGACGCTTGAAAAAATAAGGAGATAAGAGGATGCAGAACAGCCTATGTAAGAAAAGGCCTTATGTATGGAAAATAAATAATAGGAAGAGAAAATAATATGGTGACCAAAGGGCAAAAGTGATAAACAAATGCATCAACCTTATTGATTTTGCTGTTGAACACTGTAGTTGTTTTCTATTGAGGTCACAGAACAAATGAGTGTTACTGGGAAATTGCTACATGTTGTATGCAGCTTGATTATAAACACGCATGAACCAAAAGAGTAAATATCTGTTGTTCACTGATGATAAATTGCATTTAGATATATTATATATATAATGGCATACGCCAGCTACACATGCACGCATTACATATTGCAAACACAGCTCTAACATTAGTATGACATTTAATAGACCGTAGCATTTGGCAGCCATTGACTGTGCAAGTTGTCAAAAATATGAGGTCAGTAATTTTCATCATACGTACATATTGACTGTGAAAATCAGATTGTATGATGTAAAGAATTTATTTGTATAATGGTGCAGAAAATGATTTTTTAGCACCTACAAACAATCTAGAATTCTGGCTCCACTCGCTACCTGTATTAATTGCACCTGTTTGAACTTGATATCTGTCTAAAAGTCACCTGTCCACACCTTCACAGATCAGATTCCAAGACTAGAGAGCTAAGGACACCAGGAACAAGATTGAAGACTGGTATAAGCTGGTGACGGCTAGCATGTTGACACTTTTATCAATAGGTGTAAACAATACAGAATTAGTGGTTTAGTGGCATATCACTGCTTTTTGTACTTGTCTAATTATGCATATGACAAATAGAATCTTGAATCTTAAACACACAGCCTACATAGGAAAACTGAGGTATGATAACTTACAACAAAGTTAAGTTTACTTGGCAGACGTTTTTAGCTTACAAGGAGCTAGTGGTGAGTGTCTTGCTCAATGACACACCTGGTATGAGCTGAGTGAGTGTGGTCTGGGATTAAATCCTTCTACATCCCAGTCTGACTCTTATCCCACGGAGCTACCAGGCCACTACACTCACTAAGGTATTCTAAGATAAAGCTGTAGTTACAGTAGTTCTCTCACGTTCTTAGCTGATGGCAGTCATAAATATCAATCACGCTCAACAAAGTCTTTGAGAATGACTGTCAGCAACTGATTCTTAGCTATAAAGACTGGAAGTTTTACACAGCCCCCCTAATGATTGGGAGTACTGAGCATGGCAGACTGTTACTGACATGGCCCATCTGGGTCGAACCTGTCATCATGACTACATCACATTCATAATCAGATATATAGCCGTTAAGTCGTAGTTGTTCTTTCAGCATTTGAGCATCTTGGCCAGCTTCCATGGCTGCAGCAAGCTGTGCTTCTCTGCTAAACTGTTAGTGGGGTGCGATGGGCAGTGCACACAGGCTGAAAAAATAAACAGACTTCCCTGGCTCTTAGTTTATGTTTTTCTTTATTTAAAGATGAAGTATGACATATTGTTAATAGTGAAGATCTAATCTGATGTTTTGGTCACTTATTCTTTTGTCAACTAAGGGTATAAGGGTTGACAAAAGGGTATTCTGTAACTCAGGTGCTTTACACAAGCTTACTCTTTTAATACAATGTCATATTCAATTACACTTCCCGGATTGTCACGAAAGACTGCTGAGTTACATAAAGCTCTCACCTGCAGTTGCTTTTCTTCAGGGAAGTGTTTCAAATCCAGATCCAGGGAGATGGATAAGGGCAAATACTGTTCATTCACTTATTTATCCTCTGGAACCTTCTTGATTAACAGAACTTCTGTGGTCTTCTCAGGTCTCGCCACCCACTCCTTTATTAGATTCACATGCAATTTCAGGCTCGAGCGTGGCTGACCTGGTGTTGACACTTGATAGGTTGTTGATCCAATCTTCTGCTGGATTTCAAAAAGGTCCTTGCCATTTTGCCAACAGCTTGCTGTAGTCACTGGGGAGAAGAATAAGCACCATTTGGCGCGGGCTGAAGGACCTCTGCTGGGCTGACTGATCATACCAAATCTTCTGATGTTGCTGGGCTTCAGCCATATGAGACTGCACAAGCTTGCTCATCCTTTCCAGTCGCTCTTGCATCTGAACATCATAAGACACAATGTTAACAGTTCCTAAATCCTTCTGGTCCCCCTCCCACAGTTCTCTCGACAAAGAGAGAGGGCCTCGCACATCATGACCATACAACAGTTTAAACGGAGAGATACCAGTAGAGGCCTGGGTTACTTCTCTATATGCAAAGAGGAGGTGAGGAAGCCATTGATCCCAGTCTCTACCCGTATTTCTCACGAAAGTCTGTTTCAGGGTCTGATTGAACTGTTCGGTAAGGCCATCTGTTTGAGGATGATATGGGGTACTCTTTAAACTCTTGATTCCCAGGACCTGATAAACCTGTTTAACAGGGTGGATACAATCTGTGAGAATCTCATGGGGAAAGCCAACTCTTGAAAAGAAACGGACCATTCAGAAGGCAATGGGTTTAGCCTATATAGGTTTAAAAGGGAAGACGTCAGGGTATTTTGTGGCTTAGTCAGTTATTACAAGCATATAACGGTTTCCCGCTTTACTACTTTCGACAGGCCACAATGTCAATTTCTATCAGTTTAAATGGGATACTAATAATTTGTAGGGGTTGGAGTGGAGCTCTAGAGGGGATTCTGCTGAAGGTCTTGTGTCACTGAGGGCAACTTCTGCAGAATTGTGTCACATCTGCATGCAAGCCTGGCCAGTAGAAATGTTTCTTAATGTGGGCCACAGTTTCGCATTTCCCAAGATGATTCTCCGGCTGCTCTAGGAACCACTAGCTGCGTGTCTGACCGCTGCTGGTAATACAGGATACCGTCTTTCAAGAAGTACTCATCACTGCCGAGGTCTGCCTCAGTGTCTTCTCTCCTGTCTTTAGCTCTCTGCAACAGAGGTACTAAGGTTGGATCATTATGTTGCATTTCCATAATTCTAGGAATTCTGAAATCCAGATGTAATTGTGGCTCCAAGCCGGAAGGCGACCCTATAACAGTAAGTTGGAATTTATCCTGTCTTCTGTTTGTGAGACTTGCAAGACTTCCCCAGTGCTGTCTCCACGTCTGCATTGTAGAAAGGCAGGGCACTAAGAGTTTGAGAGGGATCGTCCAGCTTCTGCTCTGGAGGCTCCACATTTAGTGGTTTAAGCTCAGCTGGGAGAGGCTCGGGAACTGGGGAGGCGCGAGCCTGCACTTCCAACTTGTAGAAGCTGGATCTGATGCTGCAGTTCTCTAAACTGTTCTTGGTGGACATTATTCTCCTCCAGACTGGCCTCTCTGGCTTCTTGTTGGCCCATGTGAGCCAGAAAAAGTGACATTAAATCTGACATGGTAGGCTCCATACCTTCACCCCCAGTGTTGTCCAGCCCTCCAGAAGCTCCACTTTTCCTCCTCTCCATTCATTTATGTCCTCATCTGGTTCAGTCTGTGAATGCTGTGTGTTTCCCCGTGCTCCTTTCACCATTCCTCCACTTCTTGACATAGCTCAAGCTCAAAGGATGAAAAAACAAGTCCAGTTTAAGTTGAAGGCCTCATATTCACACACTTTTCAGGATCAAATTGTTTAGATCCATACTTAAAATCAGCAGTCGACCTCTTCATCTTATTCTACATAAGGTCTGTTGAAACTGTTGAAGAATGCTTATGCAACTACTTTTAAGAACTAAAAATAAGCTTGTGTCTCATCTGGCTCTTACTATGAGTCTCATTTCTTTTCCAGATATTCTGGTACTTACAAGTTAATAATATAAATTATTACAGCAACCAAAACATACTTACACCATACATACAGCACAGTATGGAACAGTGCACATATTGTAGGCAAAGCATGTTATGTAAATCACCCATCCTTGTTTAGGTGATGACAATTCGATTATGACAAAATGATTATAATAAAATATAATATAATTACAATTATGCAACCATACGACACTATCTAGTTAAATAGTATTTTTATAGAGAAAATAGTTACAGCATGGATATGTTTTTCGCATCACATAACAAAGAAAATGTGGACATTGAACATAAATTAAAAACAACTTAAATGACACTGAATATTAAAATGTAATAAATTAAATTAATGGGTTATGCTCACAGAAAGTTTCTCTTAAAGAAAATATTAATGATAGTTTCACACAATTGGCACTCCCTTTGTAATTACATGGATGCCTTCCATCACATATTTACTGGTTCAAGTCCACCTAATGTGCCCAGCATACAGACTCCAGGGCTGAGTGGAGTGTGGCTTGTGCTGCTTCATATGAAGTTTTAATCAGGCACTAAGTGAAGCCATCCAGTGGTAGGTTTCAAGAGAAGGTTCCATTCGCATGTATTTAAAATTATAATGAGCTTAATACGTTGCCAAGGAAGACAGAGTATGGATAGAAATTTACATTTGTCATTATTGAAAGATTTTATATAATCAAATAATCAATATGACATATAATTAAGTAGTTGGTAATTAGACCCTGCAGTGCAATGTGGTTCATTTCAATTCACAATATAAATTACTTTTATTTTCAGTTGGTGACTTTGCTGCATTCTAAATCGAAGTCAGTGGCGAAGTTTGTAAGGAGACAAAAGTCATGAGAGACTATAGAGTCTAGTAACTAATAGATTTGGACGAACCACAGGAGATTTTTCTCCCATGTGGTTTAATGCAACCACTGAATCAAAGTAACGAAAGGCGAATGTATAAGGAAAAAACAGGCTAGTGCACACACAAACAGTAAGGCCTTGCCATTTCTGCAAGCAGTAACAGAGTTCAAAATCTGTGTTGAATCATTTATGGAATAGCAGCATCATGGGAATTTTTAGGTCTCAACACAGCCACAGCTTCATACACACAGCTTTAACTGAAGGTTTACATTACTCTTATATATAGCTATTAAACTGTGTGGGATATCTTTTTATTGACAGGTAATTCCAAAATAATATACTAGATAAACTCACAATAAAAGATGAAGATGGACACTGAATTAATACCATACAATTACAAACACATAAATACACATTATGTAAATGCATTTTACAAAGTAGTAGAGTCGTCCAAATTATGTACAAAAAAGTTGGGACGCCGTGTGATACACCACAGTTAATTTATGTTTTCACATTAGGGGGGCTTAATAATACACACCTTAATTTAGAAACTGTATTTTGTGTCATCTTTGTCTGAATAAGTCTTATGCCCTGAAACTTAAGTGTGACAAACATACAAAAAAAATAAATGGGCGAAACACTTTTTCACACCAATGTATTTCTCTGCATTTGAAATAAAGTAGAAGCAGCTACACATAGGTAATGGGGTCACTTTCTGAGCATAAAAAACCATGTGAGCTTCATTCATACTGAATCAGCTGAACAGTTTGGTTTAACAGGTGGAGCTTTGAAACTCTCGTGAGGTACAAATGGATTTAAGATGGATGAAACATTGCTCAGCATTTTACTGCATATCAATTCATCCAGTACCCACCAAGCACACTCAAGTACTATTGATTGTACTACTATATATTATATCATTTTGTATTGGATTGTATTATATTATAAAAGGTCAGGACAGTAGGCAGACCAATTCAGGACCTGGACTCACTTACTATAAAGCCCCAGTGTTGCCAACTCCTCAGTAAGGAAAATTGCTGGCTGCCCTTAAAAGTTGCTAAATAATGCCATCACCTAATTTGCATTATCTGCAGCATGTAGAAACTGTAATAGATTTCTTAAGGGCATAAGGGTCATTATCTCCTGCTCTGACATCACCTTGGAGGTGATGCTGCATTAGGACTGTCCACCTGTAAGTGCTTTGGGATGGTGGAGGAGCCCACGGCAGCACCTGCTGCTTCCTAAGAAGAGTAAGAGCTAAATGTGCTTTCACGTCAAAAGGTCAGATGCAAAAAAGTCCAGATTTCTTGCTAGTTGCTTTTTTTTGAAAAATTGAAACTTACCGCAGCACTTGCTTTTCGTTTACAGTCAGCTGGAGGAGTAGTTTTTCCATAAATAATGCAAATTCAGTTAGCAAAAACTGTTCCACAGAAGAACCCCCGGAAAGAGCTTCAGCTTAAACATTGTGGACCTCAGTAGCTAGATATCAAAACTACTAACACAAGACAGAGGGGAAAATTACACTGCGTCCCCAAAAAAACTGGTATGAGAGGGAGTCCTGGCTAACTCTCTGTCCTGAGACCAGACCTTTTTATTGTTTCACCTACCTTCTCTGTCACCTGTCAGGAACCAAATCAGCCTGGATTCAGACATTGGATTAAATCATTTTTTCTGAAAAAGAGAGAAAGCATGAACAGACAGAAAACACGCGTTTTGTAATGTTCAACACTGAATATTGCTACGCAGCCTAATGAAAGATGTAGGATAGAGTATAATGAGCTGGCATAATGAGAAAGGTGACAAAAACCCACACATTTTGTCAAGACTGCATTAAATTCAGTAGTGTGAGCTTGAGCTTGCATTGTGTGGTCATGATGAAAGTGAATACTCGGGCATTTTAAGAGGGCTTGTAGACTTTGTTGAATCCCTGGATGCAGCAGTAACTGCAGACTGTTACTGTGTTTATGGGGACGATGACTGTGCAGAATGAGCTGCGTGGCTGCATGCTTTCAGTCGAAGGAGAAACGGGTGAAATTTACGAATTGACGATATCGCAGTTGCTGTCTGATCTAAAACACAAGTATTATCAGCGCAGTTAGAAGAAGAAGACACATCCAAATCCAAATATCATGGTTTGAGGAATGTGCCTTGTTTGAATATTTACTCATTTTGTGGTCCTTGCTGGGGTGTTGGCTGTTTGTTGAATGTTGGGTAACAGTTGGGTAGGAGGCTTGAACCAGTAAACAGATTGTGAACACTGATGAACAGCATGCTTGCCTTGAACCTGCAGTGAACAACGTTGCAAGGTGTGTGGTTTTTTTAGTGCCAAAGACACGTGTGTTTGCGAGTGTGTGCATGTGTGTCATACTTCCTTCTCAAGATATACCAGATGGTGGTGGAACAGCGGAAGAGAAAATTGTCATTAATGTAATGCTTGGTCTCTGTACCAGTGTATCTGCCACCCTGTGTATTCCAGAGAGAGATGGAGGCAGATGAAATCTACCACTACGACATAACTATTCAATCACAAGTTGTTAAACATTTATTTGGGATTTCTTGAAGAATATAATAAAACAAAACTTAAAATAATAATAAAAACTGCTAATGAAAATGCATGCAATCAACTTCCAGTATCAAGTGTTATTATGGTTTTGGATATATAATGAAACGCCAGTAGCTCATCTCTCCCTTTGGGATAATACCACCTTATTATCATTAGAGAGGATAGATTGAATAACCTCATAAAAAAAAGCCCACAATCATAACATCGAACATATGCAGACACATTAATTCAATTCAATTCAATTCATCTTTATTTGTATAGCGCCAAATCACAACAAAAGTCATTTCAGGGCACTTTACAT
>JAUMHF010000005.1:11396421-11411192 GCA_032359275.1 Microctenopoma steveboyesi | reverse complement strand
CAGCAAACAACGTGTTACTGATCGATCAGTGTCGACAACAGGAAGTGACGCAATACGCCTACCGTGATCAGGTGATCAATCCTGCTGTGGTTAGGATATGCACATGCACAAATACATAAAAATATGCACATTCACACATGTAAACCTACATACAGAAATTTCTGGATTTACATTGAGCAAAGGATCTAAAGAGGCACCATGAGAAAGAAAAACAATGATTATGAGAATCTAGTGTGGCTATTTAATTTCTTCAGCTTTGTGTGGAACTTCATTAGACTTCTGTTAAGGAAAATACGATATTCAGATTCAGCTCTAGACAGATAAGAAAGATGAGCTCTTTTACATGAATTGAATACTGCATCCTCATCTCTGTGCAGTAACAGAGGAAGCACACCAGAAATCCCACAATTAGAAACATGTCCAGATTAGATGTGCTGTTAATGTGACCTATTTCTAATCAAGGTCATTTAAAGTAGTAAAGAAGATAGTAATATAGACAGATTTTAACTTACGGTGGCAGGAGTGAAACAAAGTAAGGATTTACATTAAAATAGAGGCAGAGTGAAGTAGAGTTGGAAAATAGTAATATAACGTGAGGTGCGGACAGAGTAAGGATATGAAAGCATAAGAAGATGTTAGCCATGCGGCTAGAGAGCCTGAATAGCTGATAAAAGACAATGACTACTAATGTATACAAATGTATATAAATGTATGTATTTAAGAGCTTTACAGAAGTTGTGCATTAGGAGTTGGGATGTTAGTGTGAGTGCAACAGAGGAGTCTGAAGAAGGAGGCAGTGAGAGTGTCCCTGTCAATGCTCATGAGCATGTGATATATGTGCACATGATGGTGTTTTTGTGTTTGCAAAACCTGTGCAACACGTGTAAGGACTTTTCCAGTGGGTTTATAAGATGTTCAGCCAATTTAATGCTTGTAATTTGTTTTATATGACCCTAAAATGTAGTGTCATATACTAACACACTGTAACCATAAAGAGAGCAGACGCTTCCTGCACTACCACACCCGCTTTATGGGCTAGAAAATGGACCAGTGAACTCCATGGCGTCATACAAGTGAATCACTCCAGACAAGTCAGGGCCTTATCAAATGATCTAAAACAGAAAAAGGTAAGAATAGTTATGCTTCTGAGCGAACACAGTGGAGGTTTATGTTGCCAGGCATTCACTGAGCCCTGTACAGGATAAATTAGACTGCAATAGCAGAGTTACTGATACAGCTGTTATTTACTTCACCAATTTGGTTTAATTTGGTTATTTAAATGAACTGTGAAAATGGCTAAAACACCCTCAAAATGAGTTTCTCATCTATCAAATGCAATAAAAGAGTAGATTAAGTCTTTTATTATCTCTTGGGGAGAATCTTATTATGCAGACAGTCAAAGTGTGAAACTGGCTTGGTTAACTTCCATTCTTTTTTTTACACAATGATACATTATGCATCTAACAAAATAGTTATAATTTCCCATAATTTGTCTGCACTATAGGTGTTGTGACCAGTTGTCATTGACATGGTTGGGTTCTTATTCATGCATACGGCATCCAGTATTCACATAAATACATACAGTTAGTGTCCACTTTACAGGTATACCTGTACAATCTAATGTAATCTAGTATAGCTTGATTGCTTTGGTTTGTTCAAGTGGAATGATATACAGTTTTTTTTTAAATACAGTAAGAGCATTATTGATATTAACACCCACAGATAGTGCTGATTGACTGATTCGCTTATTCTAACTTAGGTGTTTCAGCTCTCTGTAAAAGTTATAAAAGATAGTCCATGCTATGCACTTATAGCTATAAGTGGATGGTGGCCATTTTCTGCTCTGACACTCCTAGAGCCAGTTTAATCTCCCAGCACGCTCTAGTGGCCCAGTGGGGGTCCTCCAGTTTACTGAGAGAGGCGGCCAGCAGGCTGCCTGTTGCCCAGCAACTTTGAATATACACAAATTATCTATTTGTGCTTGTGTGATTACATGTGTGTTTGGTAAGTCATGAGTGCAAGAACAAATTAAACCACATGACACAGTTGGGACCAATGAAGAATTCAAAGGGACCTGAGCTGATACAGGGCAATGACAAACACAAAAAACACATACACAGAGTCTCAGCCGTAGACAGTTCCACAGCTTGAAAGAGTTGTTAAATTAATCCTCAGAAAGGGGTCTTTTTGCAAGATGCTGTAAATGAATTAGCTCAACAGCAAAGCCAGCATGCACATGTGCAGCCACTAAGCTATTCCATCTGGCTAGCACTTTACACAGGCTGGTCAGAATGCATTCACTTGCTTGCCTTGTGTATATGTGTATAGGTGGGGGAATGATACAGAGGAACAATGAAGAAAGAAGCAAGTAGAATATAATCTTGAACCTGCAACTAGTGTAAAAGGAAGTAATGTTACTGCTAACTAGCCCTTACACAAAAGAAGTGTGTAGTAAATATGATATGGTATATAAGTTCATATTAGTATACTTCAAGTATATTTGGGTTAATACACCTTTAGTATACTTGCAAGTATACACTTTAATACATATTTGGACTAATGTGGCCCACTTTTTAGTTTATAAAATAATACTTTGAGCATAAATAGAAAATTTAACTTTACTTTGCAGACGCTTTTATCCAAAGAGACCTACAAGGAGCTAGAGCTGTGTGTCTGGCTCAAGGACAACCTGCGACCTTCTGCATCCCTGTCTGATGCCTAACCCATTGAGCTACTAGGCCACCTGGTAGCTAAATTATAAAAAAAATATATAAAATAACTTTTAGTTCACTTTAAATGTACTACTTTCCAGTCTATAAGGGTATAGTCAGAAGGTTAAGTCATGGCAGCTGGATTTATTTCTTTAAAGTAGAGACATTTCGTTCTGCATCCACAGAAATGATTTTAAAAAGTAAGAAAGGCAAAACTCCATGTTATACAGCAATCTGTGACAAATTCTTCATTTAAAAACATTAATTGTTTCACAGTTTATTTACAAAGAAAAATCGCTTAAATGCTTAAATGCCCAATTAAAAAGCCAAATTTACCTATACTTCTAAGTATAAGTTAGTATAAGTACAAGTATAGAACTGTACTACAGGATAGTACAATCTTTCAATCAGACGTCATCCCATATGTCAACTTTCAGACAACTTAACCTGGATGACTAAGAATCTTCACAGACTTAAACAAACGTGTTTTTCTGGTAAACAAAATTAAGTTATAGTTCACCCTCAGTCGTGTTTTAATAGTATAGTTGTGGGAGAGCTGAAGGCTCAGTGTGTACGCTGCAACACTCCGGTCATGGACCCACAGTTGGAAATGTGTTTGGACTGAAAAATCACCACAAGCGATGATCTCTGTGAACGTAGCTTGGACTGCAGGGCCAGAGGACAGGAGATTGGGTTTTTAGTGAAGGTATGGTATAGTTGCTGCACAAAGTTGTGTTGGTTTAAAAAAATTTAAAGTATTAGAAAAGTCTTAAATTGAACCTTTCAACAATTTTTGTATATACCCTGTCATGAGTCAGTGGATTTTTGCTCCATGCTGCTGCACTATCCATCCATTCCATTTATATCACTTCAACACGTCTACAAGACCAGTACAACCTGTAAAATGCAGTTTTCTCATTTCCAAATACTGATTAGATCCTATATGTTTTTCCTGAATCCCTTTTTTGCTTCAGGTTAGTTTTATTGTACTAGTGATGTAAGGACTGGTGGTGTAGTGGACCCCAAGAACACTTGCAAAAACAGAGGCGGAATCGTGACAAGTGAGGCTTATGTTTACACAATTATGGAACATCCAATCCTCTGTACCCCTTGAAACACCTCTTCAAGACCAGTACAACCAGTAAAATGCTGTTTTCCATTGATTAAAATCAATATTTACTGAAAGTAATTTTTGCTCTAGTTTTACTTATTTAAACTCAACACTCAAACACAACATATTAAACAGCAATTAGCTTTCATCATGAGAAATGCTAAAAGTGCAAAACAATTCCCAAACCTGACTGTTTCTATTCAGCGTTGCATGGCACCTGGCTCAAACACCCTACGCGACGTGCCCCATCGCGAGGCAAACACCCTGGCTCTCCCACGCAATTTCTGCAGGAATTGCTAAATCTATCAACCAAGTTGATTTGTTTTGTGCATCTTTTACAGTAGTTTAAATAAATTAAATGTGCAGCTGCATCTATGCGGTGATTAGTTGTGCATTAATCCCCACGTGTCTTATTTTAATTAGTTTTAAGACAGACAATTGGTTCATGGCCCAATGCCAATGGGCTCCTATCATATATAAAGTAGTCTTTGAGAAAGGTCTTCACCAGATTCATGCTGTTTTTGTCTAATTTCGCCATCCATCTCTTTACCTCTCTTTGTATTTTCTTCTTCCTCCACCTTCTGTACTACACCATATATCCTATTTCTTTTTTTACGTTTCTTTCTGTTTGTCTTTGTATTGCATTCCATCTCAAATTGGCAGGTTTAATCCTGGGACTGTCAGACAGGCAATTGATATCAATCAATCTCCAAAAAACCAGGGGAGTGTGACAGAGGCATGACAGAGACTGGTATCCTCAGAGAATCAGCTAGAATGCCTATTCAAAATATCACACTAGGTTCAAAATGGTTGTTGAAAGCAGTTAAGTATACTTGATAAAATAAATAAATAAAAAAGAAATACATTCCAAATAAATAAAAATACAATTTTGATTTGATTTTATGCAGTTGAGTTGATGCAAAATCATGTACAGTAGCATCAATGCAAAAATTAAAAAAACATACTTACATACTAGACTAGTGGGATGCAGTAATGCAAGAAACTCTACGCCAGTATTAGTAGGGTTAAAGCACTCAAATGCAATCTGCTCCTGGAACATCCTCTGCTGGCATTTTCCATTGAGAATGGGAAGAACATTTTTTCCAGTGTACTTCTTCCAGTAATTTCATGTTCGTTCGTGCTTTAGACGTGACATTTCATTATTCACTGAATTGGGATTATGTCATTATGGCTAAGCTAACACTAAGAACGCGTTTTTTCTGCATGGGTTTAAAATTCAACTATGTCACATCTAAGTAACAAACTCAAGTGTTTTTATTACTACAAAATACAATACTTTTTTAAGGCAATCCGTTTTATACTTTTTAAAAGAAGGTTAACTAATTAGAATTACAGTGCTGTATAGGAGTAATGCATGCTGTCACACAATATTCATACATCAGAGAGACCTTGGTAAGGAGATGGTACAATTTACATAAAGTGATTTTTAATTAATAGTGATAAAAAACAAGTAATCATTGCTGAATAAGAACCACTATACATAAACCACTCAATTTGTAGAATTTGTTATACCACTCGCTCTAGTGTTTAATGTCATCACCTAGAGCGAGATTCGCCTCATGACTAAAGCCTTGTGAAGTGCTAAGATTAGCCATACGGGAAAAACATACCAATTTTGTATTCTTATAATTGTGCCACAATGTTGATGACAAAACTGTCAATGTGACTGTGAAATGTGATTTTTCCCATTAAAAATAAATTCTACATGCATATACCTGTTCTCACATATAGTACATGCAAAACGTTGCTATGTCTGTGTGTGGGGGTCATGGCAGATTGTCCTAAGACAAGAGTTTTTGGACAATCTTTCATGTTGATTCAGTCTATGATTGTATGCAGTCTTGAGCTCTCAGGGAGATTACACTCAGGAGGATTGATTAGTCCTCCTGTTGCCTTGTTTTCAGCAAGGCTTTGTTCAGTGAGTCCGTCACTTTATTTTCAGAGACACACATACACTTACAGGCCATTTCATTAGGTACATCTGTACAAACTAAAACAAAGCAATCAGTTCTACTTTTACAAGGTTTTGATTTCCCAGTTCTTGTTGAGTTTGAGTAACTTTTTTAAAAGATTATTTCTTTTGGTGTTTGATTTATTGCTTGATTTATACAACACAAAAAATAAATACACTTGTAGAAGCTTGTATGATTTTTTTTTATAACAATAAACATCACAATGGACAACGACAAACTATTTATTTTGCTTTTTGAATAATGTTTCAACAGCCATTTGAAATAGAAACCATTCCACTGCATGATGCACAGAGAAGTATCCACATTGAGTGTGCTGGTTTTTCCAGAGCAAAGTGTTGCATTTAATTCAACTTATGAATTAGGTAAGAGATTTCCTAACCCTCTATAATCAGAATCATATATGTGCAGCTGACTGCAACACTAAGCATATCAGGCATTATTTCTTTTATTCCTTAAGAGTGGAGTGGTGGAGATACATGTTAGTATCAATCAGAATAATTGATGAAATGGTGACCAACAAAGTGGAGCCCTCAGAGAACGAAAAGGAGAGGATCAAATACCACATCTTGAGGAGCACACTAAAAATGCAACGTGTTCAAGAAATGTAAGAAGTAGAAGGCAGGTTACTGAGGATGTTTGGTTTGGAGTCCAGGTTTTTAAAAGTATGGTCCTCCTAACTGATCATGCCTATTGAAAAATCCAATACAGCTGTAAGATATTAGTATTAGAAATCTAATTGCAAGAAAAATAGTAGAGTAATAAAACAAACATTTGCTTTATTGCTCTACTATGTATGTTTTTAATTATACACATGTGCCCATTGCACATATTGGAAGGTGAAATAAGTTATGGTAGATAATTGATTGTGTAATTGTTATGTCAGAATTGAAAAAAATATGGCTGGAAGGGCTACCAATGGACTGTACCGCAAATTATTTTTATTTGAATGTACTCAGCTCATACTGCGCCAATTGCTTGTAATGTTTAGTTATGATTTGCTCAATCAGCAACTTTTCTGTTTCTTCTCTCATTTTCACTTTTTGTCTTTGCTCATCTCCTTTGAGAAGATCTAATGCATCAATAAGCTCAGCTGCAGAGGTCAGACAAAAAGTTGCACAAACTCACACTAATACTTTCTGTCAATTAAAAACTGAATTCAGGTCATTTTTGCTTTCTTACATGGGGAAAGGTGCAATACTGCTGTGCCATTTCAGGCCTGTGTGCTGTTGACCTATACACCGAGGAAAACTTTAATAAAGAGGAATAAATGAGAAAGAAAAATGGCACCAGAAAATCTCAACAGTTATTCTGTTGATCCACTGAAAGCTCACTAAAGATGAAAGCAGAGTAAAGGTGTGTTAGATAAAGGGCTTCAGTTCATAGAAAAATATGAATAAGTTAAAATCTAAAACTGGGGATAGAAACATATACAGTGGTATCAGACCTCAACAATATGGGTATGAATAATGTGTTTTCCCTTAGTTAAAGTTCTGGATGTGGTAATAAATTGTTGGCCACTTAAGAGCTGTAAGTTGCAGTTAATAAATATTTTTAAAAATCTGTTGTATAGTTGGTTTTCAGGTGGATTTGCATTCGAAATAGCCATCCTCTCATTTCTACAGGATGTAATTTAATGCAGTGGTAATAATATAAATATGATCAATAGAGATTTAGTCTTGAGTGCAGCTCATAAACAAAGGCAAGATTTAGCAGTCAAAAGAAAACTTGCTAATTTCCATAACTCATCAATACGGTGTCATCCTCTTTTTATCTTGAAAAGGTTACATACCTGCTACCTCCATGTTAAACATATTCATTTTTCACAATGCTTGCTTTATTTGAAATGATTAATCTGTTTGTGTCATTTTGTATTCTTAAACAATGAACTTAACTTTAATCAAACATGGCTTTTTCATTGTCATTTCCTGGTTTTTCGCCTATGTAAAGTCTTTTTTACTTAAGACTTTTGAATTTAAAATCTCAGTATGTTGGCATGTAAATAGACTTTTGGTAGCCTAGCTGACCCATGACTGTTACGTGTAATCAGCGTGAATAATCAGAAAGATGGGACACTGTAATCTCTCATTAATGACGGCATTTCAATCTTCTTCACTCTCTTACTCAATGTGTGTGTCTGTCATAGAGGAACTAGGGAAAGAGAGGAAGCGAGACCAGTGAGAGACCCACCAATGTCATTTGTTCTTATTAAAATAATTTCAGAGGAGCAATTAACCAGACTGGTGACATTGTAACCATTACCAACCAATCAACCAGCCACAATTCTGGGCCAATAAAATAATCTTTATTCAAGATTACACAGGAGGAACTTATTAAGCAGGCCAGGAAATAATTAGAGGATTCTGGGTAATTATGGCTGGGATATGGTCCAAGCCTCCAGATTCATTAAAGGCTCAATCAGTTGTCATTTAAAATAAATTGAAGATATAATAACATATATAATTTAAATTTACAGGTTTACAGTTACATTTTAACTAGTTGTAGTTTTATATTTGTTTTTAAAAACATTACCAATAACATAAACAATACTCAAGTTAAAATTTCTGTTAGAGTTATCATTTTCTATGGATTTCCCTGGCAGACACTTTTTCAAACTAGTTATGAGTGATTGCACAGAAAGGAAATGTCTGCACTAAATGTCTCAATCTTAAAGATATTTACGTAGAAAGCTGAAATAAAAATTCTGATGTAAATATTGTTGTTATTCACCTATTTTCAGATATGCATTATTATTATTAACATGATTTCTGGTAAATATGTCTGTTGAGAACAGGTTTTCTGTGTAAAATGCACATTTACAGCCCTGTTGATAGTTTGTGGTTCACATGCTCTAGTAAAATGTTTTTCATATCAGATTAAATTTCCGTGAATCACTTTTGAGAAGCAGAGAAGACAAACAATAAAACTGGATTTACTATTTTAATCCTGTCTTTATCTTGTTTCCTACTTTTTTCTTCTGTTTAGTGGAGACATGAAATAAATAATGACAACCAGCAAGTCAAGAGTACAGACTAACACTGGAGTGTATTAAAATTTGTTTCAGGGAGACACTTTTTCCACCATTGCGAACATAATTTGTGTTGGTTTATTTCAGTAAGGAGATAATAAAAATTTCTCCTTACCCCTGCGATTTGTAAACCATTCAACCCTAAATTTCAGAATTTTAAGATTTACTACTGTGGATGGGTCGAGGTGAACTTTTACAAACATCACGTGTAGTGTAAAATGTCCGTGGCTGTGAACAAACAGATGAAATTTCATCTGATCAATATTGTTATAATTGTGACTGCATGTCACAATGCCTCTTTCTGCTCTTCATATACTGCCGCAACATCTTGTTGCTTAGTCAGCACCTACCTATCCATCTGGATCTGGACGTCCTACAGGAACTTTGGCCTGTTATTCTCCACTATGAGGTCTCTCACCTTGTCTTTCACCTGGACATGGAAGCATATAGCCCGTACTAGCAGTTTCTGTACATAATGACAGCCACTTGGTTTTGCCATTCGACACAGTAAGAATTAATGCCAGTCTTTACTGCACATGTGCCACACTACACTTCAATGTTTGCCTATCAATCTACACACAATAACATCAAAGTGAAAACATTTGTTGCTTTTTTAAATATCTGAAATTTTAAAATCAAATATTGAATTCACTTTAAGTTCATTTGGCACATCTAACAACTATTAATCTTCTTGTCTCTACAATCTTCCACATCAGGATTTAGGCTTTTTATGCAATACTCCCTGGAAGATTCAAGGTCAATGTCCAAGGTCAATTAAACTGCCCAGGCTGAATGTCCAGTCAGCAGCACCACCATAGCATAGTTATCCTAGAACTTTGGACCAAGTTTTTAAGAT
The DNA here is from genome assembly GCA_032359275.1 of Microctenopoma steveboyesi. Classification (NCBI taxonomy): domain Eukaryota; kingdom Metazoa; phylum Chordata; class Actinopteri; order Anabantiformes; family Anabantidae; genus Microctenopoma; species Microctenopoma steveboyesi. The sequence continues at coordinate 11,401,495 of JAUMHF010000005.1, read as the reverse complement.
GAACAGATGAACAGAATCAAACTTCTAGGATTTCCTTAACTGGATTTTTGAGCATGCATCGAGACATAGCATGGTTATGTTGAATTTAAAGCTTGAACAATTATTTTTTACTACATTGTGAACTGTGGGACCTTGTTTACGGAGGAGTGTAAATGTCCAATGTCCAATCAGTTCAACTGTCCACAGGTGGTTTCTAGTATACAAAAAAAAAGAACAGGATGCACCTGATCACAATTTTGAGTTTAAACCTTGTATTTATTTGCTTTGGTTAAAATGTTTTCACATAACATGGTTTATGGTATGTACATCTTAAAATACATTTACAATGCAGTAAGAGGTGCTGACATGAAAAGCAGCCATGAGTTTTTCCTTTGTGTTCATAGATAGTAGAGGCTAAACACTAGTTCAGATGCTCTCACATCACGTGATTGGTCAATTTTGGGTCCAATGCTGTTGTCTGCGGAATTTTGACTGGGTCATTTGATAAGAAAATCCAAGTATGAGAGCAAAGCACTGTGATGAGAAGTTGGAGAAGAAGAAAGGTTTGAGCATGAACAGAGCAAATCTGTACACTATCCTTCTCAAGCACAAACACAGTTTTAACTCAAAGCAGAGCAAATATGAGCAAGAATAGGAACAATATGAGGGGGTAGATATAGAATCATTAAGCATGCTTTCAAATTTAAATGATACTATAGAAATAAAAACCCATACAAATGCTTCAAACCCTTAATATAAAAAGGCAGCTATGGTATGAAAGTTTAACATAAGTAGAAAAAAGTAAGAACAATATACATGACACAAACCAATAATGAGAAAAGTCTATTGTGTACATACAATCATGTAGTTTGAACAACAACTGTTAAACATAGAACATGCGACACTTTGACTCACTCAATTCAAATCCAGTTCCCTGTTTATTACTGGCAGTTACTTTCTAAAACAGTAATATGGGAAAAAACTTCTTTTGATGCTGTTGCACTAAGGCATCACAGTGAGTCCTTGATATTGCTACTATGACAATGACTATAATGATTTTGAGAATTCACTGATCATTGATAATGAGACTAATTTAGAAGCTCTTTGAACAAGATATTGGTTGATCGCATTTTTTTATTTGGTTCAAAAATGTTGTTCTTCTCAAATCAGCAATACAACATTTCAAATTATGCTCATCATACTGTGATTAGACTTTCATTTTCTCATGAAAGGCGGTGCTATAGACCTTCTTTCTGTCTCAGCCCAGCACTTTCTCTTTCCTTCAAGCAGTCTTTTGCCACCTTTTCTCTTTTTCTAATTCTCACTTTCCATCTCTCTTTCTGTCTCACTTTCCTCCCAGCTTTTTCGCTCCCTTTTTACCCAAGTATTCAGGTGTAAACCAAACACCCTGATAACTGCAGTGGCTGAAATTGATGTGACACGTTTCAAATTTTCTCGAGTCCTTTCATACAGCGTCTCCCCTCCCCATCCCTGCCCTCTCTGTTTTCAATATCCCCCTATCGCAAACCCTCTTCCTCTCTTTCAGGGAAGTGAGCTATTCTAAAGCTAGCAGTGATTCCATTCTGCAGGCTAGTTATTAAATTTGTTTGCAGATCTCTTCCTCTCGCCACCCATGGCCCATCCCCCAATCTTTTCCTCCTTTCCTCCATCTCTTCATTCGTCCCTGCTCTTGGCCTTTTGCCAGAGTCCTGACTGTCATCAACATTCAGACCCCTAAGACTACAACAGCAATGAGGAATAGAGAAAGGCAGGCTAGTTGATAGACAAAGAAAGAGAGAGTGTAAGACAAGACAGAGGGTAGAATAACAGATTATTTTCCAGCAAAATAGCCCAGTCCTGTATTCTAAAACAAGGAGCACTGTTTTATAATCTCCTTTATCATTGCAATTTATTAGTGAGCACCTTGTCAGTACTTGGGTGCTGGAAGTGAGAGCATGCATGGGAAAGAGAGCGAAGGAGAGAGTTGAAAGAGGGAGGTAAAAGCCAAGCATTAAAACACAAATGAAGATAGCTGTCTGAGGTTAGCACATCTCATATATCTAATAAATGCACTGCTGAATTAATATTTATATTTATAGTAGATTGGAGAGTAGCAAAGTGGAGGTTTGGACACACAGCCACAACCTGTGACATAAGCAACCAGGCAAACTAGAGAAAAAGAAGATTTTTCAAAAAGTATGTCAGTTCCACAACTCAACCCAGAAGAGTTTTACTTCAGTATAAGTGAGGTTCGTGAGTTCTGGATTAGAGAAATCATATGTAATAGTCTTCCTAATGATGACTCGACGATTGCATGCCTGCTCAACCAAGGATGCATGAGTGGACCATGCAGGGAAGGCAAAAGCTACCACAAAAATGTTTTGCTCTACTAGTAATAGTAATGGGTAGACAGGTGAAATATTTCTGAACAGCTCACACAACGAACAGGATGCAACACACAGCATCATGTTGTTCAGCAAGCTGACCGTGGCAGAATGCCCAACTCAATGCACCTCAAGTAGCAGTGACAAAGAAAACTACCAACACTTCAGAGGATAATAAGGCAGATTTACACCACATTTACAACGCTTGACAGGCAGGAAATCTAAATGGAAGGCTCAGAGAGGACCCATTGCTAGTACTAAATGGTGTGAAAGGTTTACAGATACATCCTTATCAGCAGGCAAATGTATCTGAGCTTCTCTGACAATAGCAACTATTGATGTTTTCACCCTGCCATATACACAAATCCTAAAGTGTGTTGATAATAGTTTGTTAAAAACTAAAATAACCAACAGGTGGATAATTAAATTTCTAACGTGGTAAGGTTGAAAACTGTCAGAATCAGTAGTCCGCCTATTAAGCATACTAAACTACGCATGCTGAAAACCTACCTTGAGTTCTTTGCTCAGTTTATGTATCTACGATTGACCTACAGTATGTTATCCATATAGAAATGCCTTGTGACCTCACATATACAATACTATGCATCATGAACATGGAAAAAGTCTGATTAGTTTGACGGTGTAATTATTTTGAAAATGGCACATAATGCATTGTGCCAAAAAAGAGTGTTCACGATGGAAGACAGTCATGTTACACTTTAGTGTTACGTGTTACATTCAGACACCTTTACTTTGGCATATCTTACAACATAGAAATTTTATTTTTAAAAGAAACAACTGCATTGCAGATGACTTACTGTAGCGGTTTCAATCCTATTCTAAGTTATTTAATGGTGGTTGACTGCAAAAGTATGAGACTAATTTAGTCAATTGTGTTATGTAGTGCTTTACAGGTATATGCCTGAAATACAGAAGCAGTAAAAATCTAATGCTAAATATACCAAAGTAATAAAAAACTGTCTAAATTGAAAAACTGTAGAAAAAGAGAAATAGCACAATGACATTACATAGAAACACAACAAAGAAAAATATTGAAATATATAAACTCTGCAGAGAATCATTACTGCATCCTCCTCAGGACAATACCCTGTGTTTCATGTAGTTTTTATAGATACAATTACTAAATGCTATATAAACACGATATTTACTAGAGCCTCATTATCACTGGAATCTGAATAGCCCTGTTTATTTCTGTAAAAGACGGTAATTAATTGTTTGGTTGAAATGTTATTTGTTATTTGTGAGCATCTAAATTCAATCCATCATAACTCTGGACAGAGGTTTAGTATCTCCCAAACTCTCTAACCCTAGACTTCCATCAATCGTGTCTAAGTACTTGTCTAAGTACTAAGTACAAATAGATACAAAAAACAAATAGTTTTTCTTTGTTCCTCCTTTAGTACTTTGGATGTAACCCGAGCTACAGGTATGTCAGACTCCAGCCATGCTGACAGCCCAGTCAGGATGAGAGGAAATTGACAAATAAAAGTTAAAAGAGAGTGAGAAAGGAGAGGGAGAGGGAAGGTGAGATATATGAGAGAGGTGTTCTAAACCACTTTTCTCTCCTCAAATCAAAAGCAGAGTGGTTTTCCTATCTGGCTGTTAGAGTAAGATATGAGCCAGGCTCTGCACTCTGACAGGGTAATGCACCTGGCTGCCAACAAATATACACACTTTGGAAGGCACAGAGGTACACACGCACAAAGGTGTATATATGAGGACACAGGAAAACAAATAAACATGCACACACAGCTAAAGTGGTAGCTTCACGTAATGACAGCATAATACACACAGGCAAGTAATAGTCAAGATCAGTAATGTTGGCAACCATTTACCTAATGTGAAAACTGTGTGTGTGTGTGTGCTGCAGAGAGTTTGTGCACACTGGATGTTGTAGACATACTTGAGTGTACTGTCCATCAGGATAACTCAGCAAGTGTGTGAAGAGTATATTAATCTGGTTTCAACCACGCATGTGTCTGCATGTGTACAGCACAATATGTGCGTATAAACCCGTCTGAAATGCCGAGGCGTGGAAGTACTGGTTCATATGGGTGGTAAAATATTGTGATGGAGTTCTGATTCATTCCTCTAGGGTTGAAGGAGCCTGGAAAATGCTGAGTATGAGAAAAACATGAGAGGTGGAAAAAAAGAGCTTTAGAGGAATGATCATGCTATTGGTCTCTAACCTCATGCCTACTCCAAATATTTTTAGGATTTAGACCATATATTCCCTTGATCTCTTTTACCACTGCAGTGTACCTCAACAGGCAAAACTCAGTCCAGACCCAGACCCAGAATCTGCCCCACATATATATACATATATATATATATATATATATAGAAAGAGAGAGAGAGAGTCTGTTAGTGACCTGGCCAGGGATCAATGTCTTTCTTTAACCATGACAGTAATCTTTCCAATCACAATACAGATACCGACTACATATAATCAGGCTCACCTCTACGCACAGTCTAGGCTCTCTCTCTCTCTCTCTCTCTCTCTCTCTCTCTCTCTCTCTCTCTCTCTTGCTGTGGGTGAGAGGCGCCGGGCAGGCAGGGGTAATAGGGACTCTACACTGGTCCGTTGTGGTGAAAAGAGAGCTGAGTAAAAATGCGAGGCTCTCGATTTACCAGTCGATCTACGTTCCTACCCTCACCTATGGTCACGAGCTCTGGGTAGTGACCGAAAG
>JAUMHF010000005.1:11344418-11391187 GCA_032359275.1 Microctenopoma steveboyesi | reverse complement strand
GTACCTAATGTACTCCATGGCTTTGTTTTTAAAAGTTTAAAGTTACAGAAAGATATGTTAAACGACAAAAACAAAGTAGAAGAGGTCGGAGCAGTCGCGACGGCAGCCCTCCTCACCGGCGCCATCTTGGGATCCAAGTGGAATTTAGATTTAAAATCTTTATTATTATCCACATGCTGAAGCCGTTAAGTATAAGTATTAAGTTAAGTCTGAACTGTTGAAGCCTAGTGTCTCTCAGGTCAGCTAATTAATGCCTTGTGTAGGTTCTCCAAGCCCAACTTCAAACAAAACTAGATTTAGCAATTACTGCAGCAATTGCGTGGGAGAGCTGATCCAAGCCACGCCAGGGTGTTCGCTTCATGACAGGGTGCTACGCTGAATGGAAACAGGCAGGGCTGAGGTGGGGAGCACACAATACACGTTGTTATTGGAATCTACAGCTTATCATGGCTTCAAATAACAAGCTGACTGTATGTAGTGTGTAATAACGTTTAGCTAAACTCTATTCAGCACGTGAGCACAGTATGTCTAAAGCTTACAACAACTTTTTGCAAAAAAAATTTTCAGCGAATAGCACACGATTTTGCACGTAGACCCACATTTTGAAGTTTGAACATTATTTTTTGGACACAGGGTGTGGGACTAGTTGTGCGGCAAAATTTTATGCACAATAATAAAAAAATAAAGACTTGATGAGGACATTAGTTACTGTGAGTGATTTTGAACTGTGAGTGATTGGATCTTTTTGTACTTTTACAGTATTATGCATGTGGGGGATGGGAGAATAGGGTGGTGGGATGGGGTCCTGTGCGTTCTCTCATGTTTGTTGTTTGTGAAGAACTTTGTAAAATTTGTGTTGAAGCATAAAATGTTAATTAATAGAACTAAAAAGTACAGTATGTTACTAATATATGTGGGGTAATGTATTTTTTGTTGTTTTTAATAGAGCTTCAACGTGGCCAAACATGAGTTCAGTTTAAATACAGTAAAACCAATGTTGTGTGTTTTATATGTAATTACATGTTTGTATTTTTGTGAGCTGTGAGCTTTGTGTGATGAGCATTAAAAGCCTAATGGACACCGGGCATACATAGAAATCTGTTTCTGTCTGAATGTCAAAGGGATCAAAAGTGAAATCTATACATTTTTTTAAATTAATTATGAAACCCTTACATTCTTAGACTTTACCTTACTGCTACTTTATTACCCACAGGGGGTCAGAGAAAAAGAACAGAAAAGTGACCAGTGATTAGAGATACAATAGAAAAAGAAATGTTGTAATATAAAAATACCTATACGACATGTCGCTGGAATACGTGTATAATATATTGGCTGTAACAGCACTACTTATAAAGGAGCTGCTCAGGTACTTCGGTCTCATGCAGGGAGTGAGAGGAGCTGTCCATAATGGAGGTTAGCTATTTCTTTACATAATCTTTCCCAACAGTAAATCAAATCAACTTCCAAAATTGCAGAAAACTGTGCAGTTCAGTGTCTCCCTTTCCAGTATTTACTTTTCTTTTCGGAGTTCTGTTACTGCAGCTTAACTTTCTGACCCCAAACTAAAACCTCTATTTTGCGCCCATCTGAATCTTCTATCCAACAACTAATTTCTCCCTCCCTGTCTGTCCCCCTTTAGATGGAAGTTGAAATTAATCTAAATTAATGAATATCATTATAGCTTCTGCATATTACTAACCTCTCTTGGCTTTATCTCCCACAGCATATGGGTCTCAGACAACCAAACCTTTCTGGGAGATACAGATAGAAAAGGCTAACTACAGTTTTATTTTTCTCTTCCAAATGGAAGGAAATGCACACTCTCTTTCAGCAGGGGAGCGAGGCATGCCATAATGAGTTTGTACTTAATAAGGACGGTCTAATGCCTGTCGACATGTTTTTACTGGCGATATCAGAGTCCTACAGTCTGTTCACTTTTAGGCAACAAGAGCAACCAAATGAATAACATTTTATATTGTTTTAAAATTAGCTTGATATTGTGTGTGACTGTTTTCCTCTATTTCACTCCCTGCGGGAATAGTTAAATCATAAATTAAGTGCTCCTATATTAAAGATATATTTTCCACTTGTTTTTCAAGCAACCATGTGTTTCTTCTTCAAGAGATCATTGGTCTGTCAGAAGTGGAGTTTTGAAAATCCTCTAAAAAGTAATCGAGTGACTCAGTGATTGCATCTGTTTATTGAGGAATGGAATAATGAATAATATTTCATATTTTCTAAATAAAATTAAGACATTTAAAAAAAATGTACCTAAAGATAATCCAATGCCGACACGAAAACATGCAACTACTGTGCGACTAAGGAACGGGACCAACTAGTGTAGATATTCTGCCATGCAGCTTCACATCTACTGGTTATGACCTTCATGATGTTTTTAGATTCCTTCCAACACAGCCTGAGCTTTTGCATTCAGTGGCTTAATGCTTTCAAACCTCCTCCCAATGCGCTTAAGCCAACAAAATCAATATTCTTTCTAAAAAGGACATTATGAAGCACATGCATTATTATTAGTTTATTAGTGTTACCATAAGTTCACTACCCTTACTTCTTACCTTCCTTATGGGGCCTCTTTGATTTGTGTGTTTCATTTAAAGTGTTTCATTAAGCTCTTTTTCTCCAGACATAGCAGGGTAGTAACAATATACATACAATATATCTATTGGAATGAATTATTTTTATGCACTAACAAGAACAATCCAAGTGTAAAACAAATATATCCTGAGTGTATTGAGTGTATGTACAACTTTGTACAATTGACTTGCCCTTTTTTTCAGAAAAAAAGGTTCTTACTACTTTACTTGTCAGAATTTACCAGTTTTGACACTGTTTCACGTGTTTTAAATTCCTACACAGGGAGTTCAACTGGTGAAACACAGATATTTTGCACAATTGGACTGTAAATGTAGTGTCACTTTTTTAACTGTGTAGCCACCACAGCTCAGTTTTAAGTATCGCTGGATATTTCAGGCTCTATATGATTTAAGAAGATCATTGAAATTCATTGCATAATTAGAAAGGCACAGTATTATTCTTATAATTACAGTAGTGCTTGTGTTCCTGGCTGAGTTACTGTATATTTTCTATTTTAGTATATTGGATGATTATATGGTGACATGCTTAAACTTCAGACTTTTATTGGCTTTTCTCAAAAGTTTACAAATTATTGGAGGACTATAGAGGGCATATGTGTGAGTCTGGTTGTGTCTTTTTACTTTCTTGCTCCTGATCAATGGCCCCTGCCTGTGCTTCGGCTGTCTTGTAATTACACCACTGTCTGAGGCATCTGAGTGTTTAAAAGATCAAACACTGTCTCAATCCTCTCTCATGGCACAGATCTAAGAAGAGTCAGTCATGTCTATAAAAGGTCACTTGCTCCGTTTTGATGCCACACCAATACTTTTGATTATTTTTTTGTCCTGTCTTTTTTTGTGTTTTTCTGCCTTACTTTCATGTATGGGGAATGAGCTAGTAAAATGTCACTGCCACTCATATGTGATTGTTGAGAAGAGGACGGCAGGTGGAATAGGTCAAGTATGCAAGCAAGTAAACACAGAATGAAAGAAGGAAAAAAGAACATTCACATGTGAATAACAAATTCTCAAATGAAACTGCAAGAAAATCTGTAAAATCCACTGCTTTATATGTTTCATCTACACTTAAGTTGAATCAATGTACTCTGCTTTAACAGTTTTTTAGTATTTATTTTTGGTGTTTATGATAAAGCTTGGAAACTAATTCATTGCATTAACGCAGGTGTTTAAATTTTCAAAAGAAGCGTGGTGTAAACAGTAAGTAGAATATGGCCAGAGGACTTTGTTACTTCAGCGTTGTTGTTTTGAAGCACTGGTTAAAATGATCATGCAGTCGTTTTTCTTGACTCCACTGATGATTGGTAATACGGTTGCTGTGGTACAACAACAAATTAGATATATGACTGGACAGAAATCAATTTGACCCGTAGCTATAACAACCTGCATGTTAAGGTTCTACAAAAAAGAGCAACGAAGCTTTTGTGTACCTCCTCACCTCCCGTGACCTATATTTGCATGTCCAGTTTATTTTCTTTTTCTCTGTATGTCTGCTGATGTATGACTTGAAAATGGTTGCTTTAAGACATTCTTCATGAAGCTTCACGAGCTAGAGCAGTTACTTAGCAACAGAATAATAAAATGTGCAAGAAGCAAAATTGACATTTGATTGATGTTGATTGGTGTCAATATAACTGCCTCCAGGACCTAACTAAGTCAGAGGTATGTCCTGGAAGATACAAGTAGTCTAAAATAAAATTGGTTTGTGTATTCATGTTGGTGTGTGTGGCTGTGTGCATGAACCTCTCCGAGTCTGAGGCAAATGTGGGTGTTTTCCCATTATTGGATTACATTCAGCCTCATGCCACTAACCAAATTTCTGCTCCACTTATTTTTTACTGTAGAAAGAACAGGAAAGAAGTGCACAAAATAATGGGAGCAAGATAGATAAGACAGGTTGTGCGTGGAGAAGTGAATAAAGGAAGAGTTGAAAAACAGACAATGTGACATGAAGCAGGCCAGCTGCCAAACCCAAAAGGAGACTGGGAGGTTGAAATTTGCCAACATTTCTGCCAAGATACCTGTGGGATGATGAGAACACACACACACACACACACACACACACACACACACACTGCATGTATTATTATGTTCCCAACACTGATAGCAGCTTTGCACTGGCGTTGTTATTAGGTAAACCTTGTCCAAGCTAATGCTATCCAGTACAGCAGCTCGGTCATGAACATTTCTAATATTTTGTCCTCTTATTTAAGTAAATAGGATGACATTCTATTACCCCACTAATAAATATGCAGTATAGTAGAATTATTAACAAAAACTTAGAAGTTATCACCTTGTCAAAGTAGAATTCATGGCAGCATTAAATTGGACAGATTTACCTGTTTCAGTGGCCAAAACATCACATTTTTATTTAGCTAAATATAAATAGTAATTTTGTTCTCAGCAATCTAGTGTCACCATATTTGCCCAAATTAAGTTGATTCTGATGCAAGTCTAAATTTATATGTGCACATGGTTATGCATATGTATGAAGAGTGTGGGTGGATGGTTGTAGATGGTTATGGACATGGGTTGCAACATGCATGTGATCGTGTTTGCATGTGCCTTGCAAATAAGCTTATTATATTTGTGACATACTGTGTTTATTTTACATCTTGGCGACATGTCGTTAAGGTGAACCTTTTGTAGAGAAAAAGCTTTCTTCCTTGGATTTGTTTTCCACTCATTGAGTAGCATGAGGCGGATTTACGTGTACATATACATTTCTTTTATCTGAAACACACAACTGCAACTTTCTTTGCATAGTTGTACGAAATAAAAGCAAAACTAAATGTTGACTTAGTATCCTGCTCAAATTTGTGTTGATCCTTGTTTGTCACACTTCTAAAACATGTCAGAATTTTGGAAAACATTTCGTGACTCTGAATACCCTCCTGCTGTATCTACAAATCAGAAGGAAAACTCAAAGAGCTCTCTATTACTACATGACCCATCCACATGACTCATATGGAGGACAACTGAGCAGCAATGACATGAGAGCGGAGCAAGCTGTTTGCATACACTGTAGGATTATTTTTCTTGGAGAGTCATTCATCACTCCAGATCCTCTCCCATGATCTGTTTACAAAGTGCATCTGCTCAGTTGACTATTTATAGGGAACCATGTGTGATGGAACATTCTCCAGTATCTGCAGAGAAGTCACTCAAACAAAATGCTCTACTTTAAGTGAATTGGTCTGCATGATTTTCCATTTTCTATAATAACTTCTCTTAAAATAAACATATGAAATGGCTACTTTATCTGTTGAATACCTTGGTATGATGTGACGGTTGCAGCGTCTGAAGAATAGATATCATCATTATTAATTGTTGACTGTAGTTAGACATGGAAATAGAAGGGAATGCTTAAGGACTGCACTTCAGGCCAGATTTCTGAACATGAGAACTATAAGCTTTTAAGTGCCCGGCGAGGATTGATTAAAATAGAAAGATATCTATTCCATTACAGTGACTCCAGACACACCACCAAGCAGAGTGTGGAGGTCAGGAGGGTAAATGGGGTTGTCTATATCAACTCTAACCACAATATCTAAACCAGAGATTTTCAGATGCAAGGTGGATGTATGGATATTCTTTATTAAAATAATGAAATTAAAAGCTCTCAGGGATGCTAAATGACCTCTCCTTGTTGCTAAGATTATCAATAACATATCACAATAAGATGCTTTCTCACCCTCCTCACTCACACATAAACTATCGGTAACAGTTTGTATTGCCTGCAAAAACATTCATTTAACATCCACAACACAAAGAAAACTAATTTGTGTGTTCCAGTATCCCAGATCCACCCTGCACTCCGCGTAACTGAACTTGTTCAATAATATTTCTCCATTAGCATCCACTCTTATGTCATGATATATAAATCCATAGATACAGCAATGGAAACAATTAAGAGACCACTGCATTTTAGATGTGATTTCAGCAAGATATTCCATCAAATATTGATTTCTCAAGACTTCCCATTTAAAACATTAGGAATGTGTTAAATATAAATATGAACCAGTTTTGTTTTTTTTTTGCATTATTTGAGTTCTGAAAACACTGGAACTTTTTTGGTATTTTGACGATTTTTCATTAACTAAAAATAAATCTCCTAAATGACAATATTTGTATTTGGAACTTGGGAGTTAAATTGTCAAAGCCACTACCGCAGTGCCATAACAATGGAAATGTGATATATAACACACATATGTCCAGCTGTGACTCAGGAGGTAGAATTCAGCTCCAACAGTAGTGAGGTCAGTGGTTTGATTCCTCGATCCCCAGGTGGGTGCATGGCAGCTCTCCCTTTGCTTGTGTGAATGGGTGAGTCAGAAGTGAGGTAGAAACATACTATGCATTGTGTACCACACACATTGTTGTACACACTTCTAAGTTGTTATTATATAGTCTTATGCACTGCATAATATACATTTGATAAAATACATATCTTTGCACTATATATTTTTTCAGTACCTCTTCCTTGTCTCAATCTCACTCGAATATGGCATTAGCATCACTACCAATAGTATTATCGGAATAAAAGGTTGGAGGACAGATAAAAAAGAAGACAAGGAGCGAGGACACCAGGATCACAGAGAAATGTGGAAGTAACCGTGAGAGAGGAAGAGAGAAATACAGGGGACCAGAGGGAGAGGCTAAGTGGGAAACCCAATCTGTGAGTTGATGGGGCTCCTCAGCACCGCGGCAAAATCAATTTGACTGGTGCTGCTTCTGCTCTGAATAAGAGGCAAGTATGATGGAGCGAGAGAGGGAGGAAGGGAGAGGAGATGGAGAGCAGGGTGGTTAGACAAGGTTGGAGCTGTGGAGTCAAGAGTGTGGCAGTAAAGAGAGAAAATTGATAGAAGGAATATGAAGGAGGACAGTAAGAAGAGGTCAGGGTGGGGACAGCAACCAGAGAGAATGTAGAGGTATGGATAGGCAATCCAACATAGTGTTGTTTACTTGTATATATCTGAAAACAACTTTGCAGTCAGTCTTAAAAAAATCTTTAAAAGTGAGAGATACATCTTATGTATGGCAATGTTTATCACTTCTGTGAGGTAGAAAAAGTGCAGATTAAAGTGAGGTCAAAGCAAGAGTAACTATCAATTACAAATGAGTTTCTATATAAAGTTTGTAGTCCATTTTATTTTGCAAATATGAATATGAATGAAAGGAAAGGGATTAATGGGTCCGTTTTTATTGCCATTTACCTAATTAATTTATTGTTTTGTAAATTAAGGAGATCTTGTAACATTAAAATCAAAACTTGTGGGAAGATTGTGTCGTGACATAACATTTTTTTGCAGTAAAACAGGAGTTTTCTGATCATCGACCTGTTTTCGCGGCTCCAGGTGTTTTTAAGTTGGGAAACTGGCCCCTGGCCTATACAAAAGTATTATAACAATGCCACTTGTACATGTTGGTTGCTGATTTGATGAATGCTGAGAGAAGTTACATTTAAATGCCCTGTAAAACTTTGTCGTGCAGTACAGTTTGTTTTTACACCCTATCAATGTCAGTAAACAAACTCATTGCCTTTTTCTGATGCTAAATGGTATAGCTGACAACCATTATATTTTTACCCTCGTTTCCTTGGACACAGTAGATTTAGTGGAGTTGCACTTCAGCTAATTAGCTGCATAGGTAATTAGCTAATTGCCAAGAGTGGGACAATAATGACCTCCATTTTGCTATTAACAGGTACTAGTATGACTGGCATCTAGCCACTCACTACACACTGGCTTTGGCTTTGTGTGCATAGCATTGTGATCAATAAGATTTTTTTATACTCCACTGTGAAAGTAACAGAAGTGCTTCCACAAGCCTGGGGAGGTTTGCTGCCCTGGTGTTATTTTAGGCATGTTGCATAGCGGTGTGTGATCTCTGTGTAAGTTGTAGTTAACATGACTAACAAGCAATAATAACAAGCAAGAGGCACAGCGTGTTAAGTAGAATTAGAGTTTGTGTACCTGTGTTTCTGAGAAATAAACACAAGAGGTCAGAAGAAAAAGAGAAGAGGATACAGTTAACATTCAGTATAGGTTATGAGTGGAAGACACACAAGGCTTTGAAGGCTGTCACCCAGAGAACTGTTTTAGAGGAAATCCTCTGAAAACATGAAACACTCGACACTCCAAATACATTCTGTTATAATGAACTGAGTTTTAATAAAAGGAGTAACAGAATCTGTGAGAAACCTTGTGATTTCATATTCCTTTCTTTGTTCACAATACCATTCCTGGAACAATGGGTCAGAGTAATGAATAGTAATACCAAAGATATGAATGCACATAACATTCTAAAAAATATTTTATTTTATGTAATAGTTTTAAAATTGACTACTCCAGACCTTTACTGTGACTACAGTTGCATCCATTTAAAGTAATTGTATGTGCTGGTGTGTTCTCTCAGCCACCCTATCTTTATTGTATCATGAAGGCTGCTACCTCCAAAATGGAACTCTTTATTTTCTCATTGCTGCTGACTGTCTCAGCCGAGAGGCTGCTATTTTTAAAAAGAGTGGGTGACTGTGTGAGCTAATAAATGAGAGAGCGCGCACGCACACACACACACACACACACACACACACACACATAAAAGCAAAGTTTAATTTGCATAAAAACAGATCTATGCTAGGCATGTTCACAAAAGCACCTTTAACATGTGTACTGACACACCTTTATGCAACAAAGAGCCACCCACATTTCTCCACATATACACTCTTAAACCATGGGAAAATGTATTTCTATTTGTCTGAACTGAGCTCTTCTCCTGGATTGAATGACTTATGTCCTTTTATTTAAAGTGATCTATGAATAGTGTTACCATCAGCCACCAGCGTACAGCTAGAAATCATTTCTGATATCATGCCTCATGTAGATATTACCACATTTGTTGTTTCACATTGAGGAGTGTGGCAGACAGAGAGAATAGAGAATGAGTGGTAGCGGATACCTTGAGTGTTAAGTGTCATCACCATGTTTTAAAACTATAATATTGTATGTCTTTCTTTCTCATCTCTTATTTGTCCCTCCTCCCACCTTTGGATTTAATCATATTAACATTCTTTCAGATGTTTGTCCTCCCTCTGTCTATCTTATCTACTCTACGTCCACCACATTTTAAATGATTATCTTTCTTTGGTAAAAATTAACCCAAGCAGTAGCTCTTTTATTTCGTCTGAGTCATGCCATTCACCACTTGTTTTCCTCTCTACCTTGTGAAATATACTATAGCTATAGAGTCTATTGGGATAGTGCTGTAGCCTAATTAGAGTCTCTCACTGACATCAGTCTATTGTATAGCTATTGACCAGTAGGGTCAAAGCATTCATTATTGTGTTGCTAAATGCCTCATTTACGTATATCCCACCTCTAAACGCAGAGCAATTAGCCAGATCAACGTTGCAGAGTGTTCACTGGAGATAATCACTACCTAAGGGCACGGTAAAGTTTGGTTTGGTTTCAGAGGTGACAGCAAAAGGACAGATTGACATCGTTGGTTTTTCAGCCTTCCTTAGACCCAACAAACACACACATGAATGTTACAAAAAGGTTAAAAAACCTACTACTCCTACTAGTCAGTCAGGCTTGAGAAACCCCTCTGGAATGAATTAATTATGATTAAAGTGCCTCGAGATGACTGTTGTTGTGATTTGGCGCTATACAAAAAAAATGGAATTGAATTAAATTAAATGGAAAACTGAAACATCGTCAAGCAGCTAAATCAAGTTCAGGTTCCGTTGAACCCTGGCCTGGATGACTGACAATCTTCACAGATACTCACATTCATGCCATTTCAGTCAAGTTGAGGAAATATTTTGAAGACAATGATTATATAACACAAAAGAGTATGTATTTCCAATATTACCAGAAAGTTTACTGTCCTCTACTACAGTTTTTATTTTCACTTTCTCAGGCTGCTTGTTCCATGCCGTTCAAACATTCCTTACATATCTACAGTCAAACTGCTTCCATAACAACTTAGTAGGGTTAACATGCAATGACAGTGTTGGCCACTCCATCAAAATGATATTATAAACAGTTTAAATTAGTAGAAATTGTGAAAAAACATGCCAGTGTTAGAAGACTGTAGGCTATCTGCATTTCACTAAACAGATACATAAATACTTTACATACATTTTTGCACCTATCACATTGCATACCTCTGGACCTCTCACAACACGGAGACTAAAGTAATAATTATCTCTAAAGTTAATGTAGCAAAGTTATATGCCCCTCTCTGTAAGCCCGAATGATAGCAGCAACTGTAATTCAGGCTCTGTGACACTGAGACAGTGTGTGAGTTGTGTAACATATTGTGTTTCTGTGTTCTGCTCTCTGTCTTTGCTGAAGTGACTTTGAAACATGATGCTTATCCCTTGATCAGCACCAGCATCATTTGTCTCAATTAGCTATGACAGCTTTTTGCTTTTCGCTTGTCCACTCCAATTAGTGAGTTTTGCAGGGGTGCACATGCGTCTGTGTCAAACACAGCGCACGCATGTTAGCAGGTGATTGTAGGGATGGAGGGGCGAAAAGTGGGAAGGAAAGAAAGGACAATGGAACAAAAGGTTTCCGAAAGAATGGATTCTCTCAATAACACAAAGTAGAGTCATCCGCTGTGTCATGGCAGTGGCACCAACAGCCAAGCAGTAAGTGAAAAGTCTACATGTCATTGTAACTTTCATGGTCTGTTTGTGTATATGACAAGGTTGTAACAAGAATGGGAATGTTGGTGTAGTGTAATTGGAGGCAGGGGTGGGGTGGGAGGGTGTTGACAAAGACATATGGTTAAATCTATCTTCCATGTCATGATTAGGTTGAGTTTAACCTAAACACAACATATGCTGTCTTACCAACAACATCATCCTATTTTCACACCCCTTGAAATGTGATTTCTGTACTGGGTAAGATGTTCTTTCAAAGGTGTTACTCTAATGTGTGATTCACTTTTGTTGCGATAAACACCGAAAAAAAAGACACATTCGTCCTTATCGTGTTTTTGTTTTACACTATTTTAAAGTGTGCAGAAAATAAATAAAAAGTAGGATGCTGTTGATGCTGCGCAGATTAAGATCTCAGACACCAGCAAAGATTCATTTGCATCACGTCTCCAAACAGGTGCTGACCTTTAGTTTGATTGCACTTTATCTCAGAGAGGCATGTTACTGAGGGAACCAATTCCCAATACTCTTACTTTATTTTTACATTACACTTTACGTTTAATTGCTTAATATTTATATTTTATTCTGGGACTTTATTAATAAAATATTATCAATAAAGAACTTTTTTCCAAGTTTAAAATGTGCAAACATGTCATAATGCCTCTTTATGCAACATCTTCTCTGATTGTTAGACTAAAAAGGTTTTTGTGTAGTTCACACAAACCTACAGAACAGATCACCAATTTTAATGCAACTCTGAACTGAAGTAAAATTGCAAGTGTACACAGTTCTGGCTCAGGACTTGAGGAGTACAGATGATGATACAGGCTAAAGTACAGTGCTGTGAAAAAGTATTTGCCACCTTCTAATGACTTTTTCACACATGCAGTCTTGAACAGCCTTTGCCTTTAATGAATAACATCATTTAAAACCAGGATTTTTTATTTACTTAGGTTATCTTGGTGTATTATTACAAGTTACTTTGATGATCTAAATATTATAAGTGTAACAAAAGTGAAAAAAAACAAACTTTTTCTATGTACAGTATGTTAGGGCATCACACATTCACATAGTGGGATCAGCTCTCTTTCTGATGTTTTATCACTCTCTCTCCCTCATCTGTTTGATTTCTTTCTCTTTTTATCCTGTTTTCCTTATCTCACTAGTCATGGAGGGGCAGTGTTCCCTTTTGTTATGTTGGCCCTCCTCTTTGATTCGCTCCCTAGATGTTACCATGGAAACTATAAGACACTACATCACCTCAAGTACAAGTTTCACAAAGTGCATGTGTGTGTGTGTGTGTGTGTGTGTGTGTTGAGTGTATGCAAACATGTGAGTATGTGTGTGGGTGTAACTCTATGTCAAAGCGCTGATGCTGAGTTTTAAATTTTCTGCCACAGAATTACGTAAATAAGGGGATGCCTCCCCATAAAACTGGCACACATGAACACACAAATACACACAGGCACACACATTCTCTGGCAGTAACAGTTATTAGTGCCAAGACGCTGAGTAACAGTTGAAGAGGCAAGGGGATAGAGATTATGAAGTGTAAGGGGGGTAGTAGTGACAAAGAAGCAGACAGGACTATCCTAGATGTGGAAACAGTTACCATGGTAACAGAGATACAGTAGAGGTGGTTTTAGGAAGAAAGGCGACTTGTGTGTCGTTATCCTATGTTAGTGCATAGACACGGCTACCTCAGAAGCACTCGTCATGCAGGCAATTACAGATGTGCACTAATACACATAAAACAATATACACAAAGAAAAACATCCGCAGATACAGCTAGTATCCAGCTCCTTAATTGGAAATGTTGCCAGTAACTGTCAGCATGACAAAGTAAAAAAAGAATGTCAAGAAAAAAATGAGAAACTAGATCATATAGCAGGAACATCTCTTCTTTTTGTTACAGAAGAAAATAATGTCAGACTCTTTGTGACATTGTGATTCTCAATGCTGTTCAAAACATTACCTATTAGATAAGAGTTACTCTAAAGGTCCTGATTGTATAATAATGGGATGTGCTGATAAGGACTGTAATACAATGACATTATGTATCTTGGTGCATGCGTGTGCGTAATGTGTCTCCAATGACTACAAAGACAATGTTATAACCATGGCAGATCCCAGTTCAAATCAGTGAGACACTATTTTCTTTTTTCAGTGCAATGGAGCATAGGATTAAATGCAGACCCTGGATCAGCTGGAATGACTCATGCTGTGCTCTGGTCTCTCTGCACTATGCTGGGTCAGTGAGATAGAGTGGGTGATGATTATAAGTGAGTGAGCTAGACAAACACGGACGAGTATGGACATACACACACTTCTATATCACTAAAACCAACTTGATCTATCGGTCTGCATAACAAGGTAAATGGCATGAACCTAACATCTATGACGTCACTCGTAGCACTGAGAGTTTGAGAGCTGCTTTGAAATCTGCAGTCGTGTTTGTTGCTCATTGCCCTCTTGACAGTTCTTAAAAGCCAGGAAATCTGTATTTGGCCATTTTGGTGGAGCCTGAGGAGAGCCGGGGGTGGGTTGAGTAAGAAACTGCCTCTGCTGCAGTGTCAGTGAGCACCTGTGACATAGTGTGCCTATGGGGCTCAGCACTGCCCCCTACCAGTGCAGCACGGTACTTTCTGCCTCCCCCTGTCCATTTTCACTGTGCATTTATGATCGATACGAAAGACTAAATATGTCACACAGGTAGACCTAACTTTATAACCTTAGACCTACAGTGGAACGCGGTGGTGCAGTGGTTAGCACTGTCGTTTCACAGCTAGAAACCCGCGTGGGTTTGATTCACAGGGACCTTTCTGTGTGGAGTTTGCATGTTCTCCCTGTGTCTGCTGTTGGCCCTGCAATGGACTGGTGATCTGCATCACCTGAGGACAGCTCGGATAGTCTCCAGCTCCCACTGCGACTGAACCCCGGATATGTGGTTGTTGATGGATGGATACCATAGAACAAGAGAAATACCAACGCCAAATACATCAGTCGGTGTGTGTGTGGCACAGAGTTGTGGCACAGCTCATCACAGCTTCACCTGGTCCTTCTCTTATGTACTTGAACATGAAATGCGTAAGTTCTGCAACTTTGAAAACAAGACAAGGCAAATACCACTTGAGTAAGCGTACAAATTCAGATGTACTTGTTTTAAATTCAGCCACTCCTAGAATACAGCCAATAAAGTGTTGCATGTTAGCACGGAAATCATGGAGCTACTATTGATTTCTGAGAGCAATACAGCCGAGTACAGTTTGTGTGGTGATTCTTTGTTCTTCCACACTTCCTGTCTCTCACTGTATGGTCTACTGCTCTGTTGCAGATGCTGCCCTATCCCTCACTCCATGCCTGCCTTTGCCTGTGTTAGCAACATTAACTCCTGGCGATGCCCTTGCACACCTGCAGCCACTTACTACTCCCATCCTGAATTTAACCCCACGGTTACTCTCCACTGATGCCATATTGTATTTTTTGCTCCTATGCCTCAGATCATCCAGTGTAATATTGCTTGCTGTTTGTTTGGACCTTGCCTTGCCCTCCATTTTCTTGGTGACTGTACAAATGTTCAACTTACATTTGTTTGGAGGATTCATACTCAATGTCTTGTCTAAAGGACCTCCTTTTGTGGAAAAAGCAGTGCTTTTCTCACAGAGCCTCTGTGAACTAAGCTAAGGTTCACAGAGGCTCTGTGCTCCCTCAATAGATTTTTACACATTACATTAAACAGGGTCATTTGTTAAACATAATACGTCAAGAGCTAAACCATTTTTGATGAGAGTTACAAAAGAAACTGAAAAGGCCTACAATAAGATACTTATATAAAGATGTATAGACAGGATAAAGTGAAAAGCTTTTTTCAGTGTCAGACCTTTAAGTACAACATAAGACTGTTTCTTGTATTTAGTACCTAATATTAATGCGGTTGTAGAATATTTCAGATTATGCTTGAGACAATTTCCCTCTAGGATGTTATTACATGATCAAATGTTAAGTAAAATAGTCTATTGCAAAGTTATTGCACTTGAGGCTGACAATTCAGTTCTAATGTCTGTGCAGTGAAAACAGGATTGTGTATACAAATCTATCTGATAAAACATAGAAAGGCTCTGCATTATGTATACAGTCATGTTCCCAAATAAATTTAGCCTCTTAGTTTATCTTATGTGTAAACAAATACAAATCATCACATGATCATATTTGGTCTTGGTATTAGGCGTACAGCGCCCTAATTTTAGCAGAACAGTAGAGGGCCATAAAAAAAAACTTTAATGTCTCACGGAGACAAGATGAACCATCACTAGCTGTTTAGGGGGAGACAATGGGAGTCAAACTGACACCTGGCCTGATTAAAGCAGCATGTGACTCAACAAACTGTTGAATGCACATCCCTGTCTGGAGTCTGGCAAATCATAGACTGGCACCAGGAGCAGTTTGACTCTAAACCTTTTGGTTGACCAAAACTGGTAGGATGAGAGGCAGGTAACAGTGATTCCAGAGCAAGACAGATTTCCAAAACCAGATAACAGGCTTACTTCCAGATGGAATGTGATCAGGAAGAGGCCGGTCAGAAAAGCAGCCAGTGGTCCAAAAGTTGGCAAAATCTTTAAAAGATAATATTCAGACTGGAGCGTTGATTATTTTTAAAGAGCGCAGATAATGTGATAAGTGAGAGTGTGAGACAGGTGGCTTACAAATGAGCTACATTAATTGAGTGGCTAGCAAGTGGGTGAAGAGAAAGAAAGAAAGCGAGAACCAGAAAGCAGAGGATAAAGAGAAAAGGAGTGAGGAGGAGTGGATTGCTCAAAGAAAGGACGTGATGCTGGACTTTCAAATCAAAAGTCCATGAACTGAAAGTCAAGAGGCAAATCATGACACACACGGCATGTTATTTGGTTATTATGTATCATCATCATATACTTATAATAAACTATAATAGTGATTATTATTCTTAGTTACTATTATTTACTATGATTTTTCATCCAACTTATGAACCCAAATCTAGTTGTTTATCTCCTATCATATCAAATCTCCATCTTACATGTGTTATATATAAAACCTCGAAAATGTGCCAGAAAGGTAAAGCCATTTGGCTATATGGCACAATTTTGGGCACAGTGGAAGTAAATATTATTGTTGATGCAAAACCTGTTTAAAGACTTACCTTGCTCTAAGTGGAACATATTAAAAGGCAAAGGCTTATCAGTAGCCCGAATTAATGCACGGGCTGACATAGGCTGCAGCCTAGATGTGCAGAGGCGCAGAGTAAACAAACGAACAGGTGAATCCCCGGAACACAGACTGTGAGCGATCAGATCATCATAACAGCTGTTTATATCGTCGTCACAGACTCGTCCTGAACTGGACCCGAGCTATCAGTCCTACAAACACACCAAGCGGATGTTCAGATTTTTAAACAACTCCTTCCTGTCTGCACAACATCTCAGAACAGGCTAATCTCCAGAGGAAATCAGTATCAAATCAGATCAGTGGTCATCTCATCAAGGTCGCTGCTGCACGAAGGAAGTTCGACTACCCTGTCTTTAACGATGCTACAGCGGGAAACATTTAATAATTTAATTGTACAGGAAAACGTGTTTCTGTGCACATGACAATAACCGTTTGATTCTTGATTTTATTTTTATGGGTGTTATTAATTTTCTGTGTCTCTCTTTTCTTAGTTACTAATGGGGTCTGTCCTACCATTATTGCACCTGTTGGTTTAAAAAGTTCAGCCTTACAGTTTTAGAGTTGCTATTTACAATTAATGCTGTCAGTGTGTTCCTGTTTATGATCGAGTTGGTGAATTTATACCATGTAATATTTTCAGCACACTAGAACTGTAACATTACATTTTTATGATTATAAGTGGGGCTGTTTATTTCCTCTGCAAGACGGACCCCAACAAAATGGAGCCAAGGGGCCCATGACTACCTTAATCCACCTCTGCTTATCAGTGAGTCTTCAGTCAAGTCTTCAGTAATTCTAAATCACTTTTCATTATCATGCACTATTGTATTTTTCTTCTTTGACATCATTTTTTAAAATTAATTGTCAATCGTATATCTTTGATAGTCAGAAAGGACGCAATCATTCACTCAAGCCCTAAACCCGAATGTTAAGCGATAAAGTGAATTCTTCTTTATCTCTTAAATAATCAAATTTACAGTCATTGCACAATATATTTTTTGGAGACAGGGTTAGATATTAAGTATAACATCAGCTGTTCAACTCCAATTTGTTCTGTAAAACCGGTGTGTAGAATTCCTGATAGTCTCTATTAAATATGTATATATAGAAGGTTTAAATTATTTGAATCATTGTCAAAGCTGACACATTCTTTTCTATAGTATTATAAAGAGTGAATAACTTTCAGCCCAAATATCTCACATTAACATTTTTGAAGTTCTTAAATCTGTTGTCACGGTCTGTATCTTCACCGACTGCACTTACTAAAGTGTCCCTATAGTAGTATATAGCAACTGAACTGAAAAAGTTGAGTATGTTTAATATTTCTCGATCGTTCAATATGGCTCAGACTATTTTTAAGTACTTTATAAGTTAAAACAAACACCATCCATACAGTGCAAGTGACACACAAACCAAAGTGATATTCATACCACCAGTTTTTTGTGTGTGTTTGCACATATAAACTTTTCTTAATATCATGGTCTTAACTCAGCACAACTTTCTGCATTTAAGCTGACTCATTTGAACAAAGCAATCTGAACATAATTTGTGAGTCCCGCTTAAGATCATAGTTCCATTTTAATGAAGTCATAACCTCTTCAGGGACAGCATGCCACAGAGGAAATTTTCTTTTAAAAAGGAAACCACTGTTGTAGTTTTTCTTGTTTTTTCAAAAGGAAAAAAAATTAATGCATCAAATGTAGAGCTGTGTATTCACATCTGTTTATCTGTGTGTGTATTCATGTGTATACAAGCATGCTTGTGTTTGTTCGTGCAGATATGTTTATTTACTTTTTTATTCCTCTCCGCACTGTAAGCATTTTCATTACCCAGAGTTCTTGTCTGCTTGTACAAACTTTGGCTTTTATAAAAGGCAAAGTTTTCCAGTTGCCCTTCTCCATATGCATTCAAACCTAACAGGAACCTCCCCCTGCACTCTGACTAGCTGAAAAGACAAGCAGTTTATGCAGAAAACTTTCTTAAGTGTTTTGGAGAGTTGAGCTGGGAACATTGTGTCTAATTTGAAGAAAACGTGTATGTGTGTATTTGTGTGTGTTTGCATTCATGTATTTATCTGTTTGTGGATGAGAGCTTGAAGGCATATCCTGCTGCTGGTAAATTACCCAAAGCAATGTGGTGTGGGGAGGAAGCAGTGAGCGAAAGCGGAGAAGAGGTGAAGTAGGAGATATAGAGAGGAAGAGAGGAAGGCAAAGACAGAGGAGTGATCATTTAGAACCCAAGGTCTTATCAAACATTGTTAGTGCACCCTACTGCCTCTCATTTACAATATGTATTTCTTCTCATTCTCAAGCATACTCGCATAAAACAGAAGCAATGCAAGCTTACTAACAATAACACACTATCAGATTTATGCAAGAATATATAAGAAATGTAAACACGTATACAGAGCATATGAACACACTAGCATAAGCATTTATACTTTGGTTAACTGGTGGGTGACTCCCAGTCCCACTTGACTACATGTCCTTGGACAAGACATCAAAGCGCTGTGGTAGCAATGACATGTACTGTCTGACAGCTGTCAAACAACAATTTCCTAAAGTAGAAGAATAAAGTAAAGCAGGCATTATTATTACTCACTCTCTAAAACTATTTAAATATTAACTGCTACTATATAAATAATTTAATATACAGTAAATATATATACAGACACATACAAACTCACTTATATAGTTGGATACACAAATACCAACACACAGGCACTCAGGAAAATGTGACTATTAATCCAAGAAGGAAGTAACAAGAGGCGTTCCCAGAGTGCATTGCAGCATCTCATATCTCCTCTATGGTTCTCTAGTGATTTCCTACTCCGTTAGCTCTAGAATGTGTTTATGTGTCTTTAGTGGCATCGGTCTCCTCATGTTTGTAGTATTGCTTGTAATGATGCACAACATACATCGTGTTTTGCATGTATTTCCCACATAATAGGATTAGATACAGTTCCTTTCTATGTCTGTGGACAATTTTAGGATTCAATAAATATTTGCCATGTCACAGCAGCTCTCGTTTCAAGAGGATAGAAGGAAGAATCACAACGAGAAAGGTTTACATTACCGAAAATATTAAAGTATACAATGTATAAAAATAGGCCATTTTCAATCATTATCAGTCTGTAATGTAGTGGAAATGCTAACAAAATGGTGTCTTTGATAAATGATGAATAAACAGTCTTCTGATTAAATAAATATGATTATAATTTTTCTCCTCCACCCTCACTTTTACAGAAAGGAGATGAGCTGTACAGTTTGACGGCCACAGGTAGTAATTAAGACATCTTCTGTGGTGCTATGTCGTGCATCCGATGTTGATCAATCTCTAAATGCACTCGAGACCACGGGTTGCTAGGAGTCCAGGACCCGTCTCTCAAAGCCTTCATGAGGTCATGAGCCTCTGGTCAGTCATTTAAGACACTGGGCCATGGCTTCTTATTCACAGGTATAAGACAGGACTGCTTCCCTCCTAGAGGAACTCCCTCCACATGCTCAGATTGAACATGTGTTGGAAAACACTGCTTAGCTGGGGAGCACAGGCTTTCAGCACCCTGGAGCTGACTCCATCCAGGCACAGCAAACAATAGCAATAGCACATATTGATGTGCCATACCGGTGGAGTTGGACTGCCTGTGCAACCTCTGTAGGGTCCAGATATCGCCTCATACTACCAGTAGTGACACTGACCCTAGTCATATGCCGTCTTCCTTTAATTTTTTGGAGCAGTGTACAAAGTGTCTCCAGCATACCTTTTATATCCACTTTGCACTTGTACCTGCTTTGCTATTATCACAGCATCCGATGGCTGTTGGGAGCTGTTTACTGGGACCGTGGATGTGTTAGTAGGGCCCTACTTCACCTCTTTGCCTGCTTATTAAACCATTAGAATGTGTTAGTCCTTAGTTGTCATGGACACAATAATAAATGCTTTTTCATCTTCTTATCAAAATAAAGACAAGGTTTTTCTTCTTTTGCTTAGCAAACAAAATCCAAAATAGGTTTTGCTATAATAGATGCATACAGCCACTTAAAGCATCCGCCTGTTATTAAAATAAATAAAAACAATTTTAATAATAATAATGTCTTTAATCTTTATGAGGAGCGTGATTTCACAGTGTCTGCTGAAGAAAGAGAAAGAGAAATGTGCAAATAAATGTTTAAAAGACATCTGTATGATGCGTGGCCAGTATTTCTGGAATGAGTGGTTGGCTGAATGTAAATGCGTTATTGCTGTTTTATTATTATAAAGGTCTCTTAGTTACCTAATACTGAAAAAAAATGATGGAATGCTTCACTTCAATTCTATGCTATGTAATTGAAATAGATGTTAGACATTTATTTCTTTTAAAGAAAATTTCTTGACCATATATATTTAAAACAGCGCAATTACACAATTAACTGAAGAACATGCTCTAAAATGAAAAAAGAGAGGAACGCGTTAATTGCTGTCCGTTCAGAGGAAATGGAAAGAATTTGGCTGAGAGAAAAAAAAACCTGCTTAATAGACTGCTGATGTGCGAAATGATAGATCTGTTGAATGCCTATAAAACCTCTTTGGTGTAAATTGCTCTAAGTTTCTTGAAGTTGCTTGAATCTCTCCAATCACCTTTTCCAACTGCAATTTTCTTTTCCGCCTGCACATCCTTTTTCACACTACGTTCTTTCTCTTTTTTCTCTTTTTCTATCCTCCAAGTCTTTCTTCACCTCTTTTCTTCTCTCATTATTACCCATCCTAATGATAGCCAGTCTTCACAGAGAGCGGTACTGATGGCAGCGCCTATCGTTATATTTAGATCTAATTAAAGATCATTATAATCTATCAGCACAACGGACACCAGGCTGTGATAGAGTTGGAGGAAGGGACATGGGAGAGAAGGAAGGAGGCATGAAAGAGTAAAAGAAATGGGGAGTGGGGTGTGTATGGGAGTGCTGGAGTATGACATGACATGACTTAAATGTGTCATCTCCAACCTCAGACAACCCCCACTACTATAAATTGTTCCATAACTACCTCATTGATTTCCCAATTATCAAACTTACAGAGTTACAACACATTAGAGTGATTCCAAACATTGTACAAGCACAAGGACAAAGCATAATGACAGGTATTAAATGTAAATGTAATTTGATTAACCTGGGTAAGGTAGTTCAGCTAAAACAAGCATCAAATTTAAACACAACTGGACAAATAGAAGAATGCCTTATGGATTTCATCAGCATATTCTGAGCATATTTGTAATAGTTTTTTATTGTTCAATAGGAGAGCTAATAATTCTCCCAAACCCCTCTTCCCTTATGTTTAATATTTCCTCAGTTGATTTTTCACAGTATAGCTCCAAGCTAACTGTGGGGTGACAGAGAAACAGAGAAGCAGTAGCATTTGCCGAACCCTTTTCTGTATCAGTTGTAGTACTCTGGTTGGCATGGAATTGCTTTAAAAGCTATAGAAATGGATAGAAAATTCACTGGCCATGTCTCATATTACTCTTTCTTATCTATACTGGCTCTTGCCAGTAGCTCTGTGGAGCTTATCACAGCCATGGCCAACTCCCCTTTCCCTCTAATCCCAAACGGAAAATATTATTACTTTATTTGAAACTTTAGGCCACACAGAAGATTGCCAAAATGTTCTTTTAATTGGAAATCAAGGAGCTTAATACATTTAGGAAACCTGTGGCAATCCCAGTTTGGCATCTGACAGAACAGGTTATTACCTAGTTTTAATATTCCTATGGACAACAGAAGGAATTTTATATTGTTGATCCCTGTAGCACTGTCCATGGTGCTGATACTTAAACTAGTTTTATATAATATACACACGCTGGATAAAGTGGTTATAATTTTCTTTCTATTACATCCTCTAATATCAAGAATGGGCTCCATGAAGGAACAGCCTCATTCTTGCATATTACCCCCACCGTCTCTAACATACACACAAATGCGCACACACACACAGATACTCAAAAACTGAGACTCAAAGAAAAATCATAATGACTCCAATGTCATGGACATTTTGTGTCACCATATTATCAATGAATTATAAAAAAGTTTGGCAGTTGAGTATGTTTTTATGTAGAAGTTGTGCCAGGTATAAACCCCTACCGCAGCTGTATGCTTGGCTAAGTTTAATCATTCATTATTTGCATTTGTGTGTATGTGGACTTCACTTGTGTTTTCTACTGCATACAAGTATAAGCACAATTCTGTGTGTGTCTTGCTATATAATATTACCTTAAGGAAAAATAAAAAAGGAAATGAGAGAATAGGATAAGGTTGTTACGGCCTGGTAGCAGAGTGGTTAAGGCAGAGGGCTGGGATGCAGGAGCCCCGGGTTCGATTCCCAGCTGAGTCGCCCAACCCATATCAGGTGTGTCCCTGAGCGAGACACTTAGCGCTAGCTCCCCGAGCGCCGTCTGTGGCTGCTCACTGCTCCCCCCAGGGGTGATGGGTCAAATGCAGAGGACCAATTTCGTTGTAACATGTAAAAATGTATCAATGACAATCTTCTTCTTCTTCAATGCTGAAATATAGACCTTCCATAGCAATACACAGTGCTGTAATTAGTCAACATTTCCAAATAGCCATCAGTGTTTTCAGAAGCAAACTAGGAGAAGCACCTGTGCTCAGAGGGGGAGATATGAGTTAAAGCAATTCACAAGGGAGATTTTGGCTATAGTAAGGGCTACGATTAGGAAGTGAACAGAGACAGCACAACTTAAGAAATGCATGGCCATGTATGGCAACCCCTGATTATATGAGAATAAGGCTGATGCTATTGGGTTCATCAATCTCTGCCCATGCCCCACATAGCATGTCAAAATTAACTGACAAAACAAGGAACAACTCCCCAACTAACCACTATTCCTTCAGCCAGTGGCTTCCCCAGCTTAGAGGGCTGTGCCTATACTCGTAGAATCTGGGGTTACAACATGTAAGCACCATTATTTTTTGTACAAGGGTATTGCTACTTGGACATATTGCAATAGTCCTTGTCAAATGTACCTGACGAGTAATTAGCAAACTCTTTACTAGATTAAATTTCTGGTGTTGGGCATGCAGAAAATCATGCAGAAAACAGAAGTGGAAATGAAGGCACAGCTTTTCATTAACCAGCTCAATTTTATCATGCCTAATTATTTTTTATAGCCCAATTAAGAATGCAGCAGAAAGACAGCAAATTGAGATGTTATCTTCGTCAATTTGCATTACATAAGCAACTGGAGCTGATTGAGTATTTCATATTTGAATGGGACAAGTCATCTTACATAGACTATAAACTCCTGGATTTTTAAAGCAAGGGTACACGCAAAGTGAGAGAAGCCTCTGTGGTGGCAGAATACTTGTGGCCATAGTGCAGATGAAAAAAAAAACATCCAATTTTAGCTATAGGAAAGAAAGAATTGTGTGTACATAGCAATTATAATTGCTGCAGACACAGAGACCTGGATGAACTTGTGCTAGCTATGTGTCTATGCTCTTCACCCATCCTGAGGTATGGTAAATGTCCGGTTCTTCTGGCAATGATTATTGTTGTCCTCCATGTTTCAGCCCCCCAGAAAAACAATACTGTCTTTACGTTGGAGTTGAACAGCCGAATCTTGGTGATCAAGGTCAGCTCTCCGGAAGCCCGAATGTTGTTGAACTGGAAGAAGGCGACTCTTGACATATGCATCTGTTCCTTCCCAATGATCGATATTACTGCTCAGATAGGTGTGTTCCATGCAGGCACGTGATCTGAATTGTTCTTCTTTAATCCAAGATTCGACTATGAATCAATTTCCCTTTTTCAGCACCCCTGCATCGAGCTTACTGGGGAGACTGAGGAGTGTTACCACCCTATGGTTGGAACACAACCTCTGGACACTTTCCTTAAAAAGAGGGACCACCACCCTGATTTGCCAATCCAGGGGCACCGCCACCAATGTCTATGAGATGTTGCAGAGATGTGTCAACCAGGACAGGCCCACAACATCCAAAGCTTTAATTAAAGAACCCTACGTAGTCCCCATCCACCCAAGGGGTCAGGTTCCTTACTACCTTGGTGACCTCAGCCCCTCAACATGGGTGCAAAACATTTGACAAAATATTTATAACCCCTTTCTGAGAAAACAAATGTAAAATATAAAACCAATATCTGTATCTGCATTAAGCCAAGAAATAAAAACATACAAGGTATTAACCAGAGATGTTAGATCATACTTGAAAGAATGATACTTGTTAAATGGATTAAAACTTACACAATTTAGCAAAACAAAACACATCCATTCAATCTGTGTACTTATTTTAACTTGTATTATTGATTCTTTTCCAAATCATCCGGGAACACAAACAAAGATGTAGGGGTGCATATGTTGGACCATGCATGCGACCGACTAATCAACCAGGAGGGCACAGGCAGGAGGAGGCAATATTGTCTAGAAAACGGAGGAGAAAGT
This sequence comes from Microctenopoma steveboyesi, assembly GCA_032359275.1. Classification (NCBI taxonomy): domain Eukaryota; kingdom Metazoa; phylum Chordata; class Actinopteri; order Anabantiformes; family Anabantidae; genus Microctenopoma; species Microctenopoma steveboyesi. Next base: position 11,366,262 of record JAUMHF010000005.1, on the reverse strand, counting down.
GACCTCAACCATGCTCTGATGACACCTATAGTGATAGCTGTAACGTTAGCAGGTAAACAACAAACTTTTCAAAATTCTTTTTGAAAAGAAGAAAACAAATGATAAATTCTGCCTGTTCACATCAGCTCACTCTTTCTTACTTGCATGCACTATGTGATCAACATGAGGGATAAAAGAAATAAAACTAGTAACACACACTGCACTTTTACAGATTAAAACCAATTCCCAAAATATAATTCCCAGGTTGACTTTTAACTTTATCTCCAATAACTGTAACTGAGAGTTATTCTGTTCATTAGTTCATTAGTTCATTAGAACTAATGTTCATTAGTTATTAAACAGATGGACCAGATGAGTAAAGAGAGAGAGAGAGAGATTCACAGAGAAAATAAAAGTAAAGGTTTCCCTTTACCTGCAAATATAGTCTAGATGGATATAAAAAAGACACAATGAAAATAACAAAACAGGTGGGCAATGAGTGAATACATAAAACGAAGGAAAAGGTGAATATCAAAAAGAGTGAGACAATGTGTGAGAATGAAAGAAGGGTTGTGTCAGTGCACAATGAATTTGTGTCTGCATTTCTATGAACATGCCATTAAAGAGTAAATATACGACAGCACTAATGGGCTATTGGAGCTCTCATTGTACATGATAGATGGAAGTAAAGTAATTGCCTCTGTGTGTTTAAATCAATTATTAAACACCACTGCACGGAGGCATGATGCATTGTGAAAAGAGTATTCACAACACTCAGACAGGAGTGTTGTGAATATTGTCTATATATAAACGCGTGTGTGTGTGTGCACGCACGTGTGTATAAACTCATAGATTGACCTTTTCCTCTGAATTACCTTTACTGTTTGTTTCGCTTCACTGCTATCTGTGGCATGAAAGTCATTCATATACTTCATGGGCATTCCTGTCACATGTACACATTTGTGTCTATGGTATGTTTCTGTGTGGACATGTGCCCAGGCTTGCCTGGGTGTACATTTTTGTCTACCTGTGCACATTAGGGAATGACAATTCTTTATCCAGTTTGGTGAGTTTCACATTTTGAGTTATTGTGTCCTTAGGCCAGGACCCCAGCTGACACAGTCATTTAAAAATAACCCTCTAAGGACAGAGACCACTTTAGGTTAAAAATAATGCTCACTTCAAGTCCTCAGAGTTGCAGTCCTTAGACTTACAGTAAGTGTTGCTTGCTTGTCAGCATGACAAAATGCAATGTTGTCACATATACATTCTCTACAATCGTCCTGAAAATAATAGTACTTGCACGAAGACCTTACCCCAATCTCACAATTTCCATAGATGTGGAATTGAAATGTCTGGTTTGCTTATCACTCATACAGTATTCTTAACTGCTCTCCAAAATTTCTTAAATGAGCACTGAAAAAGATAGTAAAATAGTAGCTATAGATAGTTGAGCAATGCAGTAAAGTAAGTGACCAAACGAAAACTAATAAACTGGCAACTTTTGTACTACTTATTGGCTGTCAGACAAATAAATACTAAATACAGTATTTCTATACATCATAACTGTGGTACTTTTCATTCTAACCTTCATGTCACCCTCTACCAGCCCGCATTTAGTGATTCTCTGCCCGTACTTGCACATTCAAATTTCTCTTACAAATTAAAAATATTACCATAAGTCCACAACGGCATGAGTAACCTATGATTAAACACTGACTAAAATATGACTAAACAGACAAGACACACAGAACACAAAGGCTTTATCTCTAAAATTTTGACAATGTTCTGTACAACTCATACATTTATGTTGTCTGTATGTTCATCATCATGGACCATGCGTAAAACAAGGCTAGGTCAAATGGAAAACAGCCCGCAGTGCTGATGTTGCAGCAGCATTCCAGTCCGTCCTGGTTACTAAACCTGTGTGCATCAGTATGTCAGGAGTAGGAGTGAGAAGAAACTCAAGCTACAGCATTATGTACATTTCATATGTGTCCTGTACTATCCGGGACCAAACCCCTCCAGTTCATAAGATCATTAGCGGATTCCGTAGGGCTAACAGCTAGCTACACACTGAGGTAACAGACAGCTTTTATTTGTATGACAATACATATTTTCTAGTGATTACTGTTTCAGCCAGAAAATGACATAACAATCTCCTCCTATTGGGCCAGTGTCGCTGCGTTTTTTATGGGCAGAACGGAACAACAGCCCACTGAACTCTGAAAATTATTCCAAGATATTTAGCGGCAAGTTTTAAATGTAACAGTTTTCCGCTAATAGGTGATGTCATATATTCTACCACCACAGAGTCAGAGAACATCTGAACTTCTGATACTGATTTTGGGAAGTTTTCTCTGTGCCACAGTCTCTCTTGAGCATTGGAGTTCAGGGTTTGTGGTGATCTGTTAGACCTGTAAACGTTTGTGACTACAACGTTACTATGCCTTCCTACACTTTCCTTTTCTTTCCCTGTGCCTATGCGTAGTGCGTGTGTGCATGTGTGTGACTCCTTTCACTCATCTGGAAGCAGCTTACTTCTTTGAGCTGCTTCGCTGGCTGCAATCCCAACCAAACCAAATGCTTGCCCTCTCTGTCTCTCTCCCTGTCTAACCCCCAATCAAACTTGTCCCGTCTTTGAATCTTTCCTATCCATCCAGCTTTGTAACTCTATCATTTCATTTTTTCTTTAATTTGAATCATCTTTCATTTTACTATAGTCCATTTTCAGAGTTTTTTAATACTCCCGCCTTCCCCTGGTTCAGTCCTTTCTCCTCCTCCTGAAACCTGTTTATATAAGGTTAATCTGCCTTTGACAAAGGGGTGCCCTTCTGCTTCTTTTGGTGTCTTGGAGAAAGTCTTTGAAAAATGTGTGGAAAGGATTAAGGTAAGACCCGGAGCCAGGACTAACTTCTATCTCTCTATGCCCGACTCTTGAGCCTCCGAACACAGACATACTGACGCACATACACTAGCCCTCCCTTTCTCTGTATTCTACTTAACAAAACTCACTCAGTAAAACTATGAGTCACACATCAAAACTTTTTGGACTTCAATTGAAATTGTGTTTCTGGAGACTGTAGTATGTTTACTGTGTATAATCACACAAAGTGCACCGTTTATGAACACTAATACCCTGCCTGGACAAATAGAATTCACCACCTGGATTTCACTAAGCAAACAGGCAAGAGCCCTCCATTGGATAACCACTGCAATATTAATATATTTCATCTGGAAACACAACAAGGTCAGCAGAATTACCAGATATAATTCCATCAATGAATTCTATACTTCTATACCGTGATTGCACAGATGGCACATATTGAAATTTTGCTGAAGTGGTTCTTGGAGCATTAGAAACAATTTTCACACAAATCACAAAAACAAAAAATATAGTTAGATTTATTAGATTCATTACAAACCCCATAGATAAACAAAGGTTTTTGCTATGCTACATCAAACCTCCCTATAATGTTAGATAAAAATATAAGTTAAATGAATTCTGGATTGTGACACAGGTGAATTTTACCAAAATAAAAGGGTTTTTATTTACCCAAAAGAAATTGACAAAGGAATTCAAAAAGTAATCAATGTTTGAGTGAAAGGATCCTGATGTCATGTGGGGTCGCTGGATCATATCGGTGCTAAGGATGGCTTGGGCCTGAGGCTTGTGGTCATCCATATCAGAGGTCTCCTGAGAATCTGTTGTTGCTGGAGTAGCTTCTGGGACAGGAGATGTGCGAACCTGAACCTCCTTCAAATGATGTTGCAGGGTCTTCAGTCAATACTCCTGTCGCATTGCTCCCGGGCCTCCTGCTGCCCCATGAAGGCCTGGAGGATACAAGTCATTTTAAGATCAATTCTCTGGTTTCTTCACCCTCAGTACCCGTAGCTTCTTAAAGTTCCATCTCATCTTCCTCATCTTCTCGGTCTCCTTGGCCGCTGTGCTGGTCTCTATTTTCTGTTAGACTTCTTGTGTTTCTTCCTCCACGCTGCATGGCTCACAAAAATTGTTAATGAGAAGCAACTCAAAGCACTACTCAAGCACCTGCACACAGGGCGGCTGTTCGTTGCCATGAACTGCTTGCCTCTGCACCAGTCTGTTCTTTGTAAGTGTTAGCTTATGCTGTGGCTTTGTGTGTCTCTGCCGTGGATCTTTGTATGATTTAGTGCTTTATTGTGTTTATTTTCCTTGACGATTTCTTAAAACACAGCTAAAACTGTATTTCAACCTTCACCACCTTAGTTGTATTTTATGTTACGCCTTACTGACGAGCCAGGATCATAACAAACCTTCTGCTGTTTCAGGGTCCGAGGCTGCAGTCAGGAGCCTCGGACCCTGAAACAGCAGAGGAAGGGGCTGAAGCAGCTGCAGAGGCAGAAGCTGAGGTGCATGCAGAGACTTACACTGGGGCTGGTTCAGAAGTTGCAGCTGAACAGACTCAAGCTGCAACCGACCCCGGAACTGAAAAAGAAGAGCCTGGAACCAAACCTGGGGCAGAAGCAGTAGCAAAGGCATGAGCTGCAGCTACTGTGGGAGGAGGAACAGGAGTTGTAGGAGCAGACTCTGAAGTTGCTATGAAGACCAGAACAAAATTAGAAACCAAAATGGAGGTATCAACTGTCGCCAGGGCTGGCGTGTTGGCAGGGATTGGCACAAAGTCAGGAGCTGCAGCTGGGGCCAGAACAGAGTCCATGTGATGGCTAACCTGCACTGAGCTAGCAGACTCTGAGCTAACAGGGGAATCAGATGTGGAGCGGATTTCAGGAGCTGCATATTCAGAACCTGGAGGGGCTTCTTGGTCCAGTCTGAGTGAATGAATCCCAGCAGCTAACTGGGGCATGCCAGAAAGCAAACATTTCTCCATACGAGCCAGGCTCTTCTCTCTGTATTTTGGGTCACAAGCCTTGCAAACCATTTTATGGCGCTGGGTAAGTAAAGAATACATAACTTTGTCTGCTGGCTTCATGATCCCTAAGAACAGAGTGATGGTGAAATTAAAGAGGGTTTAATAATGAGGGAAGACTATGATCATGAAGGCGTAGCATCAGTTGTGCGCAACAGAGCACAACTGGTAACAAAGGGAAGTGAAATCAGATAATCCAGGGACTGTGACACTGAAGGAGAAATATAAAGGGAGCTAAAGTAATTACTAAATGGATGCAGGTGAGGGAAGTACCAGGCATGAGGCGTGATCGGGTGACAAAGTGAAAATAGCTGATGAGAGCTCACATGAGAGTGACTGAAGCAGGAGCGTGACAGGTGACTACAGAGTGAGACCAAGACATGAATGAGAGGCGGGCGTGAGAAATAAACAAAGACCAAAGTATGAGACAGAGCATAGATTAACAGGGAGTAATGGTCTGTGACCGAGAAAAGTCAGGAAACGGGACAACAGTACACGAACAGGGATGTGATCAGAATACAGGGAAGACAAAGCATAACAAAAAACTTAAAGTCAGGGGTGATTGTGTTTAAACACATTTTTAAAATAACTTCAAACTAACATTTCAAACCAGATAACCATCGAGTGTGAAGTCGAACCAAACCTCCCTTTTCTGTATATATGTCACATCATGTAGCTGTTGACGTTCATCTGTAGCCAGGTGTGTTGATTTTGACACATACTATGTGTGTGGGTGGCGAAGTGCTCTGTGTGTGTGTGATTATTTTCAGATTTGATGAGTGACTAAATAAACTGGAAGGAATTCAACAAACCAAATGCAAACAAAAAGTAACCTATTTTGATAGATATATTGATTTAAGGTGCCAGAATGCCATACTAGATAGTTTTGACCTAGTTTCACCCAGCACCTGAAGTTGTCTTTCAGGGCGAAAATATCTAATTCAGACACTGTATGATCTGATCTTATCAAGCAAACTAGTTAGTGTAGATCTGGATCAGACTTCCTGTCCACCCTCAGTAAATCTGTCAGACAAATTGCTTTCCTCCTCGCTGCCTCATCCCACATTGCCTTCAACAGTGGATGCTGTAGTTGGACAGAAGTGTAGCATAATCACTGCCAGTAAAAACCTGTCCAAAGCTGCAAGCTTAACCACTAGTAGCCAAAAATAAAAGCTTAATGACTTGAGCACACATATTTATTTATAGAAGTAACAGCCTATTTTCTAATTTCACCATTTGTGTAAAACAAACACTGAAATGAGAGCTCTCTTATTTTTGCAGACACAGTTCATACAGGCACCAGCATTCAGCCAAATCGCTTTTAACCTGGAACAAACCAGGGTGCAATCAGAAAACGCAAAGCAGTGGCTGATCACAGGATTCCAGCTGTGATTGGCTCCCCTTTAGTCCTCTGTGTGCAGGGATTCTCAGGGATAAGCGGGGCAGGAGAGGGACTTTAAGGTCTTTATTGTGGGCAGAGCTTTACTGTTTTTTCCCAGATAGACCTGGAATGTGGAAGATTTTGGATTTGTGTTTGGGCTGAACTAATTGAGTCCCCTAAAAACCTTGCTGCCCTGACTCCAGGACAGTGCTGGCACAGAAACACAGACACAAACACATCCAAATACACACACATGCTCCCTTTTGTCGCTTTCTCTGCCAAGCCTAATCCTGTCTTACCGGCTGCAGAAAAGAGAGACACACAGAGAGAATCTCCTCCCTCCATTCAGTTCCAATTCACTTTTCAATTTCAAGGTGCTTTATTGGCAAGAGTCTGCCTGAGCGATGCCAAGGTAATTAACAAAAAAGTGTGTGTTCAAAGCAAAAAGAAAGAACAAAAAAGAGGAAAAAACTGTTGTGGCATTATAATATGCCAAACACTACAATCAGAACAATAATAATAGGCATTGATATCATTTCAATTTGCCTTTCATTCCCTCGCTCTGCACACAACGTCTCTTGGGGGTCAATGCTGGATTTTCCTTTCCTCTCCTAATTGTGATGGGCCATGGAAACTGCTCCACCAAATTGTGTAAACACATGTAAAAGCAAAGAGGAGGCAGCAATGGAAGACTGATCAGAGCAAATGAGTTTCTCAGGAAATGACTGGGCCTCTTTGATTGCCCAAATGTGAGTCTCCTTATCCAACATGGCACCTGAGTACAGAGGCGCACAATGTTTAGAGTATGGTAAATGTAATTTAATAAATAGATAAAATTGCTGTTATAAAGTAGAGAATTTAAAGTAGATAATTTGTAATCATATTGCAGAGCATGTGTTTGATGTTCTTTGAATGAAGCACTAAAGTTAATTTTGAATTCTCTTTGAAACTAAGTAAAATAATGAATTGCTGGAACAACAGAGCGCTGCAGTGGTAACATTATTGGATGGGTGAGTAGTTCGTGGTCAGAGAATGATATGGAGCTAAATATGAGTATGATAAAAGGGGAAACTTGTTCGCATTTTATCTTTGTCATGTCACATTATATTGACTTGCAAATATTAAGATGCCTTTAGTTACCACCTCGTCTCACAAAACATAAAATAAAGGGTATGATAGTTCCCTAAAGAAAACATGCATTGGGGAATAGTTGTCTTTTATTACTAGTCCAACACATCTAAAACTAGTTATTGATATGTGTTGCCTTAATATAAAATGGGATTATTGTAGGGATATTTCCATTGTATAACTTGTGAGTTATACAATAACAGTACTGGGCAACTTCATATCTATTAGGTTACATGTTCCTCTGGACAAATTCCATTCTTTCAAAATACTACTTTGATCAATTAATAAAAAAAACATAAAATGTATTTTTTGTTGTTTTTGTACCAAACATTAGACAATTAGGTTTTTTCTCTGAGATTGTTGTCATACTTTCATGGGTTAATGACTTAAGATGAAGCAACTACCTGTCAGGCAGCTGGGTGTGCTAAACGTGGCTGACAATTACTCTAATTGCTCTGTGTGAGTGTATTTTTGTATCTGTGTGCATGTGTGTGCTTTGATATGGGTGTCTTACAGCTTGGTGTTAAACACTTGACATTTAGGAAGTGCTTTCATTAAGTTGGACGGCTGTCTCAGACGGTTATGATGACAGGGCTTTGTAAGTTATCCCAGTAAATACTGTGTCCGTCTTGGATCAATAACAGCCTAATCCCCCGATGGCTTTCAGTTTCCATGCACACACATACACTTTTATAAATGGCATGCATACACACACACAAATGTGCACACACATACACAACCCACTAGAAGGAGTTTAATCCTCACAACTGCCACAGGGTCATCAGCTTCAGAGCTTTCAATATATTACAGCAAATTTGGCAGAGGAGACCGAGCAACAGCGATGAAAGGATAAAAAAAGAAAAACAAAACAACTAAAATGACTGATTGAGTATTTTGCAAGCTACAGAGTACGGGATGGGGAATATGCAGGTAATATGCATTATTCAGACCGGGCATAAAGGCTTAAGCTATTAAAAAGTTTCTTCTTTTCAGTAATTTTGGAGATGGTTTTATAGCCCGACCTCATCTTGTCACCATTAATGTTGAGAAGTCAAGATCAGATCATATACAGTATATTAAATACCAACGTGTTACATATCCTGCATTTACATATTTAAAATGTATACTACAAACTTTTGATGGGCACTGGTTCTTTATTGTGAAATAAATATTTTATTCTTCTACACTGAAAAGCATTTGATAGTTTCTTTTAATTTAATTATAGCTCTAAAGCCTTTGCAAAGCTTCAACCTTGCATATTCAAAAGCGTTAGAAGCCCTTTGCCATTCAAATGTTACACCACTACAGATGATTCAGCTGGTAAACACTAACATTTCTCATTTGCCAGAATGTTCACATTAGCTAAATACCCCTGAGGAAATCCTTCACTCTTTGCTTCTAAAGCATTGCCCCCAATTTCAGTCTTGCAGTGGACAGTAATACTCAACAACTGTATTGTTTTGTGCTTCAGAAAGAGACTGAATCAAGCAGTGCACATAAAATAAGTTGTTGAAAGCTGTCATGGTTTCATGTCAATGCCACATGGTGTGTTTAGGAACACAGAAAGACTTCAAAGGAATAAGTAATTTCTCACAAAGACTGAGGTGGAATACAAACTGGTATTAAAACTGAGCATAGATTGTTCAGTAATATTTGCCATCAAAACATAAACATGTTACAGATGAGACTTGTGATTATTGTTACCACAGTTAACTCTACTGAAGTGCATGTCGCTTAACCTTTCTCTTGTGTGTGGGTTTTGAAGTTTCAGACGTATGAAGGTACCACATACATTTGTTTATTGTATCAAGGCTTTTTAACTTTGTCAGGAATCTCTATTTAAACAAAATAAAACAAAAATATTATTTTAGTAAATTACTGTGGTGAAAATAATGACCTTTGTGCTGTTTGTTTTCAACCCAGTCATAATTTAGGTTATAAAACTTAAATCATAAACATGAAAATTAGGCAGATGACACAAAGCATCATAGTTATATGGATGAGCAGGACACAGGCCCATCTGATGAGGTGCTGAAGCTGCTCCTGCTTCTGCTGAATCATCCAAATTCAAAAGTGGTGTCTGTGAGTTTAGTACCTTCTGACTTACATGGCAGGGCATGTGAGGGCAGCGGTTGGAGGACTCGGAGAAGCAGAAACGTAAATTGATAAGGTAATGAGTATTGAAAGATGGATGCAGGGTCTGCGGAGCGGCATAAGCAGAGACCGAATGGCAGAGAAATCAGAGGGAGCCAGGGAGGCGTCGCAGTCTAAAAGCACAGGACAGTTAAACAGAGAACAGAGGTAAATCGGCAACCGGTGATGATAATCACAGAGAGAGGGGGCACGTGGGCGACGAGGAACGAGCCAGCCGGCCGCAAGGCAGATGCGGGGATGTCAAAACACAAAATCACAGGGGCTAAGCAGAAAACAGGTCAAAGCACAGGCAGGGGGTCGGAGCCAGGGATGCGACAGAAAGAAGCACAAGGTCAAAGCACAGTCCAGATCCAAATCCAATATCCACAGTCAAATATCTAAATCCAAAAATCCTTTCCCACACTACCAGTTCAAAATCCAAATCTCCAAATCACAGTTAGCAGTGATCTGCAGGTGTACGCTGTGGTCAGATTAGCAACGTGTCCGTAACTGTCATCTCATGCACTAAACAAGTCTTTTATTACAACTCGTTACAGCCCGGCTCGCTGTAGGTTGGAACATAAAACTACAAACAAAAGGGTAACCACTCAAACTCAGCTTTAATCTTATAAGAAATCCTGGTCAATTTATTACAAAAGAAAATATGAAAAAAACTGGATAGAAGGGCAAGGATGAGCTCAGGAGGCAGGTCCCTTAAGACAATAACTAAGTATAAGTCGATAACTGCTTTACAACAGGTAGACATTGGAGAAAACTAAAACAGTTACTTCAAACCAGATACAGTATACACACCAAAAGCAAACCTGACAAAGACAGAGGTCAAGGGTCAATCAGAGTCACTTAAACCAACTAATACAGAAGGCTTAGCAAACAACATTTCTAACATACATAGACACACAGGAAACGCAAAACAACAAAGGGAACAGGCACAGAGACGAGAACCCACGCGATCAGGGAACAGTCTGAGTAACTTGCTGCTGCACCAATCTACAAAGCCACCCAGCATGCAAGCGGAAATGATCCTGTATATATACCCAGGTTAACGATGCAACCTTTATCTTAATTGGATGATTAGTCTGCCTGAGCGGGAGGGCTGAAGTCCAGCGGGATCCACCAGCCAGGAGTGAGCAGTGGCACAGTCAGATCTGCATGCGGACCTTGGGGAGGCTAAAGGATCCACTAACCAGAAGGGAGCGCTGGCACAACCTAATTTGCATACAGGCCCAGAGGAGACACGCGTCCATAACATGGCCAGGCCTAACACAACTTGAATGGGATGAGTTAGCTGTCGTGACCTTTGACAGTGGAGAGTGTCAAAGAGTTCACTACACTACTTCACGGGAAGCTGATTGTATTTTTAACATTTCAAACACAGCCAGCGTAATGAGAAAAATTAGGTCCAAGTGGACGCTATATCATTCTGTACTTGAAGAAATCTTGCCAATTCACCATTCATCATAAAACGTTTAATGTTTGGCCACCAATGGCGCTCAAATGTTGCTTGTTGTTTGGCAAATGCAAAGAGGCCAACATCATAAAGACCCAAACAGAAACAGATGTTCTTGTGCAGAACAAACCATTTCAAAGAGATTTTACAGGCTGTAGCATTGTTTTTTTCAGAGGAGCCATGATTTAGATTTAGCATTAATCTCTGATTTACCTTTGACCAAGCTTTCTGATGAAGGTTGGATATTAAGTATTGCTGGCATGTATTTATTTTGACACTGGATATCTACTTATTGACAGCAGTTTTTCAAGAGGAAAGAGAAAAAAATCATTAATTAGCTTAGATGAAATGAGTCAATTTTCACTCAGAATGATCAGTGGCAACACAGTAGTAAATGCTTCTCTAACAAACTCTGGAAACAGGAGAAAGGGCAAAGGGGGCTAAAATATAATTTTATTTCACTAACTCAAAAAATATTACTATTTTGCCAAGGAATTAAAGGCATACTGGGTTTTGATAGTGTACTAGAAATTGAATTATGCAAATCATTCGTTGGGGAAATTGTCCCCAACTCCACCTTGCTGATTACAGTAATAAGGTTTTTAACATATTAATATTTTTTCTCCACATCATATTTTTCACATTTTCTCAGAGATGGGGAAACAACAACAAAACACTGGGCTGTGATATGAAGAAGAAACCATACTAAAGGGAAAAATAATTGCACACATATGCAAATATAATTTCCTTGTTTCCATATCAAACCGCGTCTTGGTGTTTACATTTCTTAATTAAAATGTTTCCTTAATTACAACAGCACTTAAATAGTGATAAAGGAAATATTTACAAACCTTCCATGTGAAAATAATAAATAGGAATGTGCTTGTATATTTCCCAGCTTTAAATGTAACTCAACACAAGATGTGTGAGAGGAGAAGATATGGAGATAATAGTAATATAAATAATTATATTAACTGATACTTTATTATTCTGCTTGGGACAATTCTTGTGGGCAGGCAGCTGCATTTTAAGCACCAGGGGTTCAGTGTTTTATCTAGGGACATATTGCCGGGAGTAGAGAGAAGTGAGAATTGAACCACCAACCCTGGAATTCATGGACAGCTACCCTACCAACTGGGAAACCCCTTACAAAATAACATAAAGATAAATCGTTATTTTATAAGTACAAATATAATATACATTGAGTTTGGAATATACCAGCAGTTAGACAATAGACAAAATATATAATTTTATATATATATATATATATATATATATATATATAAGGTAAAATATAAGAATAAAAATTAAGCTACACAATGTGGTATGTGTGACATATAAAAATGTATAGAGTAATGCTAAAGAATACTACTTACTGTAAAACATTTTTCTTTTCTTTTTTCCACAAAGGTGCAGACAAGGGGCTGTGTGGTCACACATTATGTAACTTAGATGGAAATCTAATTAGCTGTGGCACAGATATAGGAAAAGATGACTAGAGTTATGTACCAAATGACTAAAGCGCTGCGATTTTTGTCACTTTCTCTTTTTCTCTTCCATAGTGTTTTAACACTAATCCTTCATGTAAAGAAAACTGACTTTGGCACACTGGTTGTACACCATCGGTATTACACTTTAATGGTTGTGTGTGTGTGTGTGTCTGTGTGGGTGCACATATGGTGTTTCTGACTCTTTCTGTTTAGCAGGCCTAGGGCTACTGGTAGAGTGGTTGCCATGGAGTTTTGACATCATTTCATAAATGAGAATAGATGAGTCTGGGAAGTCAATATGGGCTGGAGCTGCTGAAGGGTGTTATGGGAAAAAATGAACACTGCTCTGTCGAAATAACCTCCACTTCCCGCTGAGTCACACACATACACACAAGGATGCCCACACTAGTGCAGATAAATTTATCAGCTTGTGTTAGCATGCATGCCAGCAGAAGAAACACAATGGAATAATCATCAGTTATGTCAGAAGTAAATAACATTTAAAGCATTATACTAGTTAAGAATGTATTTCATACTTGCAAATAACAACTCTTATGGTGTTGCTATTTATCAACTTTCAGACCTGTATTGTGTTCTCTGAGCAAAATGACAAATCAGGTTTTTATTGAGAAAGCTCTGTGTAATGTCTTTCAGCATGCAGATGCATCTCAGGCAAAGAATTAAGTATCAGCATACCGGGAGATTAATGGACAATCACAAGTCTCTGATTCGTAAAGGACCTCGGGGGACAGATATGCAAAAACATTAGGGTGGAGTGACCTTGGACAGATTTCATGTGAAACTCATGCCCCTAACATGTTTATGCATGTTATAGGCAATAGCCATGTGTTTAAAAATTATAGAAGTCCCGTTTATAATGGCAAGCACAGGTAGTGTGTAGTAATCTTTGTATTCAGCCAAAGTTGTGAGCAATTTATAGTCATCCATTCCAAATACAAATACAATTCTGCATGCTAGAGAATTAGCAGAAGCATTAAAAGGTAAGAGGTAATAATTATAAAATAAAGTAAAAATATGATTCTTTTTCCAGTGGGTACATGCTGTGGTCTGGAAAACCACAGCAGATGCCCACTCATGCTGTCAGCCTCATCCTCTTTTTGCACATCAGGCACTGTACATGGATGACAGTGCAGGAGGGCAGAACATGTGCTTTCTTACTACTGAAACCTTCACTCTTCTTTCACTTCTAAGACTGCAATGATTCAAAGACTTGTGACAAAAATCACATTTTTGGTTGTGAGCTGAATGCCATGAATAATGAGAAAATCTTAACTAGAACGGTTTGGCCCTGAGGAAGAAACCATGCAAATTTGTCTCATTCACTTGTGTCATTTTTTCAAACATCAACTGAATTTAATCAATTGCCAGAATCCAAAATGATTAGCGCAAAGTGTGGCACTCTGCTCTCAACAACCTTTTCTTATTTTTCTGCATTGCTCAATTATTCTCACCTCTTACATTAATATTTTTCCTCTGTCTATGGGTTTTCTTTAGTAAATGCCAGCAAGAATGGTAGAGAGTGGGCGGAATTGGTAATGAACTGTAATTGCTGTCTCCCAACCATCTAAACAGCCCACTATACTTCTCAAAGGTGATAATCTTAAAATATATACAATTTTACTCACATGTAATAATGATTTCGATTTTATTATTATATGAATGCTTTCATAATTAAATAATTGCTGCACATGTGAACCTTAATAATATATGTATACTTGTTATAATTTACATCCAGATAAAATAGCCGAATATGTATTACTAAAGTTATACAGTCTGTGCCTTCTGGTTTTGGATCAGTTATAAACACTAGCTCCACCACTATACAGAACTAAGACCAAATCTCCATGTGTAAATATAAATGCAGTAATTACCAGTTCACAACAGGGATATTTCCATATCCCTCACAACATACTGTTGTAACAACAACAATCAAGAGAGTGACAGCATGTATACATTTTTTTAGTGATTTTCTCAGAGACATGGAATATGAAAATGCTATATACAACTTACAAGTCTTTACTTAAGATGCAGACCTAGTGTTCAGAATATAGGCTGTACAATGCTGTAAGCTGATTTTGCTCAGAAAGAGAAACAGAGAAAGAAGGAGCACTTGGCAGTGCTTTGGATTAAATGTTAAAATATTAAATATTGAAAGGAAACGTCATTTCTTCAGAACTCCTGCTTTCAATCTCCCAGAATTTATCTAGGGGTCCTTAGGGGACGTTGGGCTGGACATTGAGGGCTGGGGATGAAAACAGCCCACAGTTGAGAGCCATGAGTTGAGAGCCAAGCAAAAACGAGTGGGTGGGATATTCTGTGGCTGAGAAAAGTTTGGAAGGTGCTGAAAATAATAAAATAAAAACCAGAAACACCTCATGGGATGAATGAAAGATCAACACCTAAGTGTTCACTGATTAAACACAAAATAAAATAGGATGGTAGGAGGATGTGAATGAGCTCAATTCCCACTATGTGAAAGAAAAAACAGATTACTGCATTGTTTGAAACTGAGTTGAACTGAGTCTATTGAAAACTGTAGACCCCAGTACCGGGGTTTAAAACAGGTCTCTTCTGCGTTTTAAAAACATTGAAACTCTTTCACTCTGACAGCGGAGATTCTGCTCTTTTCGTTGATAATCGGGTCATTATGTAACACAATGTATGCATTCACAGAAGTGCTATGAAAACGAAAGTAAGTTCACACACTTACATGTGTTATAGTTCAGACTTCATATTGAACCTTCAAAATTTAGTATACGCTTACATTTTGTCTACCTTATTCAGTAATAATGTGTAAAATTTCAATTCCGTTATTTGTTGCGGTCTGTTATTTTGGCACTATCAGATGTTGAAAGAAGTATGACTCCTGAAAAAGGGGGATACAAGCACATACTCACAGCTGATTTTATGACACTTTTACAGCTAAAGCAACTAAAGTGTTTATGGAAGTCTGTTAAAATTCTAGGGTTCAAAGGGTTAATGTGGTAGCGCTCTTTTGGGCATAAGAAATAGGTAAGATGGCAAAAAAAAATCCTTGCAGTGCCCTTTGTTAACCTTATTGAGTTCTTTTGATTTTATCTGTACACGTTTGCAGTTTTAATTTTAGTTTTATCACTGTATAAATAAATATAAACCAATACTTAAAGGTTTTGACTTGTGGATTGCTGAATCATCCCAAGCAGCCCAAATCCTTCTTTTGGCATCTTGTGTGGTTTCATCAGGGCTGCCCGAGGGTGGCTGAAGAATTCTACCATTTTTAAAACCAAGTTTCTCTAAAAAGATCAAAAGGAAGCCCTGAGGTATTTTCTGTGTTCTGAACAAGGCTTCAACCTTCAACCTTAGAGCAACACTTAGATATTTTCTTTAAAATATAAAGAAATGATACAGCGTGGAGTAAGATTTTTGGTATATCTTTGGAGCAGAGCATGAAGTGGCAAATGTACCATATCCAAAATTGTTCATGTATACTTAATTTTAAAAGCATGAACATATTCAAGCTAACATGGAATACATTTGGCCCCTGCTAAATGAAATCAAATACGTGCCAACAACTTTTTAACTTAGATGATGTATACATGCAGTGATAACACAAACCATCCTTTTCTAGGACACCCCCCATACTGCTGTGTGTAGTTTTGACTCTTTACCTCTTTGTCATTTTTTTTCTCCAGACACAATCTCAGACTGGATATAGAAAAGCAATTTCTCAGCTAAGTGATTTGTACAAAGTGTCACATTCTCACCTGGCACTAATTGCCTGCTAGTGTTGCTCAGCTGTCATGTTGGGGACTTGTGGAGCAAGAGAGGATGCAGTGGTGGGGGTGTGGGGGTTTTATGTATTGTCAGGTTTGAAAGTAGAGCTGCTTTAATATTAAACCCTTTGTACCCTGTGAAGAGGCTGCCAGGTGTAAGAAACTGGCAATTTCATTATTGTGTCTGTTTGGGGTGGGTTGTGTTCATGATTGTCACAAAATATCATCTGGTAACAGAAAAGTGGCGTCTATTGGGGCCCTACAGAAATAAACCAACAATTTCTTGCAGAAGGCAGAAAACGAGAAATATAAGTCAGGGTTGTGATTTGCCTTCTGTTTCTCTTTTTCCTGTCCTATTCTATTTTTATTAGCCCATTTTACAACATCCGTGTTTAAATTTGTACAGAAATTAAACCTGTCATACAAAATGTATCTTGCACTAAATAAATGAAGAAGACATGACTTGTGGGGGCATGCAGAAATCTGGGTAAATACTAAAACATTTTATGTCAATGAAACTAAAAAAATTCAAAATTCTGAAAAAAATTACACTGGCCAGGATTTCAGTCCATGTTTTATTTATTTTACTCCAATCTGTCTCACCCTCTCATACATGCTAACATCTTTTTAGCACTTACACTTCACAGTTTAGTATCCCCATAAAGGTAGCTGAAATGAGACACTCTGACATGACAATAAACTGTGTACAAAAAAAAGTCCTTAAAACTAAAACCCAGCCATGCTCTCTCAAACATCAGCAAAATGATCTTGCTACATCACATCTTGAAGCATCTCATTATAGCGTGTAAATGTGATGGCACTGAAAATGTGAGAGGAGGCATATGCATATATTTGCTAGCCAGTGCTAATGACCCCTCTCTAGTGTGATAACCTCACGATAGAGCGATAGAGTCGACGTGCCAGGGACACCAGGGAAACAACTCAACATCCTGGATTTTGACACATTGAGAGTATTCAAAGAGGTGAAGAGCTCATAGATGTCTCTTCAGACATGGGTACACAGACACACATATATCTATACAAATGGACACAGACAGACAGACAAATCCAAGAACGCACTTAACTGATGAAAATCTGACATAGGACATATGTTGAACTGTGGAAGAAAGAAATTCAGATAAATCTGGTGAGCAGGAGGTGGTGAAGGTTTGAGAATAGAAAAGAAGATAAATTACAGAAGGACAGGAGAAATAATAGAAACAGCACCTTAACTATAATAACAAAGTGTTTTGACTAACTTAAGTTGAAGTCAGTTCTGTAACTTGCAGGGTGGGGTCACAAAGAATCTGACTTGTTTGTCCAGCACATCCCACAGATACAAGAGGAATACTTTCTACGACATGATCTGCAACAATGCTATGGTGTGGTATGTCCAAAACATTCACAGAGATGGCAGGAACTAATGCATTGCTTCCACGACCTTACCTTCTTCCTTTTGTGCATGCTGGTACTATGTGTTCCCCAGGTAATCACCCATCCATCCTCCTATTGGTCCACTTCTAGTTCTAATGCTCACGTGCTCATTGTTAGACATTTTGCTGGTGGACAGATGTCAGCATGGGCTCCCTGACAAGTCTGTGGCTATGCAGTCCCATACGCAACAAACTGCGATGCACAGTGTGATCAGACACCCTTCCCTCAGAGCCAACATTTGCTTCTTTGGCTATTTGAGCTTGCTCACACAATGACACTATTGTAACCAAACTTGCTTTAATCAACACACACATGGTTTAGTCCCACTTTCATGGAATTAAAGTGTAAATGAAGTAAACTATGTATCTTCAATCGAGGTGCTCAAAAATAGCTGAGATCACTTTGAGTAGAAGTCCTTTCTTTTTATTCCTGGGAACGGCTGAAAGTGCATTTTTATAGTGTTCTTATGGCAGCTATCTGAGCAGCTATACTCACAGTTTGAGGTCAAGTGGCTCACAGACACAACAGTAGAACAGCAATACTTGTTGAGAGATAAAATCACTTCAGTCACAGAGTGAACCCCAATTTTTAGTTCAACAAGTTAAATTAGATTTACACACAAGCTTTATTAATGGATCTTCTATATCACAGTGCAGCTTTCTCTGTGCTGTTACATTTAACATTGTATTTGAATCTGTGTTTTTTCTTGAAGGCCATTTGAATGAAAGCGGGCAGATGTGGACACAGGCACACGATCTCATAACCTTAACCCAAAAAACATGAAGCGACATAAGCTACACTACCTTCTATTCTATTTTGCTTACTACTTTTCATTTGTTTTTTGCTTGTAATATGATATTGTTTTTACTGGTAAGTTCAATAACACAAGCAGATTTTCTCAAATATAATTTAAACTCTGGAATGTAAATAAGATTTAGGATTTATCAAATGTTAATGTGGTCAACTGAATATTTTTCATGCGTAATGATTTGCCCTGACAGTTCTTTAGAAGAAAATTATAATTACAATTGCAGTGAATCTTTTTATAACATCATATAACTTGCCTGATGATGATGATGATGTTGCTCTTCCTTTATAATGACTAGAGTTTCATGAAACTCATGTAATGATCAACTCTCACTGCTGCACTGATCTAAGAGACTTAATTCTTGTGCTGCTCCTCCATATGAAGGCTTGGTGATCAACTTTGCCTCCGTGATTTGTGGCCAGTGTGTATATCCGTGTTGCCCATCAAAAAAGTGCTGGTAGACTACCTCTAAAAAAAACAGACTCCTGCTTTGATGATGCTGCAGAAATGACTTGCTCGGAGTGTTTTTCCAGTGTGCTTGATAGACCCACTTGTCGGCAGCTTTTGTCCTATTACACCTGCCAATAGTCAAGGTTTATTGTCAACAGCCATGCTTTGCAAGTGATAACACAAAATTTGATAGGAAGGACAGTTTGGAGTAATGAATAGAATGCTTATCAGATGTTCAAACATTGCAAAATGGTTTTGAATACTATAAAATATAACAATGTTGAGCAAACAAATATTGAGCCAAGTTCAACCTTTTTTAATGCTTGACAACCCTGTATAGTGGCCTGGTAGCTCAGTAGTAAGGCGAGATAGCAGGATCTATTCCCGCCTATGGCTGCTCACTGCTCCCCCCAAGGGGGGATGGGTCAGATGCAGAAGACACATTTTGTTGTAACATGTAACAATGACAAGAAAGCTGTATATTCTTCTTCTTCTAATATGTATTCTAAACCACCACACAGTAGCCTCATTTAGATGATAGATGGGTTAGCTAACTTTATCATAATCTTTATTTTTCAAACTTACATGAATTATGGTCCACACACCTCCTAATAACATCTACACATGATTACAAAACTATGCAATTTTACAAACACATTTTGGGGACCTCTGGGATCTATATTTTTAATCTAACCAAAAGATGTACAATATGATACCTTCAAGGAAAAGGGGAGATTTTAAGTAAAGAAATATTGACTTAAATTATTATTGTGATAATGAGCAGTATTCACTAAAAAAAACAACATAACTGTTCTTTATATATATATATATATATATATATATATATATATATATATATATCAGGCTAAATACCACATTGTATTTAAACAAATACAACAACAACAACATGCTTTTTTTCTGCTGTCATTGATTTACAATTTTACACCAACATTTGCTCACTTGATGGTTGACAGCCAAGCCCAATTTACATGCTGACAGGATAGAAATAGGTGAAATATTGCAGGAAGTTATATATATGCTTTTGAATGGGCACATTGTGTGTGTGCATGAATATATACATAAGTGTGTGTATTATTGTTATTTGTGTGGACGCCAGACCTGTTTACTTTAGAGACTGACAGGATCAGAGTGCATTATGATTCTGCTGGCAGAGTGCAGCAATGGTGATGCACAAGATGGGATGCAGGGCAGAAATTGGAGACTTAAAGAGCCAGTGCCATGGCTACGTGACCAAAATCCCTCAGCAACATTTCAACGTTACAACAATACTCTGAACGGGTGTTGGGGGTTGTTTAGTCTGCTATTAAGACTCGTACAATTGATTACGCACCGCTTGTTAATTCAACAAGATGAGGGTAGAAAACATGACAACGCAGACTGCGGAAAGTAAAGCAATGAGCAAACAGTGTAAGAGTTGCATAAATCAGATGTGTTATGTGTGCGTCTTAGAAATCTCAGGCAGATCAAGATCTGGGGAGAAAGAAGAATGCCATGGGATGGCCAAGGCTGAAAACCTGATGATTTAGATTAGATGGGCCTTTTTTCCTAAAAAAAATCCTTTAGGTGAGTTCAATAATGGGGGGAGACACAGATAAACTTTCCAATCCAAGGTTAAACATTATGAATGTTAAATGCAAATGTATGCAGTGTAGTGTCCATTAATCATCAGTAGTGACATAACTTAATCATAACAAACAGGACCCAAAATGTCCTTATTTCTTAATGTGGTCTCAGATTGGATGAATATAAACATCCTCATTAGCTAGTTGTCAACTACATCAAAGCCTTTTGCCATATTCCCTCTGGAATCTGCTGATGATCCAGGTAGGAAGTGCAGCCACACCAGAACAATGCAGAAACTGTAATAGAAAGAAGTAGCTGGCAGAACTGGAAACAAGTAGCACACCACATCTATCCACCTTAAACTAAAAGGATGTGATTAGCTTTGTCAGACTTAATAAGTCTTTAGAAAATAAAACCCAAATGATTCAAATGAGTCTAAATAATATGTCAGGTAAAATTCTATTATGATCACAGGATGCCAGTCTTCTTTGCCTCAGGGAAATCAGGATTTACCACACAGCTACACAGTCTCTCTAGGCGTTATAGATAATAGGTTTGGGGAAAAAATGAAGGCAGAGATTGACATGAACATGATGAGTAAGTCAGCTTAAAAAAATCCGAGCCAATGATGCTCACTTTAATGAATGCTACAAAGAATGTCATACATCTAATGTGTGTATCCATGCGTAGGGGCATGCGTGTGCCTGGTGTCATTGTCTCCGTTTACTTAAATTAAAAGCAATCATGCATTTAACACTAAGAGGAGTAAATTGATCTCTCTCCCTCTCTCTCTCACACACACACACACGCACACACACACACCATATGTAATCTTAGAGTGTTTGTCAAAGAACTGTGTGTCAGCACATGCAGTGCACTGGCATGGAAAGTTACAGAAATACAATGAAACCAAGAGTAGTGGAGGCAGTTGTGGTAAAGGAATAAAGAGGGAGGGGAGGAGGAGGGTAAAGAGGTAATTCTCAGTGTTATTTCTAAATTTTCTCTACAGCCATTTAAGAGCTTACTGTTGTTGGAATATAGTGAATCCATATGATTTGTTGTATTTATATTATATTCATAAGTTCAGAGGTGAGAGGTGTTCAGAGTACATTTAAGTAAGTACAATTTTAACGTACTTGTACTTCACTAGCATTTCCATTTTACACTATGAGTACCTAAAACTGCAATCATCATAGATATCCAAATGACATCGAAATAATAACATTCAAATGTTCAATTCAATTCAATTCAATTTTATTTATATAGCGCCATTTTACAACAAAAGTTATCTCAAGGCACTTTACAG
>JAUMHF010000005.1:11300267-11315995 GCA_032359275.1 Microctenopoma steveboyesi | reverse complement strand
ATGAATCTAAAATATATGACAGTCTAATGTTTATCAGTAAATTACAGAAAATAATAAACTTTATCACAATATGCTAAGTTTTTGAGAAGGACCTGTACAATGATAAAGAGTTTTCAACCTGATTGATACATCTGCACTGCTACAGTCATGAAGTCATATGGCATGTTGTTATTTCAGGTTGCTGGTTAGCAGACGTAAGACGACACAGTGGTCCCACTGTGTGATGGTCATCATAAACCTAGTACGCATATAACTTATTACAAATGGCTAGAAGAAATTATTTCATTGATGATGGATTATTCATTGATTTGACAGATTAAATCACTGTGTATATAAATATAGTATTTGGAAAAAAGGATTTATTCATTTAAAGGAAGCAGTAAAATGCCTCTTAACTGTGTTTACTGACACACACAATGTCTAAGCTATCCACTCAGTAGATTCAGAGTGAAATGTATTTCCAGTAAAATTAAACAAGGTGGCCAAACTCTACATCACATTGCAAACTTTTGTATGTGCTTAACATGGCACACACATACTACACTCACTCAACACACAAAACAACCATGTGTCTAGAGGACAGAAAATATAGTTTCTTGAAAGCTGTTTTTCTTTGAACAACTATTGTCACTTGTCACAACAACTATTGTCAAATTAGTTTGAGACAATCGTTTAATTAAATTGATTATTGCATCCAGTTCCTTCCTGTGATGACTGACTGTTACCACCCATTTTAGTGTGTCCAGTAGTATTGAAAATTGATGGAACAAACAATTAGATTGTTGTTGGATCGAAATAGTCATTGTACAGGCTGTTGGCCATTGGCAGGAAGGACGTCCTGTACCGTTCCTTATCACAGTGGAGCTGAAGATGTCTGCTGTTTGATCAGCAGGCTGCCGAGAAGATGGGATTCGTACTCCATGATGTTCATCAGCTTCGTAAGCAGCCTCCTCTTCACCATCTGCTCCATGGATTTCGGTGTAACCTCCTGTATCCCTGAAGTTAATATGTATAGGAGACAATAAGGAAGGGGAGATAAACTGGAGAATAATAACAGGCCTAAGATGAATTCTGTGTTCATCTCAACTTATTTACAAGTTGCTGCATGTTGCCAGTTACTATACTCCTCCTTATTTGTTGCCTGCCCTCTGACAGGCTCATACAACACTTTAATGTTGTTTGGCAATTGAACAATGAAACAATGACAGCTCATGATTTTTAACAACTGTTATAAAGCTCCTCCTTACAATCTTGTTAGAATACACTCCCTGTATACTCATACTGAGTATGATACTTAGTGTGATACAAGGTGTTGATTAAAACTGTTACCTGTGGAAAGATGTAAAATTTGGTCTAGTTAACAATATCCTAAGGCAGGTGGGTTTTTTTACAGCAGACTTTACTTTACGGCCACTCAAACCTGTGAATCACTAATTCAACATTGCCTTTTTATCGAGTTAACATATAGTACATTAGTAAATTAGTGTACATGATTTTCTTTCTATCTATTCTGTAAGATTTTGTGAATTATAGCTTCAAGAGCAGATCTCAACAAGTGGAGCTAGATTATAACATTTTGTAGGTAATGTTTGACTTAAGTGATAATTCAGAGTAACAGATGTAGATGGAAATAGAACTAGTGTAGAAAATTAAGCCTTCCTAAATAAGGGTGGAGGGAGGTCAGGATTGTCGAAACACCTCCATTAATAATGTACTGTATGTGGGCATAGTGATTAATTAATTAATTAATAATTAAACAACATCTTCTTTAAGTTCTCACAGATCTGATTTAAACTTCATCATCGTAATTCCCTGAACGTTTGCTTCTTTTCTGAGGATAAAAGAAGTGGCCTTTTGGATGGCATGGACACATTAATGTATATTGTATAAATGGGTTTCTTTATTCTGTCCAAATGTAATCCAAAGCCAATGTGTCAACTTCAGAATAGATCAAGTCCCTGTGTCTCTCCTTCACAACATTCTCTGGTTTCCAGTGAATTACCATTTGTTACAGCACAGAAGTCACATTAAACATTTTTAAATTTGTGATGCAACAGCAGGAAAGCAAATAAATTGTTAAAGGGGAGGCAATTTCGTTCTCTGTTCAACTCCATTCAAGTAATGTGATGATCTGCGCTGAAAGGAATGACATTTTATGAAACATACATGTTGAATAAAAAGGAAAACTGCCTAGCACTTCATTCTGTATTCTGAGAAACATTTCAATTATCCTACATTAGTCCCTTTTTTTTAAACTCTTTATATATTTTTCTGCGGTTTGTTACATACACATACAAACAACCATATATAAACTTTGGGGTCAGAGAGGGTCAAACCAGAAGTTTACTGTCTCCTTCCAATTTTTTAACAACTTCATGTCACATCACCAAGGTATCCTCTACAACAATCTAATATATAATATCCTCTACACTTAGCCTAGTTTGGGGCTGACATTGGTCTGAGTTCATTTCAATATGTTTCCATCTAGTCTGATATACATTGGATTAACCTCATGGCATTTCAAAGCCTGACCCAGCCTTCATCCTGAAAATATACCATTTAGCCCATAACCGTATGTGATTCCCTGCTTTGGACCTGAGAGAATAAGTCCTTCTTTCTATTGAGTGAATTTCCTCGATAATGTCACATAGTTTGGGGTTGACATTGGTCTGAGTTCATTTTAATATGTTTCCATCTAGCCTGATATTCTGGAGAGCACCAGTAGACTATGTATCTTAATTGAGCAGCATAATAGTATTCTATACCCTAGGCTGGGCTCCTGACTATATAAACCGGGATATCAATTTATCCCACATTTTTTTAACTTTACCCTGGCCCTCAACTATAAAAGATCTTCATGCAACAGACCATGCCCTTTGCCTCTCTTTGGTCCTCTGTTGCTGTGCATCATTCCTCACTTCACCTGTGAACTCTAACAGCAATCAAAGCTAATATGAAGCATGTAGCGGCGCATACTTAAGGAGAGAGTAGAAAGTAGAAAAAGGGCTCATAAAAAGGAAAAGAAAGAGAAAATATTAGAAATGAAACAGAATAGGAAAAGTGCAGCACACAGAGAGCAAGACGGGGCAGAGAAAATGAATAAGAACATAAACAACTTTCTCACTTCTCTTTCTTTTCCTTCAGTGTAAATGTGATGGTTCCTCTCCCCATACAAAACCCCATAGGCAATTTAAAGAAAGTAGGCCAAAATGAAATATGGCTGCAATATAAAAACAACACTTCAGACACACAGCCGCTTGATAGACCCTTCTGTGGGTGCTTGTGTGCACTATTGAGTCTGTGTGTGTGTGCGTATACACACAAGCGAGGAAAAGGTTGGGTTAGGTATGGGAGCAGTGGGACACTAAATCGGTCACAAGACAGTTCAGTGTTTTATTAAGATTGAATCAAAAGTAGAATTTCAAATTAAGTTTTACAACACTGAAATAGTTGTATAATCTATCATCCTTTTTCCCTTTCCTACTCTCTCTCTCTCTCACTCTGACACACACGCCCTCACACAAACATACAGTTACTGAAAACTCCTGTCCACTTGCTATTCTGCAGTCACGCTGCACTTACACGTCTCTAACCTTTCAGCCACCAGCACAGTGTAACATAAACACACTAAATCCCTGGTAATCTGACTGTCACATGCATGATGACCATGTTGACGTTCTCTGAAGAGTAATGTCTGACCCAAATATGGATGTGGGCATTAGCCAAGACTGTGGCCTATTATTTAGTAACATCATGTCATGCATGATTGCATGAGGAGATAAAAAAAGTAAATGGTAGCCAAGAGGCAGTGGGAGGTGACAATATTTCCTTTTTGGGTCTTAAAGGTTTAATTAAACTGAAATTATGTACAGTAATATCAGTGGAAAGTCATTTGACCTAAATATCCTGTCCCAACTAGCTGGTGGGGATTAAAAATGTAGTTGCTCTCCTGGGAAATATTTGAGTGAATCATATAGCATATCTAAGACAATTTTGTAAAAGTTATAGACAGTTGAAACCTATTAAAGCCCATTCGAATAGAAAAGGTCCACATTAAACTTCACAATATTTCATCAGTGCTTTACAACTTTATACATGTGTTTATGGTACAAGAGTGTAAGGTGCTCTGCAAACCCTGAAATGCTTTCATTTATATAACATACAACTAATTCTGATATTTGCCAATTTACGCTATGCAGAATAATTATTCTTTGTTGAAATATTGAGAATTTAACATGGTTTTACTCATTTACTCAGCTGTAGGATTTTGTGCATTGTGAATTTTCTTTATCAGTAGCAGTAGGTGTTAAGTCAGTGATGGAAGAGAGAAAGAGCAGCTGAAATTGTCAGCTGTAGATGTTTTAAAATATGCAGCTGGTGTTTGCAACTAAAATAATGTAATAGAATGTAAAATAAAACTCAGATACACTGGATGAATTTCAGTGAATTTCACGTGTTCCTTTCATCTGTGGTTGGCATAGTCCACCAATTAGGTAATGGTCCAAGTTTCTCTCATACTTAACCTGCAGCATAATGTTTGGCTTAATATTTTCATTTCTACTCTGACAGCATTACTGGAAGAGGCATCTGCTGCTAGAGCTCATTTGCTGGCTTCAATAACTAACAAAGTCAGCAAGGTAACATATCTACTGCACAGCGCACAAGTATCCTGGTACCAGACATTTCACCGTAGAGCTGTCACCACAAAAGACAGATATGAAGTTCCAGCTTGTAAATTATGATATGGATTCACTGCAAATCCCAAAAAGTGACATGTTCTAAAATCTTTTAACCGGGTGTCTCACGTTCATTAACCTGCTCAATCAGTCTTCTACTTGCCATCGTTCATCTGCTCCATTGTGCCTACACTCACCTAGACAAGTCTGGGGGCTCAGTGAGGATAATGTTCTTTGATTTCTCCAGTGCCTTCAACACTATCCCATCTGCATTGCTGGAAGATTGATCTGATTTCCTGGATTATGGAAACCCCCCCCTAATTTAAGCAAAAATCTTTAAAATAATATAGGATGAGACTTAATGATCCCCAAGTGGGAAATTCATATGTTACAGCAACATAAGGAGAATAACAGTGAAACAAATAGTTACCACGAAAGCAATTAACTAACAAACGGTAAATAGGGATATTAAAAAATTAAAAGAACACATTTTTTTGTTGTTTACCGTTATGATAGTATATACATACCAGAATGTCTTGAAAATTTGAATTGTTAAATTCTTTCCATGGGTCCCACTCTGTGTCTGTCATGACTCCATCCATCTCCATGTCTTTTAGGACTCCATCCATCCTCCTAACTGCTTGTCCTCGTAATGTTTGATACCGGATTGCCAATCCATCGTATGGCCACTATACAACCATGCACACTCACATTCACACTTAGGTGTCATCAATTAAATTGACATGCATATATTTATTCTTTCTCTCTCTCTCTCTCTCTCTATATATATATATATATATATAGATATATATATATATATATATATTTAGTGCATATGTAAAACTACCTATAAAATGGTCTAGCTTAAATTAATTACATACAAATATACGTGGATACACACTGACAACAAAGATGCATTCAAATAAAATAGAGACAGACAGACACAGCATGACATAAACCAATATCCCACCACCATGATTGGATATTTACTCATTGCTCCATGCCTACAAGAAATTGTTATATTTTTAATGTCTTATCCTTACTTTCATAACAGCAGATTGACATTAAAAGGGCATGGCTGAAATTAACTTGTCTGAGCACGTGTTTTTATGGGTGGGCATGTTTGGGGATTTGCTTTCCACTCCCTTGCCTATTTTTGTGTTGCTGGAATAGGAGATATAAAACATTCTCTCAAAGGCTCCTATCAAATGGTTGTCATTTTTTCCTTTTGCCACCTAATCCCTGGTGGTGTGCAGTTACAACAAACAGCTGTCTTGCTTCTCTAACAAACTGTTTGCTGCCTGTGTCTCTCTCTCTCTTACTCTGTCTCCCTCGCTGCCTTTGTCTGTGCATCTATCTGACCCTCCTGCTGAGGCGATATGTTTCTAAAGAGCCAGCCCACCAATGGCGTCCTTTCTTTTCGGTTGATGTCCACTGTTACAGCTGGCTAGTATTTTGAAGGGTGCGAAGACCGAGAAAGAAGTCTTTGCTGAGGGAATAGGGTTACATCTTAGGGGCATTCTGGAAATGTTTCACGTTATTTCCAGGAAATTGAGATTTCCTTGTAATAGTTCAATTATGTTTTCAACCAGATTTCAAAGTGTGATTCGTGAATTTTTTTTTCTAACCAGAAGTTAAAATCATAACAAGCATAATAAGATTCAGCAATATCCTGAGAAATTAAATGGAAGAGATGACCTAAACCACAGCAGGGTGTCAGTGCCATGTCCTCGTTCATGCCTTTTCTCTCTCCCTTACTTTAGCCACGCCCATTTTCCACTCTCACTACCTGATTATTCCCAGCTGCTCCTCATTTCCAATCAGTGCACTCACTATTTATTAATAGTTTAGTAGTTAATGATGACCTGGTTCGGATCTGAGAGGAGACGCCACTCCCTGACGTTATCATGCATCCATACAAGCATATGGGGGCCATACAAACTACAGAGTAACATATTGAGTTACTGCAATGACATTTGAGGGAATTGGACCACCCTGCCACGTCTGTGTTGACCTCTTCATATCAGTGTAAATATACAGAACACGTTTTATCCAGTTGATGTCTGATGTGTTTTTTGAACAGTGTATATCTGTCAAGTCACACATATGCTTCAGTATAAGTTAATCTTTAATAGATTGCATTTCTTTGTTCACTTTTTTAAAGTCAGTCAGCTGGCCTGGTGGTAGTCATGAGAGCAAAGCAAAATGCCATATGAATGTTTTAGTAAATCTGTGTCTATATATCTACATCAGCTTTATGCCTCAGTAGGTAGTTGTTTTAGCAAAACTTTTAATCTGAGTCCTAGTAAAACTTTGTTTATTGTTGATCCACTTGCACATTACCATACCATAAATAACATAAATACATGCGCCAGTATAAACTTACAGTACATGCACACACAGCTAATGGGAAATTTCTCACATGTAAACAGAAATAAATAGGATACATAGTCCCTTACACATACACACACAGAGAGCCAGCATTCACAAACCCAGAAACTCACACGCACTCACTCATGCAGCACTAACAATTCCAAAGAAAAGTTTACTTTTCTCTCCAGTTTTGGGCTCCAGATAAGTGGAAAAGGAAAGCAAAGATAACAAAAAAGCCACAGACAGAAAAACAGACAGTAGTATAAGAAAAGAACAAGGGACAGAAACAGGAAGTGGTTTAATGAGGAGGAACTAGACTCTGTGTCATCACGCCAAATCAACTTCTAGTCTCATGGAAGTAATGAAAGAAAAGATATGTCCAATATGACAATTACTAAGGCTGGATTTGCCTTAGTGTTACTGTATGCCTAAGTATATTTCAGGTGAGCCATTATAGACATATTTGCATGAGCAACAGAAACTCAACCATAATAAACTCATTCTAATTAATTACTACTAAGTTATACTATGTAAATCATCCCAGAATGAGTTGTAGCACCCTGGATGACATTTACAGATAATTGCCCAACATAAGCCTTGAAGCCTAGGCTATATTTTATACACACACACACACACACAGAATGAACAAGCAAAAGAAAGAGATAAGGATACATAAAGTAATAAGTAACATAATGTACTGACTTACAATGCATTACACAGAGGTCATAGTGAGGCATTCAGATGGTGTGACAGGCATTCAGCACCTGAGACGCACTCAAAGGAGGCAACAATTTGCATCCTGAGTCCTGTGTGCTCAGGTTTACAGGCTGCTCACACACACTAATGTTTAGTAGTGGTAATTTGCATACACAGCTTGAACTGGAAAGTCATTTCCACACATTCTATGTAGACATTTGACGGTTCATGTCCAAAACGTTAGAGTTTCTTTGGTTAAGCTATTGATATGGTATGTTGTAAGAAAACGAACAAACACACTTTTTCTTGTTGCGTGTTTAAATTTAAATGGTTTTACATTACACAGTGGTTGTCATTTTTTCCTTTTGCCACCTAATCCCTGATGGTGTGCAGTTACAACAAACAGCTGTCTTGCCTCTCTTACAAACTGTTTGCTGCCTGTGTCTCTCTCTTTTTCTGTCTGTTCTTCTGTGCATCTATCTGACCTTTTCTGCTGAGGTGATCTGTTTCTAAAGAGCCAGCCCACCAATGACGTCCTTTCTTTTGGATTCATGCACATGTGTATTTTGAAGGATGGGAAGACTTAGGGAGAAGTCTTTGCCGAGGGAATAGGGTTAAATATTTTGCTTTATTGAAATGTTTTCCAGGAATTCAGAATACAGATTTCCTTGTAATAATTTAATTAGATTTTCAACCAAAGAGTGATTCATGAAAATATTTTTTTAACCAGAACAACAAGATTTAGGACTAGAGAAATTTTGTGGAATACCTAACCTGAGCCGCAGCAAGGTGCTTGCATCATAATGCCTTTGGGCAACACAGTTTCTTCCAATATCTTTCCAATAGTGGAGATATTGAAAAAAAGGGTCAAAATCAAAGTCAAACAAATGAGGGTCTGGGGTTTGAAATAAAACACACCATTCGAGCATTAATGGGGGTTAAATAATCCAATTCCCAAATGTTCTAGCAGGCTTAGCAGGAACAATGCAGTTCAAGTGAATTTACATTTCACAACTTTTTCTTGTTGTGTTAAAAAACACAATTTAAATGGTTTTACATAACAGAGTTGGTATAGGGGACATGCAGAAGAAGAAGCATATGTGTCTGTGCTAAATCAACCTTTCACTGTCTGATGCAACATACTGACCTTGTTTTAGCACTGTTTAATTTTCTTGTTATTGTTTACTGTTGCTGAATTATTGAGTATAAAATAATAAGAATGTCTCTGGCTCACTGCCAGTCACGTGGGTGTCCTGCTGAGGTGACCTAGAGAGAAGAAAACTAAGTGATTCATCACTGACAAAGTGCAACATGACTAAGTACATTCACTTAAAGGAACAATATGTAGCACTGACACCAAGCTTTTCAAAAGGTTACTGCAATCTTAATCTAAAATGCTGGACACAAACAGACATTCCAGTCCAGAAGGGACCCTTTAAAAAAGGAGACCATATGTTTTTATAGCACTATTGTCTGAGAAGTCAGTATTTCATTGTCCTGATCTGTGAAGGGCTGCAGTTATGGCTGTCCTTCTGGAAGTTTGCCCCATCTCCACACAGGATCTCTGGAGGTAGTGTAACTAGAGGACTCTTGATCCCCCTCTGTGACCATCGCTTGGAAGAGTCCCGGTTGTGTTAAACTTCTTACCTTTGAGAATTATGGAGGAGGAATCATCAGTGCAACAAATTGTTTGTAGCCTTCCCCGGATCCGTGCCCTGCAATAATCCTTCTTCTGAACTCTGCAGGCAGTTTCTTTAACCTCGTGGTTTTTGTTTACTGACACACAGTATGCAGTGAGCTCATGTCCAATCAGTTTATTTTACCACAGGTGATCTCCAATTAAGGTGCAGAAACACCTCAGCAAAAAAGAGGAGAGATGGGAAACACCTGAACAAAATGTAACAGAAAGTACTAGTACTACTGAATGTAGAATAATAACAAAAATAATAATTTGAAAGATTGTAGTATCAGGCTGCATCGTAGAAAATAAAAATAGTGAAGAGGGTCTGTACCATACGTATGCGCTCCAGTCCAGTCATTTTACAAACACTACAATATTGTAGAGGTAAATATAAACTACATTTATCTTAGTTACTGTTCAGTTGTCAGACAACTGTCACATAAAAACACAATTGATTATAAGTTTAAAGATTTTAGATACTGAATGTTTTTACAGTGGGTATTGAGTTACCCAAGTAAGAAGTATATATTGTTATATTACTCTGTTGGTTTCTGGGCAGACATTGTGAGTCAGCTGTTTTGTCAGGTGACTGGGGTTTTTCAGTTTTTAATATGTAAATAATAGTAGATATGGCATAGCACTTGCTGCAATAAAACGCAATAGATGTCCGACAACGACAGGAAGAAGAAGGAGGGATCCAGAGTCCACGCCTTCTTCACCCCATCACTGCTGTGTCCTTATTCGCTCGACACAGACACAAACTTCTAACTGACAAGGTAAGACGTCAATAAATCTGTTTTGAATTCATACATAGATCATCATCGTCTTCTTTTTTATTTCATCTCAGGCTGAGCGCGTCTCTGCACTGCGTTCGGCTCCTCGCTATCCAGATGTGTGCGCCTGTGACTGTGGAAGCTGAATATCTGCTTAGTCTTAGTCGCCTTTGAAAATAAGCGGCGGCGCGCGTGCGTTCATCTGCATCTTCATACTCCCCAATGTTTTAATATTTGAGGATTATGAAAAGGCGGTCCAAAGCAGACACACATGTCGCGGGAATGACCCCGTTTCCGTTCTCTCCCTCGGTCACAAATCCACCCACACACGATGTCGAATGCATTGATTAATTACGCATCTGAAGGCGAATTATAATAGTGTCCTAGTGTAAAAGTTTTTATCAGGAATACCCTAACCATCACTCCTAATCTTTCTACACAACTCCACACACACAAAACTAAATACTGATAATAATATGTATTCGTTTTATGATTAGATATTCGTCAATATAAATGTGATTATCCTAGTGGTTATGAAAACACTCAAAAGTAAAGTTGTAGCAAAATAATCTTATAATTACAAAAGTATAACAGAAAGTAAAGACTATAGGTTGAATGTAGTTAAAGCTGAGTCTGCATTGATAAGGTAAAGGCTAGGTCTGGTCTGCAGCAGAAGTCAGCTGTTATATAACTTATTTAAATGCTACATTGTTCTGGTATTCATGTGCATTTATTATATTTTCAGGATTATCCATGGAGGCACTCGCTTTGCGCACACTTTTCCCCTTTCTTCTTCTGTTCTTCTCATTAGTATCACCTGCCACTCAAGATAACGTTGTAATCAGCACAAAGAATGGCAAAGTCCAAGGAAAGTTGCTTTCAATGCCTGGAGGTAATGTTAGAGCATTTCTTGGAATTCCGTATGGAAAGCCACCTACAGGAAAATTGAGATTCATTGCTCCAGAGCCTGCAGATGCATGGGAAGGTGTAAGGGATGCCACTGAATTCCCAAATTCTTGCTACCAGATTCCAGATACAGCCTTTCCAGGTGGGATATAGGTACAGTATGCTGTGTTGTGATGTTGAGGTCACGTGTAACTTATGTGTATTCATACGTTTTTTTTATAACCACCCATATTTTAAAAGCTGTTCATACAGAATTTTGTAACCCAGGCTTTGTGCTATAAATGTAAAAATACGAAAATGAACTTGGGTAGTTTATGTTCCTTGTGTTTCTTAATGAAAAACTACTTTCAGGCCACACAACAACCTTCAAGTAGACATTTAAGTAAGAGATACTGTGCACTGTATATACAAAAATGTGTCACATTGTACAGACAGGAGCGATAAATGTTTGCTCTCCACACCCAATCGCTGAATGTAATCCCTATGTTAACATCAGGGTCAGGGATAGGACAAAGTTGGTTGAGGCCTGATCAAAGACTTGCTTTCACATACTGAGCTCTTTGTGTACTTCCTGCGAAAAGTAGACGGGCTGCAGCTTTAAGGTGGAAAGTCAATGATTTAAATTGACATATCTATATCTAAATATACAGTATTTGACAATATATATTTTCAAGCATAGAAATGATACCACATCCCTTTTATTTTACATAAATTTCACACACTCACACGTCTAGGTTTTTTTTAAAGGTCAGGAGAGACAGGATGTGTGATGAATACCATTGTAAAGTATGTGTGTATTGCTAGCCACAGAGTGTAAACAAAGGTTGTCAGATAAAAGCAAAGACACAGATTATCCTCTCCATAATGTAAGGAGGTAACAGTGTTTCACTTTATAGTTTGCCAAAAACAGGAATGTGATTGTTCAAGTACTTTAAGAATGAGTAAGAGAGAAATGACAAATGATGACACAACCAATAACATGGCAAGACCTGGAGATGACATCTACTTTGTAACTGTTAACACTGGCTTCTTCTGTACATAGATTATTGTGTTGCTGTTTGTGGCCATGCGTTAACATTAGAGGTAGGCTATGTACTTCCAGCCACCAAATTGCTTTTTCCAGTGTGTGACCTTGTAGGACGTACTAACTTGAGGCATTTCAATATGTGCTGGTAATTATATGACACTATATAACACATGGAACCCTTTCAAGGTGTAAGTAATAAAATATAACTAATAAATGATAAGAACTTGTTTGAAGCCACTTTATCAGCATTGCAAAAACAAATACAGTATGTGCCCAGTGCATTTACAAACTGAATTTAATATGGACTATTCCTTCACCCAAGAGATGGATTGGTTTGGGATCATGTATAAATACCTATTAATAGGCACAGCCACCTGTCAGGGGTTGTTTAGTAGCCAGCTACAACTAGGGCCAGGCATAAAGTGAAATGTCCAAAGCACACTCCAAATATAGGTGTGACAACATAAATAGATATAGAAAGGAAAAACTACTACACCTTGAGTCTGTAACTGTTTTAAAGCTATTTGACATAAAGGACTATTTATGTTTAACTTCTCTTTAATGCAGTCCTAGATAAATCAATATTGACAAAAAATAATTATTTTTCATTCTAGGGTTCAAAGGTGCAGATATGTGGAACCCAAACACTCCCCTAAGTGAAGACTGCCTGTATCTAAATGTCTGGTCCCCACATTTCAACAAAACTCAACCTCAGCCTTCAGCACTTGTTCCTGTTCTTGTCTGGATCTATGGAGGTGGCTTTGGGATGGGAACGTCCTCTCTGGATATTTACGATGGTCGCTTCCTGAGTAAATCTGAAGGTGTGGTTGTGGTATCCATGAATTACAGGTAAAACTGAATGTGATCTGAGATATATAAAGGGTTGGCTATTACTATATACACATACTTTATGCTCTGTATCTGAAAATTACATTGCACAACAGCACAAAGGAAGCTCCTCAGCGCAATGTACAGCAACCTTCTCTTTATTAGACAATATCTTTGAGAGGTCTTTGTGGTTTTTATCTTCAGTTGAATACAGTTAACATTTTTTCTCATTCTTCTGCTCATCAAAAACAGACTTGGACCGCTTGGTTTCCTGTCTCTACCCAACAAGAACATCCGGGGCAATGCAGGTCTACTGGACCAGCGTTTGGCCCTCCAGTGGGTAGCCAACAATATTGCTAATTTTGGTGGAGATCCTTCAAAAGTAAAATGTTTAATTTTTAAAAATGTCCTATTTTAAATCAGGCAATTATAGCTGTAACACATAAAGAAATGTTATAATAATTATTAAAACTAGCTGCTGGCATTTTGATTTGCTGTTATTCCAGGTGACTCTGTTTGGGGAGAGTGCTGGGTCAGCATCTGTGGGTTTCCACCTGCTCTCCCCAGGGAGCCAAAGTCTTTTTCAAAGGGCTGTGATGCAGAGTGGCTCTCCTAATGCATTCTGGGGAACAATCAGCCTGAATGAAGCATGGGACAGGTAATGTGACTAATCTATTTTTTGGCATCACTAATTTATATGCCAGGAACAAAAGGTAAAGGCTGAGGTTGAGATTTGTTGTAATGTGGGGACCAGACATTTAGATACAGGCCATCTTGACTTAGGGGAGTGTTTGGGTTCCACATATCTGCACCTTTGAACCATATAATAAAAAATAATTAATTATTGTCAATATTGATTAACTGTGACTGCATTCAAGTGAAGTTAAAGTTTAAGTACATTTTGATACTGTAATGCTTTGACAACTATTCTAAACATTAGTTGATTTAACATAAATAGTCCTTTATGTCAAATAGCTTTAAAACAGTTACAGATTCAAGGTGTAAAGTAGTAGTTTTTCCTTTCTGCGTCTATTTATGTTGTCATATCTATATTTGGAGTGTGCTTTTGGAGACATTTCACTGTACACGTGCTTGGCCCTAGTTGTAGCTGGCTACTAAACAACCCCTGACAGGTGGCTGTGCCTATTAATAGGTATTTATTCATGATCCAGA
Source organism: Microctenopoma steveboyesi (assembly GCA_032359275.1). Classification (NCBI taxonomy): domain Eukaryota; kingdom Metazoa; phylum Chordata; class Actinopteri; order Anabantiformes; family Anabantidae; genus Microctenopoma; species Microctenopoma steveboyesi. Next base: position 11,301,862 of record JAUMHF010000005.1, on the reverse strand, counting down.
ACCAATCCATCTCTTAGGTGAAGGAATAGTCCATGTGTCTATGTTAAATTCAGTTTGTAAATCCACATACTGTATTTGTCATTGCAACGCTGATAAAGTGGCTCCAAACATGTTTGTATCAATTATTACTTATATTTTATTTTGGCTATTAGCCTTATTTTGTACCAGCAGCATAATGCATTCATTATGACATGGGGATAGCACAGTTACAAAAATAATAATAATAGTAATAATATAAATTACTGTAATACTGTAATAATATACATATTTACTGTAGTATTATTAATTGCACAAGACAGGCATCAACTTATGAAATACACAAAAATGTAGGTGAGAAACTCTGACAAAATCACAAATATAACACAAAGTTATTTCTAAGACAGAACCCAAAGAAACATTTTATTGAACACACCCATTAAGCATACAGAATGAAACTGTTAATTATTAATTGATAAACAAAAGTGTCATTATTCAATATATATACGAAATACAAAAAGTGTTAGTCACTTAAATTTTGTCTTATTATTTGTCTTCCCCTTTTCAAATCTTACTTTTATCAATGCTCTTGCTCCTATTCTCTGTCAACATCCAGGTCTTTAAGGCTGGCAACGTCATTGGGCTGTTCCACGTCTCATCCAGCTCTTGAAGATTGTCTGCAGCAGGCTGATCCTGGGAACATCACATTGAAACAATATGATGTTCTTACAAAGCCTTCAATTTTAGCCCTGCCCTTTGTACCAGTAGTTGATAAAGACTTCCTACTAGATAAACCTGAAGTATGTATTTGTGTTTTTGGGAGGCATTTGGAGAAGTCAATGTCGGTATTGATGTGGGTAATGTATATGGTTCTGTTTTTCCGTGCAGGTGTTGCTGAGTACTGGAAGCTTACCAAAGAAAGAGTTAGTAATTGGCTTGAACAAGGATGAAGGAACATACTTCCTAATTTATGGAGTGCCTGGTTTTAACATTACTGGTCAGAGTCTTATCAACAGAAATCAGTTCCTGCATGGAGTGACCCTTTCAATGGTTGATGCAAGTGATGTGTCAAGAGAAGCAGCTGTTTTCCAGTACACAGATTGGACAGACGTGACCAACACTATGAAAAACCGTGATTTGCTGGGTAGACTGGTTGGAGACCAGATGTTTGTTTGTCCTGTGCTTGAGTTTGCACAAAGGTAAATAATTCTTAGTTATAATGTTGTGGTCTGACATGGTTACAAGGAAGTGGCATAGACGATGATGGTTAAATTCCCAAAACTAAATAGAAAAGGATAATTGCATGGTGTTTAGAAAATAGCATTTTAAATGTATGTGGTAGCATTGCCGTTGGCGCACAGCATTGGTGTTTTTTCTTTATACCACAACAAGAAATTTAGCTGATTATTACAGTGTTGTGATGGACAGGGGGGGTTAGCAAAGAAAAATTGGACCCCTAGATGTTAATGACTCTCTTTCGACTTACAGCTTTCCTATCTAGCAAGTATACTCAGGCCTGACAAGAAACAAAACCACCCTAGTGTGTCAGGATTTGTATTAAGGACCCATGAGCACTCAGACACGAAATCAAATTTAAGGGTTTTAATGAAAACACACAC
>JAUMHF010000005.1:11261565-11300167 GCA_032359275.1 Microctenopoma steveboyesi | reverse complement strand
GGGGCGTGACATGACAGAGACCGAACGAACTAAACAAAACACCGGGAGGCGGGGCAGACCGGGGCGAATCGTGACACTAGTGAATAAATATAGGAGTCCTTAAACAGATTTCTTCAGGCTGAAGAATATTTCAAACTAACAAGAAATAAGTTAGCTGGTCTCAATTCCCAGATGAGTTATCTTTGATGTATTTTAGGTTTCCAAACAAATGTCATAATAACACCTACAGTGACAATAAAAAAAGATTCTGTCTTCAGCAAGTCACATCTTCTGTAATTCCTTTGAACTGCCCTGATAATGGTAATAAAACTGTAAAGTAACTCTGCAGTTATCCCATTATGAACCATTTTATCTTGTGCAGCAGCGGTGGTGTAGTGGTTAGCACTATGGCCCGAGGTTAGGTCCCTGTTTGCATGTTCTCGCATTGTCTGCAGGTATTCTGGCTCCTTCCCATCCCCCAAAAACATGCACATTAGGTTTATTGGTGACTCTAAATAGTCCATAGGTGTGAATGTGAGTATGTGTGTGGTTGTTTGCCTCTGTGTCTGCGCTACAATGGATTCCCAACCTGTCTATGTTGTACCCCGCTTCTTGCCCAATGACAGCTGGGATAGGATCCAGCACCCTCATTGACCCTTATGAGTACAAGCAGTTAGGAAAATGAGAGATCTAAAGTTCTCTCTTAATGTACTTGCAAGTATATTTACTTGGTTGAAGCAATGCCTTGCTGCGTGGCATTGTGTTGAGTTGCGTCAAATTTTGAGCTTTGAAGCTTTAAATAGCTTTGAATATAACTTAACCTATCTTTGGTTGGGAAATACATATGTTGTGTAATTAATTTTATCTAAAAAAGTACAAAATTTCTTTCTTGTTTCTCAGGTACTCACAAAATGGTGGTAAAACCTTTCTATACTTCTTTGACCACCGGTCATCCATTAATCCCTGGCCAGAATGGATGGGTGTCATTCACGGCTATGAGATAGAATTTGTCTTTGGAATGCCTTTGAATACATCCCTGGGATACACAAAAAATGAAGTGAACATGACGATGAAGATTATGAAACACTGGGCCAATTTTGCCAGGACAGGGTATGCACAATCAGATAATTGCTCAGTTATTCAAGCTGTGCAAAAGTCTTTATGACATTGCTGTTATTATCTTGATTGGTGTTTCTTTCTGTCAGGAATCCAGGAATTGATGGAGCAAACTGGCCTGTGTTCACCACTGAACGGCAGGAGTATGTCACTCTGAACTACAACCAACCTGAAAAAAAGAGCATGCTGAGAGCTAGAGAGTGTCACCTCTGGGACAAATTAATACCCCACATAGAGAGAGTCTCAGGTTAGACAAACGTTAATGCTCTGTCTATCTATCTATCTATCTATCTATCTCACCCCTCCCAACACACACACACACACACACACACACACACATACCTCTATATAGTTTTCAGTAGAAGGAGGCATTATGTCAGGCTATACTAGTATCTAGTATTGCATCCCCTCTGATTCACCACATCTCTGAAGGTCTGAGTAGGAGGAGAGAAAGGTCAGTCATTGCTTCACAGAACACTGATCACACACAGGCTGAATGATTCTCACACACCTCTCTGCTGAGCTCATTATTCATATACAGTATGTGCCTAAACACACAGACACCCACACATGCACACTTTTGCACCTATAAAATTTATGGAATCAGACAAAAACGAATTAATATCATGCATCATATCATCATTCTGAACAACCCATATATTATTCAAATTACATATAACTTAAAGCCAAATAAACTTGGGCATAAAAGTGCATAATATGATCTTACAACTTCTGAATACAACTGATAATGCAAGATATTACACTCCTAGTTCAATTTTACTGACAGGACAGGACATGCTGAAGAAACTAATTAATTTACATACAACAGACTTGTGAAAGGCTACAAAATAAAGGTTTCTCTGTCTCCGTCTTTCTCCACAGATGATCTTCAGTCTTGTGTTAAAGGAAATGGAATTATACTATGCTGTAATAACAAATTCATCTTCATTTTACTGGCTACCAGTTTAATGATTTACTAGAGTCAAAAGACATGTCAATATTAACATACAAAAGTATTGGACATAAGGAATTAACAAAACTCGGTTTTCACTGTGATTGTAAATGATTATAAAGTAGTTATTTGCCATATTGAATAGAAATAAAACTGTATTACTGAATCATTAAAACTAATTCTAAGTAATAATTAATGGAGGTGCTTTTATTCTGAAGTTAGTCTTTTGGCTTTTTTTTAATATTGAATCTGTAAAAAAATATATTTTTGACTACAATCACATATGTTGAATGCTAATTCTTAAATGTCTGTAATACATAAATGTAATATATATTTTGTAATATATCTGACTGAAACACTCTGCTAGCTCCTTGTAAGTTGCTTTGGCTAAAAGCATCTGCAAAGTGAAATAATTGACTAAAACCTTTAAACTCTGCAAACTGAATCAGGATTATGAAATCTGTCTCACTGCACTTTTTACATTGTAGTACAGAATGGTTTTATAGTTGCATTAAATTTCATATTTTTATTATTAAAACTGTGTTGCTAAGCAAAGGTCAGAATGTTCATTCAAAAAGTTAATGAGATGTAGGAGAGAAATAAACTTCTTTGCTTCATGACCTTGAATGCCATTTAAATGCTTTGGTGGAAAAGTAAATACATTGTTTTAGCATCTAAAGTGTGGGGGTGTAGTAGGTTTTGGCCAACAAATGTATTAGACCGTGGAAAGTCAGCGTATGTGGTACATGTTTAATTAAACGTGTATATTGGCAATATAAAAAGATACAGCAAGGGACACCTCGTTGTGACTGGCACAGCCCATCACTTCCTCACCTTGCCCTTTTTTATGTATTTGAACAGGAAACCCAGCTATGAACTTTACTTTACAAGAATTTTCCCACAACATTGCGATTTGGTTAGCTCATCTTGAATGTTCCAGTGACGTTCCCAGTGGCACGTCTTTAAAAGAATCCTAGAATGTTCTTACTATGGGTATAAAAACATTACTGAACAACCACGTAACATTCCACTTAAGATGTTTTGAGAAGGTTCTTAGAATGTTCTACTAGTGTTTAATAACTAACATTGTCTGAATGTTATGTAACCAACTCCAAAGGTTTTTACCAAAGCAACTGGACTTGTTAGGTTTCTTGACGACCTTTCACCCTTCCATTCCAGAGGGCTTTCTTAAGTCTGACTGACTGTTTATAAACCCTGTGGAACCCTCAGGTTGGTGATTGGTGGTCACCTGTGGGTTGTCCTCCCCTCTGGTTTTCACATATGTTAATGTGACCATCTGAGCCAAAGTGTCAACTACTGTGAATCTTCCTGGGTATCGTTGAGATAACGGCATTGTAAGTGGGTGACAGATTGTGTCCGAGTCCACCACCCCTGTTTAACGAGGGTCGTTCAGTCTTGCAGTAAACTGCTTCTTTCACAGTAACCAACATTCCACTGAAGATGTTTGAAGAAAGTTACAGTTAGAATGTTCTTTACATAAATAATAATAATAATTAACATTGCTGCAATATTATTTAAAAACATGACAGACACATTCTCAGAAAGTTGTCCAAATGTTGCAGCTTGAATGTTTTAGTTTTGTTAAATAGACAACATTTTTTATAAAAAACATTGCATTCAAAAATATCTTTATAACGTTTATAGAATGTTTTCAACTAACGTTTCTTCACATTTAAAGAACTAGTAGGAAATGTTACTGAAGGTTGCGGTAACGTTGCTTCCTAGCTGGGAATGCGCACATAAAGCGATTTTGACCATAAAAATTAAAATGTTGAACTCATACAGATGACAAGTGACATAATAGTCAAATGGATTTGACTAACAATGGATATCATTGTTAGTATTTTTCTTGTCATGCCTTACCTGCCTCCCCTTACGTCACTGCAAGGAAGAACTCGCAAACTGTAGCTTATTTACTTTTTTTAGCCTTCAAATCTGCAGCCTCTGTATCTTTACTAAAGATAAAGCTACTGTTTCATCACTAAAATATACAGATCAACATCATTATTTTGAGTAAAAAAAGAGCTGCCTTATAGGAGGTTAGTTGTTTTTACAAATGTCAGTGCCACAGTTTAGCTCTCAGACATGATACTGTGACAGAAATTAACATTCTGATTAATGCACATTGCACTGACAGCTTCATTAACACCTCCCTCTGGTTGTCATGTAAAGTTACTATTGCTACCCCATGACATAGCCAAGAAGGATCACATCGTCAAATGAATGACAGTGGTTGATGCGAGAGACTAACATTTGTTACAAGAGGCAGAAACATTACAATCTTTGAAATGACATTTAAATCATTACATGAAATTTATATTCTTATTATATAAAATTTTCACTGGAAAGTCAGGAATTTTCTTTTTTCACGTGTTTCACAATAGTTTTGCTTTTTGAATAAAATTAACTATGAATTTATTAAGTGCAATTTCTTTCTTACAATTCAAAATATAAGATTCTAAACAATCCATGGCCATTTCCTAGTGATGTTTTGTGAATGTTACACTGTGTTGAAACTGAAACCACTGAACTTTGACTTTTTTGTGGCTCTTTTTTAGAGGTCTTCTTGTGCCTCAGGTCATGACAATAGTACAATTGAATTATTTTTTCCAGATTGAATGATGAATGGGAAAAGTTAGGCAATGGTCTTTTGCAGAGGCATGTGCTTGCTCTTAAGATTAGTTTGAGCTATCCTTTAGATAAAGAAAAGTTATGTAACACTCAAAATCAAGAAAAATAGGATGCACTGGAGTGAGTTAAAAATGATGAAATGTTACTTTCAACTGTGAAACTCAAATATAAAATGAATAAAAACAGTTGATGCAGTGGTTTGGTACTTTCAAACATTTTTCAACAGTAAATGTACAACAGAAAATGCAAAACAAGTGATTTTATCTCATAGAGATTTATAATTTAAGCTGTACATACATTATTAACAGCTTGGATCATGTCGTTGAATACTTGCATGCCTTCACTTCAACAATTTAAAAGTAACTTTAGTCAGAAACCTAGTTTTTCTCCATGTTTCAGTCCTATCTTATTTATCATTAAGATGAAGCACCTTCAGGAATTTTATCAGGACATATATCGGGACATGAGCAACCATGGTTTAATGCTCATGAAAATCAGTTCTCAGCTGGTTAATTCCACATATTAAGAAGCATTTCAGACGTCCCCTGGAGGTAACCAGAAAACGCTATTTACCACATGTCAAAGTGCGAATGAGTCTGACCTCGACTGTCAATTGTGACAGAGACTCCCATCATTCAAATGAGACAGGTGATTATGAGAAGGACAAATCCAGACAGCTAAAGAGAAACTGAGAAAGAAAGAGGGAGACACAGAAGGAGCATGAGATGGGGACAGGTGATGCAGGACAGCGGGCATATTGTGGTATGGGGTGGAACAAGAATTTGGAATAGATTACAGTAAAAAACAATAACATACTTTGAACCACTCAGTCCTGAGTTTTTGGACAACTGCTCTACCCAGAGTTGTAAGGAGTTCAGACAGAAGGTGTGTGAAATAGGGGAGTAAACAAAGCAGTTGGCCATTATAAAAAAAGGACTTGATAAAAAGGGGAAGTGTAGTGTTTTCATGCAAAGAAAAAAAAATGAATGCTAAAGTCTGAAATATGTGAGAATAATAAAAGACTGACGACTTTCAAAATGAAAAGGGATTTGATGACACAAGGAGAGGCAGCCAGCTTTCATCGGGCTACTCATGAGCAGAGAAATATAATAGCATCATTCCATGGAAATTGATAAAAGGTCCCACAATTTTTTTTTTAAACCATATTTATTCTTAGTGTATGGTTTATTAAAAAACATGGGGATAATGTTTAGGCTTAAAAATGCAAAAATAAACACAACCTTGTCTAACGTCAGGCATGCCTGAGCTAAACTGCTTCTTTCCCTTAGTTTGAACTGATGCAGGAACGATTTAATGTCTTCTTATAGTCGCCATTGTCAAGAACAGATGTCTACATATTTTAAATATATATCAATGTGTAAGTGGCACTGTAGTGAGTTGCATAGTCACACAGCATATACTGGTACAATCAAGCTTGTCTTGTAAAATATATGCATGTAGTCTAAGGTATTGTATCATGTCTGACTCTTCTGACTAAGCTACTCCAAAAGGCAGATTTCACGTCTCCAAAGTCTGTATTTGACTTATTTCTGTGAGGAATACACGATCAGGACCCAAGTAAAGCCAGCACACAGGTGGAAGGTTAAAGGATTTATTGTGGTATAGGGACTTGCCGGGGGGGGGAGGGATCTGTGGAGCCGCGTGCCGCGTAGTGGAGACGACGCGCTGCAGCGTGTCAACCAGCGGGGCAGACCGAGAGGGGCTGAGGCAGGTCGAGGTCCGAGGTCCGTTCCCCGTCAGCAGCCAGAGTTGTCCGTACCGAGGGGAGGGGGAAGAGAGGAGAGACCGAGCACACCGTCCGACAGGCAGAATCCGAATCTAAATCCAGTGTCCAATATCCATTATCCAAATCCAAATCCTGGTAGCTCAATGGGTTAAGCGTCAGACTGGGATGTAGAAGGTCGCAGGTTCGAATCCCGTCTGACTCATCCATCCCCTACCAGGTGTGTCCCTGAGCCAGACACACAGCGCTAGCTCCATGTAAGTCGCTTTGGATAAAAGCAAAGTAAAGTAAAGTAAAGTAAAGTAAAGTAAAATCCACATGCAATATACTTAAGAAGGTCTGAACTTACAGAACCGGGTCCGAGCACTAAGGGTCGAGGGATCACAAACAGATTCACCGATGATTCGACGAAGGCCTGGAGAGTTGCTTGTGTGTCAGCAGACAATCTGGCAAACGGACAGGGTTGGTGTGCCTGGTGTGTTAAGAGAGCAACAGGAGAACAGGTGAAACTCATGAGTAATCATAGGCAGAGTGAGAGGCAGGAAATGACCATATATGGCGCTGGTCAGTCAGGGACCGTGACAATTTCAGTGTTTAAGTTCAGTGGTCTCCTCCGTGACCCAGATTCTGCTGAACTTCAGCTGGTGTATAGCTAAGCTGAGTTTATCCTGTAGAATACCTTTTTAAATTGGGAATTAATTTTCCCACCAAAATGTCCTGCTCATTTTATGGCATATGTTGTTCATTTTACTAATCAATCTTTGTTTTCGAGTGTACACAAGACATCCAATGATATCCTGTGATACCATGCCTGTTCAATGTTTTGCACATGGTTGACTTGTGAAAAGAGCTGTTAGCCAGCTCCAATGAATCTTTCAAGTCTGTAGCTGTTACTCAGTTACAGTGCTTTTTCATCTCATTGAGCATTCGGTGTTGTGCCTTTGGAGTGATCTTGGCTGTGCTCCCACTGCTCCAAATCATCTCCATTTATAGACAGTTTGTCTAACTGTGGACTGATGAATAACTAAACTCTTTGAGATTACTTTGTAAGTCTTTCCAGCTATATGCCTTCTTAGATCTGGATGACATCAGCTGCTTGTAAATATATTTACACTGACACAGTTTGGGTGTTGAGGTAGCTCTAATCCACACCTCAAGTCTTGTTTCATTACTTAATCTCCAGGTTTGGCAACAACTGACTGCAGTTGGTGTTAAGTGTGTAGCATGATATTCATTTATGAATTAGCAATTTAAGGGGGCACTAAATAACATTTGATCCCATAAAGTAGAGAGGTGCTGTGGTCCTGTGACATGACTGTAAGCATTTGAGCATCACTTAGAGTTCAGTTAGTAATGTGATAAGTATAAATGAATAAAATTCCCAAAGATTTAATGTAGATATCTTGGTCCCACCTTTTTTATCTCATGTCAATAAGGTGATGCTGTCAATCCATCCATGCTCTCAATCCATCATGTAAAATTTCCCATGTGTGGGACTAATAAAGGATAAAGGATTATCTTATCAGACCAGCCTTACCAGGAGGTCAAAAGTGAGTTTTTATGTTGTTCCTGTGAACAGAGTCAACTCAGGGGGAGAAAAGTGCCTTGTTTTTGTAAGACCCCCCTTATCTATGCAATCTTGCCATATATTAGGTTAAGAGCCTTTAACAGAGAGTCCTATTGTTTTAAAGAGGTTAAGAAGGGGGTCTGCAACTCCCGTTGGCTTGAATTGTCCAGGTCTAATAAGGTTACAGGTGACATCAGCAGCACGATGTTGCCATTGCTTTTTCCACCATAGTTGTGATTTATCAACGTATGCCTGTAAGAAGGGTCTACGTCATAGCTCTGACACTCCCTTACATACTTTAAAAGATTAAATAGCAACATAAAGGCAGACATGTAGATGCAAATAGGTGTGGACAAGCTCAATTAGTTTTTCCACTTTCCACTACTATATTGTCAAAGCTGCTCCTCAGGTAGTTTAATACTTCCCAACTGGTCATATGCATGATTGCATTTTACATGTTAATTCAGGAGACATGCAAACCTACATTCCAAAGAAACGCAGATTACGTAAGCAGGCCATGTTGTTTCACGTGTAGTTTAGCAAGTACATGTTCTCCTTAAGGAAACTTTGATTATTTATATTTCCAACCTGCTTATCACATGTTCATAGTTTTGTCTTTCAGTGAAGAGCTGAATTAAGTAGCTTTAAGTAAGTTGTGGGTTTGGTTTAACTGCAAGCCAAGAATCGCAGGATACAAATTTGGTCAGACTCCTGGTCCCGTGCTAGTGAACAGAACAGAACACTGAAAACATACTATTAAGAACTGATTTAGGAACCGGTTCCTTAAAACTGCCAATCAATGCTCCACTTTTCTGGGGGCTCGGCACAATTAATTTATGGTGAAAATGAATAGTCTAACTCCAACTGTCCATTTTGTTATTACCATTTTTAGTTGATGATGTCAGATTATTATTATTATTATTATTATTATAACATTTATTTAACCAGGTTAGTCCCATTGAGGACTTAGAACTCTTTTACAAAGGTGACACTTGTATTGCCGCAGAGGAAGAACACTATCTGGACAGCTTAGGTTCTGCCTGTGAGATAAGTTGCAAACTACCCAACTGCTTGTTGGGAAAAACCAGTAGCTGAGAGATGTTTGATTAAAGTAAAATGATCAACAGTATCAAATGCCAATGAAGAAGGAAAGACAACATTGCTTGTTATCAAGTATTTCAGTCATATCATTTACAACCTTCAGTTACAGTACTGTGATTTTTGCAAAAACCTGAAAACCTGAAATGAGGACAAAATAGAGTTGGAGCCAAAAATACTTTGACCTGTTCACTGACCAAAGATTCAAGTACTTTTGCCAGGACTGAGATCTTTTATATATCAGTCTGTAGTTTTTTTAAACGCTAGGATCACCTCCTTTTAAAAAAGGAATAACAAAGGAAGATTTCCAATCCAGGGGGATTTAATTTGTAGTCAAAGTAAGGTTAAAAATATGGCATAGCGGTACAGCAATAATCTCAGCTGCAATTTTTAAGAAATGTGGCTCCACACTATCTGGATCATGTGCCCTCCTAATAGATTCCACCATGTTGAAGTTTGGTATTGACACAGTCAGACCTGATAAAACGTGTTAATGTGCAGTACAAAACATTCTCTGGTAGTAGATTTTATTTTACTTTACTTTACTTTACTTTGCTTAGCAGACGCTTTTATCCAAAGCGACTTACAAGAAGAAGACACCAGCAATTTCCATTCAGTTCTCGCAAAAGCTGAAATACTACAACAAAGCACCCTGTTAAGGCCTAACTTATCATCAGTCAAAAGTTTTAAACCAAGCTGAACCAGGGATACACCTAATATTTGTCTTGAGAGATGAGGCCTGAGCATAAAAAAGACAAACTGATGGCCTGACCTTGTTCAGGGAAGAAAGAGAGGAGGAGGCTGGACAGACACAATTGGGGAATCCGATCTGAAATAGAAGTATAGTGCCATATTATAAATGTCAAATGGGTTTGTGTAATTTATATTAGTGATCTGAAGAAAACAAGATCTCTCTGGTCTTTGCAGCTTTGGCTTAATGAGAACAGATGAAAGTGGCTGTCACTAAGATTAATAAACTGATAAGGGGTTGGACTGTCCTTGTCTTTTGTCACTGAATGACAAGTGAAGGTGAGGAACAGATTAATCATCATATACACCATGAAGTGTTGAATGAAAATTGATTATCAAGTAGCAGTGAGAAGGATGTTTTAAATACAACCTCACACCCTTAACGTTAATCAATTGATTTTGTACATATATTGGATGTTACTTATTTTGCCTCTTCCCACTGTCTTTAGCTATTTAGTTGAAATATACTCCATATCTTTATTTTTGCAGAGGAGCTATAAAAAGTTTCTCTCACCCAAAGTGATCGAACAGCCTGGCCACAATGCTAAGAGCATGTCTCACCCTAACTAATCAGAGCAGGCCAAAATGTGTTAGGAGCTCTCTTCCAATCATTGTACCTTTTATAATCTGCTTGCTTGTTTCCTTTTGTTATTATTACATTGTTATATATATATTATTGTTAATAACCAAACGTTGTTTTGTCATCAGGCTTTCAAATTTAAATGCATAAACCATAAACTGGATGTGCTACTCAGCTTTTTTTGGTCTTAGTGTTTCCCTGCCTCCTCTCTGACACAGCCTCTGTTGCTTTGCTCTTAATTGTAAGCTGGGGCTCTCTGGGATAGCTCCTCTCCCTCAGAGGATGGGATGTGCTCTTATACAAGCTAAGAGTTGGACAGTAAAGGCAAAACTAGAGAGTAAAACTTGGTATTGTTTAATGTAACTGATGTTTAAGGTCACAAAATGGACACCCACTGGGGGTGTAACATACTGTAATTTGTTTTTGAACTTGACTTTAGACTTCAACATTTTTTAAATGCTTTCTCTCAAGGTCCATGCACCTCTGTGGTAATTTTGTAAAATTGTCAATTGTTGTCATTTGGCGTGTTGAAATGCTTGTCTTTACACGTGCGCATGAACTTTATTGGTTCTTCTAGAAAGTTTGTCCTCAAGTGTTTATGGGACATTGTCCATTCTCACACTAGAGCGTTTGTGAGGTCAGGCACTGATGTTGGAAGAGAAATCCTGACTTGCAGTCTCTCCTGTACCGCATTTTTCATCCACGTTCTTATGTTATATTGAAATCTATTGCATTCACAAATCTGTAGCTCTTACAGTTCTTTCTGTTTGCCTGGACGTGCTGGCTCCCAATGTTTCCATAGGTTTGAAACACATTTTTGAGACAGCCTTTGTGGTGTCTGTAGGCTTATCCTGGCTGTTGTCTACATAAGCAAAATAATGCCATGTTTTATTTGTGCTTCTGGTTTTTTAAACTGTCTGTGTATTGCCAGAAAGATCTATTGCACTTGCAGCCACTTCTTGGTCACTATAAAAAAGTGCTCTTCTCCCACACGCATTATATTTTATACATATATATATAGATGAACTAAAATGGCAAAGGTCATGACTGAAATTTAAACCTGCTACACAACAAAAATGTCACGGCTGAAATGTCAGAGTTAACTTTTTCAGAGTTGATCTCAACTTCCAAAAAACAATTTCAACATGTTAGAAAAGCAGACGTTCAGAGTTTGAGTTATGACAGAGTTGATTTCACCAGTGTTAGTTCAGTTTTAAGAGATGCAATTAGACTACACTCAGTTGGATGTGTGACTTGGCATCAAATTTACTGAACAATATAAGAGTTGTACACTGGAACAGCGGTGTACAACTCAAAAGGACAAATATGTTATATAAGGCCTTGCAAGAGGCTGAATGGAGCAATAATAGAGAGGAACAAAATGGTATCACAACTTGATTCCCTACAGTGTTTTAAAAACACAAAAATATGTTTTAGATCTTCAGTCTTTTGAAAATACGCTGATGGAATTAACTTTTGACACTGGTGTATGTAATTTTAATAGCTGAAAGAAATGTGCGTTAGTGTTAAGTATTTAAAAGTGTAGTTTTAACTCAATGTTATGTGGACCAATATAGACACTTTTAAAGTATTTAACTCTTGAAGTGTTTAACTCCATGGGGTGAATTAACAATGCTGATTTTGCTGTGTTGCATTATTCAAATTGATAACTCTTTTAGTGATCTGAAAATACTTCATTCTGGGGCACTGCTGTTGGAAGATAAGGCCTGACTCAGAGTCTTTGCTCTAATTCATTCCATTCAGCCATGTTATTGCAAGGGACAGAATGCGGGGTAGCAAGAAAAACAGGTGGTTTTTACCCCAAAAATAAGTAGACAAAAAACATACAGAAAATAATGGGCCCTTAACAGAGGTCAAGTTCCCATCCCCCCCTGTTTAGGCTGAGCTGGTGAATTAGTCCCATTTCCTTCACCTCTGTATTTAAGGCAGCTTCACCCTTTGCCACACCCGGACTGGACCTGAAACTAGGTAACTCTTAGTAATAATAATTAATGCAACCAAACAAGTGACAGTAATGTTAACTAAATATTAGCACTCTCATTGAGTGAACATATCCGTGACTAATAAAGTAAATTATAAACTAAACCCAAACTGTGTATGTGTTTTACATTGTACAAAATGTTTGGGAACAAAGAACTAAATGTGCTGTGGGTGAGTGTAGTGGGTGACTTGCCTGTGTGGCTGTGGAGATGGCTGTCACAGTTGGAATGGACCTTACATTGTGCACTGGATTCTGAATACTCCAAATAATTTGTAGCAATGTAGTTTTTTTTGCATGATAGTGAGAGAAAGTTGTTTTTGACCAATATGTGAACTTCATGAGTAAGGATTGGCAGTGAAATTACATTTTAAACTAAAAATGAACCCCTGACATTGAAGCAACTGTATTTGAAAAAGAAAGATTTGTAAGAAAAGTATCAGTAAGTATCAGCTTCACTGAATAATAAAAAATAGACAAAAATCCCTACTACATGTTTTCTTATTCACGATAATATTTTCTAAGACACATTTAGGAAAGATAGTTTTGTGCCCATCTTTTAACTTTCAGAACTAGAACGCATAACAATTTCTACTACAATGAAGTAAAAACGTATAAATACTTCTCCTCAGCATAGATTATGGTACAGAATTAATGCTGAATAGGCTGCTTTTAGAGTGAAAGAGGAACTCTGTAATGCACTTTAAATCTGCAGAGAATGGAATTGCTGTTGTGACCCTAACCTCTCCTACATTTACAATGCAGAGATATGCTTGACTTGCTATTGCCTCGAGTTATTTCAAAGCAATATCATTTGACTGTGACCAAATTTGAAATCAGTGCTAAATGTATGGGACAAATTATTATATATTACCTCTCTTTATTTTTTTAGGTACCACCAAAGTACAATAGTGTTACAGCAAGACAGGAATTAATAACAATCACCAGTTAATACCTGTAACTGCAGGACAGTTGTTTTTTCCAGTAACATTTTGCAATTATCTCTCAACACAGAAATGTAACCTATTTCACTGGGCTCTCCAAGAAATCATTACATAGAGTAGGGATACAGTGCTCAAACTTAAAAAAATGTTTTTCATTTGATCTAAAAATAAATGAAGGGATGTATAGATAACAAAACAAACATGAACTCCTCTCTTCATCTCTCCATCCTCTCCTCTCCATTGCTTTTTGCCAAGCGCCTTAGCGTTCAGCTGCTCTCTTTTCAATACCGCTGATTAAAAATGTCTGATGCATCAACACGACTAAGCTGATTACAGATTTACTTTCCCTGAGCAAAGGTTTTAAAGAGTGTCTGGGAAAAGTGGGAAATAAGTGAGGAATAATAGAACACTCAGAGTCAAAGCAACTGAATTCTGTTGTTGAGTGTATAATATTCTCAAAGTGTGTGATGGAGGGAGTCTTCTGTGTCTGTGTGAATTGCTTTGGGTGTGACTAAATGTGAACTATGTAATTTAAGAAGAAAACCTTTCAGGGTGGAAGAGGTAGCGAAATAACTTATTTTTGTATTTGCAGTGACTTCCGCTGAAGAAATCTACATGACCAGGGATCCATTTTCTGGGACAAGCACAGTCCAGAAACATTGCATAACGAACGTTTTTTTGTTCTGCCACTCTTTTTTCGCAATCCAGTTTTCTCTCACGCAATGAGTAAATGTGTGCAAGTACAAGCTATAAAATACTAATATAAGATACTTTAATGACATAAATGTAGATATATAGTCCAGATTTCTCAAGTTGAAAATGAAAGCGCAAAGGTCTTGCCAAACAACATAATCTTGACCTATATTATACATCTTAAGAATTTATTTGTTCTTAATGTGCTTTTTGTATTTGTCTGGTTCTTTTCTGGGTATGGGAAATCTTCGGGAAGCCACCAACATTGTCATACCCGTCTGTGTCCTTAAACAAGGTGGCAAGGAGAGCTCTTTGCTCTGTCAGAAAGGCGTATCAGATCGGAACTCCAGCAGCCAGATTCAGTAGTCTTCCTCGAGAGAGCCAGCGCACTTGTGCATGCATCAATAATTGCCGGTGTTCATGTCCCATATTTTTATAAGGATGTCGAAACACAGGAAAACTGAGTTGTTTTGATTAAATAAAGTTGATAAAGCTAACGCTGTCGCTCAACACGCCATGCAACACAGGACTCGTTTTCATGGAAGCCAGTGCCTCCCTATAACACAATGAGTCCACTTCACTTCGGAGTTCTCTTCTTTCTGAGCCCTCTTGCTCGTCCCGTCATTGATGATGCTTCGTCAGTGCATATGCAATTTCCAGCTCAGACCAGTTTCATGTAAAAATGTATTAAACATTAAATACGTCCTATACTTTCCCCTCCAAACTTTTGCAGAAAAGGAGGTGTTTATAAATATCGTCACTGTTAATGTACCTGTGTAACCAGTGGCACCTGGCAAGTTTGACTGTCGGCTCTCTGATTGGTAGTGGACGGGATACAGAGGGTTAGGTGCCTGGAGTAATGCCTGTTTCCGTGTGAGACCGGGGATGTTAGTCTCACACTGGGCAGAGTGAGAGCGTGATGTGAGGTAAGAGACTGAAACCCTAAATTGTATGTTTTATAACACTTGTTTTTGTTTTAATATCTCCACGCTTGGATTGTTGCAGTGTGCCCACATGACGTTTTAAACAAAGGGCATTAGAGGTGATATCGACGCTGCTGACATTCTGATTTAGTTTGTATAGTTTTGCTTCGTTGAAAATAACTGGGAGCGCGTCTTATGAGGGAGGACTGACCTTAATTTCTTTTTCATTCTGTTTGTTGAATTGCGATGCTGTGTACTTCCATAGTGTGACCATTTTAGTGTGCAGTTTATAACAGGAGGTTTTTATATCCATATATGTTCAGTCATATTCGAGGTAACTATGGAGTATGAATTCTAAAGAATTTGTGAACAGGGATTTGATCTTGTTTGTGTTATTCTTGTAATGAAATAATTATAATTATTTGCATAAAGTTTCTTTAGTGACTGAGCCTCCTGTTTTCCACTGCTTTTTTATTAACAGATGCATGAAAAGAAAAGCATTTTCAGCAGTTTACGCTTCACAACACCGAAACAAGAAGTGAGATCATCACAATAAATTTATCTAGTTTATCAAGTTATTCATAGAACACAGGTCTAAGAATAACTCATATCTATTGTGTAATTGCCGGTATGTGTTTAAGCTCATATTCTTGCACGTGTAACAGGTGTTGAAGAGTGATTATACTGTTGTTTATGTAATCAAATAGGATAGTGTTTAAATCTAAATTAAGAAAAAAGACCTCTGGGCCCCTTTTCTACCTATAGAGAGAGTAGCTGGGCTACATAAAATTGAGGAACCACTGAGATTTGTCTTGGGTAAAATGTCTTTTATTTGTAAGACAACAAACCCAAAACAATGGTCGATAAAACATAGAAACTATATCTATTGGCACGATAAAACAAAGAAACTATGTTTTAGCGAGTTACAGAAATGATGCATAGGGGAAGGATTAAATAAGGCCCGTACACTGTTATTATCCCAGAAGAAGTGGCAATAGCATATATTTAAAAGACTCTTGAGACTATCAAGTGCCTGAGCAGAGCATGTTAGCAGAAGAATCTTCAATGCAAAACTGAACAGGCTATTGGTCTTGTGTGAATGCAAAGAAGCCCTAACTGCAGTAAGTGTTCTACCTGAGGTGTATCTTCAAGAGGGTGGAGATGCATGGTTATTAGTCACCACAGATAAAGCCCCAGCTGCAGATGAAGACTTTTATAGCAAATTAAAGTCGCTGCAGGCTGAGGGGAAAACTGTGGAGGGCATTAGAGCTCTACTGGCAGGTGCACAAACGTCCGCTAGCTCGGCTGACTTAGTGCTACATGCATTTGATGACCTGTTACAAAAGACCAATAAACCCCCATCTGAAGGTGGATATTGCCACCTACGCATCTTCTCAGGAACGCATAGCCCAGCTGGTGATGAGTACTTAAATCACTGGCTTGAGCTTATGGTGGAGGGAGTGAATTTACAGACAAAGAGAAAAAACACAGGCTGATAGAAAGTTTAAAAATTCAGCATTAGAAATAATTAAGGCCTTATGAACCAGTGATCCTGACACTAAGCCTGCAAAGTACTTAAAAGCCCTTGAAAGTGCCTCTGGGAATGCAGAATCAGGTAATTATCTGATACAGCAGGACAACAGTAGCAGGTCTTCAGCGATTGTGAATGGTTTAGTCAAGACAGGTGAGGTCTATTGGTACGTATCAGATTGTACAGCAGCACAGATGACAACAGCAGCCCAGGTGAGCACATGGTGGATGTCGAGTTGGGTGAACTGGTTACCAAAAAATAAATAAAATAAATAACAACAATAATACAACCCACCAATCAACAACTTAAGGATTCGACAGGGTTTATAAACCAGCTACTCACAACAGTCGAGTACAGTTGAGAAAGCTGACAACTCCAGTTGCTTTGGATAAAACATTTTTGGTAAAAAATGTCAAGGGTAACTTTTAAGAGAGGGTTATTTTAAATGGACATTTGTTATTACAGTTTTGGTTATTAAAGGTGGCCTACTAGCTCAATGAGATAAGCATCAGACTGGGATGCAAAAGGTGGCAGGAATCCCAGCCAAACTCCCAGCCCATGCCCGATACCAGGCGTGTCCCTGAGCAAGACACTTAGTGCTAGCTCGCTGCTACCCTCAAGGGGGGATGGGTCAAATGCAGACGCAGAAGACAAATTTCGTTATAACATGTAAATTGTAATCAATGACAGTAAAGAGGATTTATGGCCTTTTTTGGATTGCCAGTCAGAAAAGAGTGTACACACCGTGCTCCATTTCTACACCAGAGCTCAAAACAATACAGAATACATTCAGAGTGATGTGAAGTGGATTAACGTTCAAACTTACCCCACCATGACCAAGGGATTTTGACGTGTGAGGGACTTTGTTTGCACAATTTGATTTGGTACTGCAGATTACTTTTGGCAATCACAAAAATGATGTTTATGCTGTTGTTATAAAATGCCTCTGCATGCCAACAAAGACAGCCTCCCATTTAATTTAGTATCTGGAATGGCATGACATCACAGAAGCTGTCATTTCAGCCTTGTTTCAGCATGTCTTTTCTCATTGTCCATAAAATGAAGAAGTTGTTGTTTTCTTTAAAAAACACAGATAATGGAAATAATGGGAGGAATAGCAAGTGGCATATTGTGCCTAAAGCAGGAAGAAAGATTATCAAATCCTAGAAAATAATTATTGGTGTAATATAAAAACAGAACTTGAAACGTTATGTATCGTACAGAATGCATAAAGAAGAATTGAATTCATGAACTGTTTTTCTTTTTTAGTCTGTGTTAATTGTGTACAATCTACATATGTATTACACTAGCAGTTAAAACAGAATTAGATATTAGATATTTGAGAGATTACATGCAAGGTTCATTTTAGAAATAGAAAAGATTTTGACCACATGCACAACATTACCCAGTTTGAATCCATTTTTGGACATTTCCACAATTTGATGACGTAGGCTTTATTTCTGTGAGTTACCTCTCCTAGTCCTAGTTAGTAAGTCTGTGTGCACCAGTATGTGGAGAAATTATGTTGAAGCTTCAAAAATATACAATGTGCCTGTATGGGGCAGTATGACAGCTCAGTGGGTAGGGCAGTTGTCTTCTAACCCAAGGTGAGTGGCTTGATTCCCAGTCCTGGCAGGCTACATGTTGAGGTGTCCATGGGCAAGACGCTGATACCCTGATCCATGGCGCCCCACAAGGGCTGTCCACAAAAATTTCCCTAAGGGGATAAAAACTAACAATTATTATTCTACACTACATTAATATTTAAAGCCAATTTAGTGATTGTATACACTCCTCAAAAAAGGCAAATTGGCCATGGAGTCACAAAGGTAGAGTGGCCAGGCAAGCAACAGTCTGCTAGCAACCACAGGAAATGTATATAGCTAGTTTATATTTGATAGGCAACACTGAACCAATCTATACACATGATACCCAATCTTAGACAATGAAGGCAAAAAGAGAAAAAAAGGTTAAGATATGAAGAAAAAAATTAAATAAAAAAACGGCCAAAAGGACATAAATATATTTTGTGGGTGAGACTTGGCATAGTTGGTTTGTAGGTAAGAAGATCCACATAGTATGACTGAAGTAATGCTTAAAATACATGCAGTGTACTAAAAACAGAGGAGTCTGAAACGCATCCAGCACATAACATGGCAAGTGTTTTACGTGTCCAGTGTGGGAGTGAGGCAGTGAGTGTGTGCACGTGAATATTTGGTGGACATTGTACTAATTATAATACATGGGTACCAGGCATTAGACAACAAATTTTATATTATCATCTTTTCAATTGAGTACAAAGAAAAAGAGCAAATTTCTGACGTATGTTTTTTTTAAGAAAACCTAATGTTATTCATGACCACTGTGTAAGTGTGCATTTCCACAGTGTTTTGTAAAACTTTGCAAAAGGACTGAGAATCGAACTGCTGACTCTTGGGTTGAAAGATGACTGCTCCTCTTACTGAACTATCATGCCACCCTAAAAAGAAGAAATGCAGAAATACTGTTGAGTATTATTTTTGTTTGTTGGCACACAATTAAATATTAATATTAGAATAAATGACTAATGTGATACAGCACATTAACATGATGCTCTGATACAAGGCACAAACCCTAAACTAGTACCTAGATCAATGCAAATACTATAGTAAAGTACGGTTTAGCTCTATTGTGACCTATGAGCAAAAATATAACCTTATTCTGCATCAGAAGTAGAATTTTAGAATTTTTTAGAATTTTTTCGCATCTAACCCTTTTTGCAGATTAGAATTCAGATCAAAATCCAATTATTTTCCTTTAAAAACGACCAGATTCATGATTTATCACATCCAAAGTAATACGAGTACAACATGCAGTGAGATGCACATTGCATCAACTATTTTGACTTTGCAAAAGGTATGAACTAAGAATACAAATTAAAAAGACAGCACAAGTTGAAGGTAAAATGCAATAATATGCAATTAATGTAGGTGTAGCAGCAGATTCAGTAGATTAACTTGGACTTAAGGACATACTAACACAGGGATTAACTATTTAACTAATTCCAAATTGTCTTTACCTAGAAAAGGCAAGACTATAGGAAGTGTAACAAAGCCATCGAAGAAATAAAATATACGTCCAGCTGGACTACAACTGCAAAACTCTTAAAAACTAATATGATTCAAGAAAAGATATAAACATAGGGGATGGAAATCAAAGCACTCACATATGCACAGTGGTGTCTGTGATCTTCTAAGGACAGATAGCAGGTGGGCCCTGTAGACAACTTTAGATAGGAGGATGTGTGCATGTACATGTGTATTGTGTGTCTGCATGCGAATGTGTGAACACACTGGGAGATTGAGTGGTGAGAGCAGAGAGGTAAAGAGGATAAAGTGAAAAAAGCAAACAGTAATCACCATCTGCCACAAGCACTTATCCATGGGCCACCTCAACTGAATTACACATTTCTACACATACATACATGTATATCCATATCCAGTTAAGTACTTAAGCAGACATTTACACACATTGAGTTATATACAAACATAAATGCTGTAGTGATTCCCCTCACACACATAAACATGCACACATACACCCACAATCTTCCACTGGACAGGCTTAAACAGGAGAAGAACGGAGAAAAATGGCCTATCAATCAGTTAGTGACATCAAGAGGGAAACTGCTGTCTAGTGAAATTATTTACCCTTCTTCCCCGAGCATTCTACTTCACTGCTAGTTTCACTTTCAACACTGATGAGTCCCAAGAGCAACTGGAGCCATCGGCAATTAGCAGTAGAAGACATCAGATGACAGGGTTAAAGAGAGAAATAGTGGGAAGGGAGTGGAAGAGCAGAAAATTGAACGACACAAGTGGGATAAAGAACCACAGACTTATGATGCCAAAAAGTAGCATGTTTAAAACCAAACTACTAGAACTACTACTACTAAAAACAGTATGAGTAAATACAAGACAGTTAACATGTTGCATTCAAGTCACAGCCTAATTGACTCATAGATGCAATTGTTATGAGTATGGGTCTGTTGAAATTGGTGCCAGGTATCAAAAGGGTAACAGCAGGATCTAAAAATGGCACCCAAATGGAAGGTGGCCTAACACAATTCTTAGTCTAAAACAGTCAAATATGCTAAATTCTAACTGTGCTAAGATAATGGTTTGGTTGGGTTCAGGTAGTTGTCTATATAATGTCTCATTTGGTAATATTCTACCACTATAACCTACAGGCGGCATGGTAGCTCAGTGGTTAAGGCAGAGGGTGTATGTCTGTGTATTCATGCATTGCTCGTGTGCTGTAAAGCTAGCACCTGGCCTGGCCTACTGCTCAGTTTGCTAGAACAACTCACCACTAAGACTGGCGGACCAGCCAAGTTAATTGTGTTGGAAGACTTTTGCTGCATGCTCTGATGCCATTATGCACATCACACAGAGGTACCAAAAAGACTAATTTCTCAGCTTGGAGAGAAAGAAACATAAGATAAAAATTCAAATATGTCTGCACCTTGTGTATGTCAGGTGTTTTGACAAAGCCAATTACTCTCTTCACAGAAGTCAAAAACAGCAGCATAGATACATATTGATTGTTTAAAAGAAGACCCCCACAATTAAGGTAATACAATTAAAAATTGAAAAACGGAGAGGAAAAAAATAAAATAAAAAGGCAAAAAAATTGGGGGAAGGGCAAAAAAGGCAAAGGAGAAAAAAATAATTAAAATTTAAAGATGTCTAAAAAAACACACACACAGCCCATATATAAACAGCACACAGTTAAATTAGAGCACTTTGAGCTTGACCTTTAGCACAAAAACAGGTACTGCACTCAACTCCCAGAAATCCATAACAATTAGAATGTAGTAGAAGTAGAATGTAGGTGTTCACTTCAACAAATAGGTAATTTTTTGGGAACCATAACTTTTAAACAGTCTGATTAACCAACTAATATATTCACTAGCATTGTCATTCAGACAACCATGGCTCACAACATTGCTAAAAACTGCTTGCCAGTGTCTTTGATAGTCACCGTTTGTCCAAGCTGGATACAAATGCCCTAATGCTGTGTACTGTGACATCTCTTACAATTCTCTTTTCTGGCGGTATACATAAATCAAATTAAATAAAATGTAAAAGTAATTAGGGCATAATCAGTAATACTGAGCTGGGTAATGCAATACCAGATAGTAACCGAGGATCATGGTTCCACACTTAACTCACATTTTTTATTACTCAAAGACTTAGACCGTTCAGAGACAGTAATTCACCTAAGCTGCTGTTGTAAAGTGTCACTTCCAAGATTTATGCCCTCAGTACAATAGAACCATAAGGACCAAATGATATTATGCTGCTGTTCTGTTGCTTATTCACTAGAGAGAAAAGAAACATACCCTTCATTTTGCGCCATAGAGAGGAAAAGGTTGCGATTTATGATACGTAATGTATTTAATGGGTTTGTTACATTAGGGTGATATGTGGGCTAGATTTAGGTCTTTACTTGAAAACTGCAAGGATTTAGGGCCCTGGTAGCAGAGTGGTGAAGGCAGAGTCAGAGTCACCCAGCCCATCCCCCATACCAGGTGCGTCCCTGAGCGAGACACCCAGCGCTTGCTCCCCGAGCGCCGCCTGTGGCTGCTCACTGCTCCCCCCAAGGTGGATAGGGCAAATGCAGAAGAAGACATTTTACTGCGTGTTGTACACTGTATAATGATGTATGTGACAAATAAAATTTTTTTATTTTTTTATTACATATTGTAATTCCCTTTGATACTTCAATCACCTTTTGGAATGAATTAATCATAGATCTAAGAAGCGATTACATTTGTCATTTCATCATCACATGATTATCCTGTACTATAACATTTTCTCAACAAGAATGTGATTCATATCATCTAATGAATAAAGCTTGTGTACATGATGTGAACAGAAAGGTTTGTGCGGAAAAGACACTGAACCTCTCGTATAAGTGTCTCTCTCGCGTGTAGCGTGTAGGCAGGTTGCTGACGCATGGCTGACGCTGTTGACCAGTAACCACACATGCTCACACCACATCATGCAGATGATCATGAGTTATTTCAATGCACTTCACTCTGTCTACATGCAACAATATCATTGTGTAACTCAGATGAGTCTATTATCCATACCTTGTATAAAGGGCTTCGCATTTAGCCTTGTTGGAGCAAATACAGACTGAGATTTTCAGACTGCTGTGTTGCCCAAACGACAAGACATTTATTTTGTCATGATTGTCGTCAGGGTGCAAAGACCAAACAAATCATCCCAGATGATATGTTCTACTCTAGGACTCTACTTGGAGAGGTCTTTGAGGAGAGAGGGATTGCAACACAAAAAGTGTCACTGCAAAACTTATGTCTGGTTTACTTGGATCATCCCACTTTTCATGGGCTGTCGTAGGGCCAACAGCAATACACATTGTTTTTGAGATGACATAGCAGCAACTACCTTGATAGTAAGAGATGACAGAGCACGCAATCACTTTTTTATTTTGTTCTTACATGGGTGAGGCCATAGCCACCTTTATTTCTGATGAAGTTGTTGAAGACATATACATGCATGTGTATGTTCATCCTTACTGTTTTACTTCTAGTGTTAAAGCAGGTTAATCAGACAAATGCTTGAAAAACTCTTAAATTGTTATCAAGCCACAGGGGAAAATAATACCAGTATGTCTTATCTTTGTCAGTTATTTACACTCAGAAAAATGACAATGAAGTGTTAGATAAGGGAATTGTACATCAGGAGGAAGGACAAAGGAAATAAAAATAGATTTGGAACGAAGTCGGTCTGGGAAGAACATCATAAAAGGTGAGGAATGTAGAGAGGCAGCAAGCAAGTGGACAAAGGCGATTTCTTTGCATAAATCCATTGTTAACAAAACATGTATATGTCCCATGCAGTAACACACACACAAAGCGCTTTGCAGCCCTTTAAGTCCAAGGTCCCTCATCAGGAGCCTGTCACCATGACCTATTAAAAAAGAAAGGGAGAGAAAAAAAAACATGCAGTTGCAGATGTTCACACAGACAAGGCTATCTACTCTATAGTGTACCATATTTAATGAAATAGCTAGGGTCAGGCTGACCTTTGTAGCAGGCCATTCTTCATCTTATTGGAATGTGACCCACATCAAACACACAACTACAAGAAGCACCATACATACACACTGATATACAAATATATGGATACTAGTCAAAAGGATGGAAACGTACTTTTATTTGAAGATCACAATTGCAAAATTAGTGATAAGCTTATGATAAGCTACCTCAGCTATGTCCTCACTTCTGAGAGACGTCAGTAGAAAGGGAAAGAAAGCCATAGATCAAGAGAAGGAAGAGAAATAAGAAAAACAAAGAGCAGATGGGATCAAGAAGCAATAGAGGTTGTAGAGTGTTGGCATGGGTTATGTTACCTGAGGGTGACTGTTTCACTAACACAGTTTCTGTGGCCCCTCATTTCTTGTGGTTTAAAAGTTACTTTACTATAACTATTTTAAGTGTCTTGTTACTACACTTGAGATGACATGAAATTGTATGCAATGCAACATAAGCTGTTCTTAAGTTTCTTCCCCATTGGATATTAATATACCACATGAAAACATGCACAATTATCAAATAAATAGTTTACTCTGCCATGGTCTTTGTATAATTAGAGTTAAATTATTATAGAGTTTTTGTTGTCTATTATCCTCCAACTTGTGTTGTGTTTTTTTGAGTTCCCGATATCTCTCTTTTCTTTACATTTGTGAGAAAAAGCACATTTTATTATGGATATAACATTGTTTTTGCTTTTTTTTAAATATATGACAACAGCTAACCTGCTGTTAGCTACTAGCTATTAGGTCTGCTAAACACAGTCTGACCCCAGGACCGAAAACTGAATCTTAAAGACCTGAAATCTAGCAGGAGCTGAGGAAGCGGAGATGTGGAGCAGCATAGGCTTTGAGAAAGGTTGATGACATAATTGAAGAAACTCAGCCCTGCTATCATCAGCCTTCTTGGTTTCCATTGTTTCCAGCAAACTCACGTTAGTGACCTTATAGCATACTGATATGCCTCTGACATCATCTTGCAACATGTGTAGTTGGGCAATGTTTTTCTTCTAAATTAAATGTATACAAATACTTGTGTTTATTGAAAAGTAATTTTTTTAAATATGACGACAATATGACGACTTCGGTAAAGCTTAAGGGTAGTTGGATGGAAAGATGAAGTGAGAACAATTTTATAGTCTTTCACTCTAGAACTGCAATCTTGCATCACTGTCTTGGACATGAAGTTATTATTTGTGAAGACATTTAATATTCTGAAACAACAAAACTATTTTACTTAATAAATTATTCAAATGAACTGTTGGGAATGTGTGTTATTGCAAAATTATCAGTGCAAATTCACAAGTAAAAAATTGACCTGTGTAAATGTGTTAATCTTTCTTTATGATGATATACAGTCTATTAGTATTCAAAGATTAATGTTGATATGCATAAATAAAAAACTTAAATTATATGTATACCAAGCTGCTTATTTAAGTTTGCTGCTTGATTCACACTTACTATAATTTACTTTATTCATTTCACATATTCAAGCTCCTGTATCCAGTTCTTCAATTGTTGCATCATTAATTGCATCGCACTGTCGGCTGATACAGGCTTGATCAAGGTGTGCATTCCACCTTCCTGTTTGAAATGGATTAAATTCACAATAAAAATTGGCTGTCATTCTCAATATCCTGCTTGGCAAGTAGGCAGGGATGATGGGTGCAGTGATTAGATGATACAAACAAAGTGGCAGAGAAAGTTATTCTTTTAATAGAAAGATGCACTGACGGAAGGACACATTAAGTGCAACTCAATTATCTGTCAAAATAGGAGCTTAATTGAGTTAGATAATGAGATATTTATGTTAATACAGGATGAGATGCCTGATTGACCAAAAAGAGAGAGGAAGTGAGAGGCTATTATTTCAGTGTACTAAAACACCTTGTCTTGTAGGCTTCTTACCCAACAAGCCAAAAGTGTTGAGCACCATAATATTAATGATAACAACTGATATTCCAATGGAGTTATTCAGTTAACTTAAAAAATAATTTTGTGAAGAATGTAACTTTCAGTTTTTCAATTGTTTAAAAAATCTTCTGAAAAAGCAACAACATTACCTTCTTAGAAGATGAGGACCATGCATCAAATGCATCACTACCTCTGTGTGTGTGTGTGTGTGTGTGTGCGCGCGTGTGCACGCTCTGGGCTTGCATTCGAAAGAAGCAGGAGTTCAAGCCATAGCATTCAGGAGCTGCATTAACAAAAAAAAATAAGTGTAGACTCAGCGTAGCTCCCAAATTACCAAGTTAGAGGAATTTAAAAATAATGAGTGCAACCTTCCAACTCCAAGACTGCTTAGGTGAACACTAATCCAGGCTACACAAAAACAAATCACTGTGAACCTTGATGTTGTTCAGGACCAAATTACAAAAAAATACAAATTATTATCACTTTGCACTCATCACAACTTGAATTTATTTAACTTAATATAGTGTATATATTAATATAGATAAATATGAATAAAAAAACAGTGACAGTTATTGATTCTGCCTTTATATATAGCATCTATATATATGGTGGTAACATAATTTGATTTGTGACTCTGCTTCAGTAAAGTCCCAGTTGAGTTCATGCACATGTATGTGTAATAAATCCATAAAATCTGACACATTTCACAAGGGTTACATTTATCATACTGTACATTTGTGTATATACACAAATACACCCTTCGGCATGTGGACAAACAGAATCACACTCCAGTCCAACACTAATAATAATAAATCCACTTTCAGCTGAGCTACAAATGGGAATTGTGCAAACGATCAGCGTTGTGCTACGTAGCTGAAATAAATGCAGAAGACCATAAATAGTTGTTGAATTCCATCTTAGAGGGTAATTGTTAACAAATGGTATGCGTTGTGCTCTTTGCTTCTTTCCAGAGGAAGAAAAAGGGCAGGGGTTTGTAAGTGTTATGGAATTTAGATATAGCAACACTTTTGTGCAGATACAGGGGAATCTTAGTTACATTAATTAATACTTTTGATTAAGGAGGAAGAAAATGAAAGCATAAAACATACTGACTCATTTGTGTCTCAACACAGAAGATGACATTCAACATTGCTGTAAGTGAAAAGGTATTCCCTGTCAAATTCATTAGTCTATGTTTTTAATCACTATACCTTAACTATGATGTTGGCTGCAGCTTGCATTTAAGGCCTTCTTACAATATAACTGTACATGTATTGGCAAAATAATAGAGACTTAGGGGGTTATCATAGGGTAGATTGAGAGTTACATACTAGCAAAGAAGAATATAAAAACACATATCTGTAAAAAAAGAGGTTACAAAGATGCAAACCCATGATACTGTGTCCCTGACACTGTTTTCTCAAAAGGTATAGGTGTCTCAAGGCCCAAGAACTCACAGATTATTTTATTATAATCCTAAATTTTACTTTTGTACTGTCACTCTATTTTCAATGTATCATACAAACGCAACCTTCTTGGATCGAGGCCTTGCTGTGGCAGAAAGGCTGGCGTGGTCTAGTGATCCTCAGAGCTATGTTGCCGGGAGCTATATGCTCCTGGAAGGGTCTCCCAAGGCAAACAGGTCTGAGGTGAAGATCCAGACTAGTTCGATCCAAAAGACCCCTTTATGGAAAGTAAAAATCAAGGAGCAGTGTTTCCCCAGTGGAACCTGGAGTGGCCTGATTGGGAGCAATGGTGTCCCCAATCTGAACCCAAGTGGCGTTCAGTTGCTGGACTTCTGTGCTAGTCATAGATTGTCCATAACAAACCCCATGTTCGAGCATAAGGGGGGCGTCCATAAGTGCACTTGGCACCAGGACGTCCAGGGTCGCAGTTTAGTGATTGTCTTTGCAGTTGTGTCATTGGATCTGCGCCCTTATGTCTTGGACACACTTGAGTGAAGAGAGGGGCTGAGCTGTCAACTGATCACCACCTGGTGGTGAGTTGGATCAGATGGCCGGAGAGGCTGCCAGACAGACCAGGCAGGCTTTAAACGTGTTGTGAGTGTCTGCTGGAAATGTCTGCCAGACAACCATGTTCCGGGTCTCCATTGCGGCAGTGCGGAGCTGTGGCTGTAAGGTTGTAGGTGCCTCTCGTGGCAGCAATCCCTGTACCCGGTGATGAACACCTCAGGTACGAGAGGCCGTCAAGCTGAAGAAGGAATCCTACCAGGTCTTGTTGACCAGTAGGACCCCAGAAGCAGCTGAGGGGTACAGGCAGGCAAAACGTGCAGCAGCCCCGGCTGCGTATGGGAGGAGCTTGGGAAAAAAACTTTTGATTGGTACCGAGGAGGTTCTGGCAAACCATCAAGCATCTCAAAGGGGGTAAAGCGGTGCTTCACTAACACAGTGTACAGTGGAAGTGGGCCCCTGCTGACTGAAGGATCTTCTCAATCCCACCAGCATGTCTTCCTTAGTGGAAGCAGAGCTGGGGGAATCTGAGGTGGGCCTAACCATATCGAGGGCTGAAGTAACCGAGGTAGTTGGGAAGCTTCAAGGAACAGGGGCCCCTGGTGTGGATGAGGTCTATCCTGAAATCCTTACAGTTCTCGAGCTATCTTGGTTGACATGTCTCTGCAACATCACAAGGACATCGGGGGAAGTTCCCCTAGATTGGCATCCGGGGAGGTGGTTCTCCTTTTCAAGAAGGGGGCCGGATGATGCTCCAACTACAGGGGGATCATGCTCCTCAGCCTTCACTGTAAGGTCTATGCAGGGGTGCCCGAAAAAAGAGTTAGATCGATAGTTGAATCTCAGATCCAGGAGGAACAATGCAGATTCTGTCCCGGTTGTGGGACACTGGACCAACTCTACATCCTGGCCGTGATCCTGGAGGGGGCATTGGAGTTTGCACAACCAATTCACATGTGTTTTGTGGATTTGGAGAAGGCATTCGACATTGTCGCTAGAGGGATCCTGTGGGGTGTTGTTACGTCCCGGCTCGTGGGGAAGGGAGGTAACACAGAATACTCAGATGTTTGGAGTTAAGGTCATTTAATGAAGGCAAAGGCAGCCTACGCACAACATAAATACAACAAAAAGCGTGGTCACAGTCCGGATATAACTACACAACTAACTATACAAAAGATCACCTAACCTAAAACACAGAATGAAAACAAAAGACCAATGATTTTAACCAACCAAAGAAGGGCTCCTTAATGAGCTGCAAAACGGGGGTAAAGACTAACAATAACTAAAGGAGCAGTTTTCACTGATGAACAAATACTATCTTATGCAAAACAAAAACACATGAGACTGTAACACAGCTATCAGAACTAAAGTATACAAAACTCACATAGGCGCACGACACTACAAAGACCGAGACCACAGTTCAAACACAAACACAGAAAACACGAGAGTCAAATTAGCGAGTGGTCGAGGCGAGAGCGAGCAGTCCACAAGGTCAGTCTCTGCTGTTCAGTCGGATCCACGGGATATGTATCCGTGTCAGCTGACGAGGTGCAGCTGCGAACGCGGAGGGGGCGGAGCCAAGCCAGTCCAACACGAGTGCCAGCCACCGATGAGCAGAGCCACGCCCACAGGTGCACCGAGAGAGGAGAGAGAGAAGAGAGGGAGAGAGTGAGCACACACACAGAACGGCTGGGGCCGTAACACTCCCCCCCTTAAGACACAAGTCCATCCCAAAAGCAAATACACATACTGGACAAGGCATCGTCAGTTCCGTTTCTCGGGCCTGTTGGGTGATCCCAAGAGTAAGGGGTACAGGGCTCACTCCTACGAGCCACTAAGTCCCTGTACAGGAGGAGCTCATTCGCAGTTGAGGTTGGACTTAGCAAAGGGCTGCCCTTTGTCACCGATTTTGTTTATAACTTTTAGGGGGTCCTGTTTGGTGACCTCAGAACCTCATTGATGCTTTTTGCAGATGATGTGGTTGTGTTGGCAAATTCGCAGATACAAGTTTCCTCCACAGAGTGGCTGGACTCTTAGAGATAGGGTGAGAAGTTCAGTCATCTGGGAGAGACTCAAATTAGAGTCACTGCTCCTCCGTCTGGAGAGGAGTCAGTTGAGGTGGTTGGGCATCTGTTCAGGATGCCACCCGGACGCCTCTCTTGGGAGGTGTTCCGGGCATGCACCACTGGGAGAAGGCCCTGGGGCAGACCCAGGACACGCTAGAGGGATTACGTCTCCCGGCTGGCTTGGGAACGCCTTGGGGTCCCCCCAGAAGAGCTAGAAGGCGGGCCATGGAGAAGAAGGTCTGGGCTTCCCTGCTTAGGCTGCTACCCCTGCGACCCGACCCCGGATAAGCAGTAGGTAATGGATGAATGGATGGCATACAAACGCATAACTATAATGTTGCATTTCAACACAATTTAGAAATTGTGTTTAATGCACCTGAGCATTACTTTAGCACTGTATCTCTGTGTGTGGCTTTGCTTACATGGATACATTGCCTTATGTATATAGTCAGAATTACAGGTGGCCCTTTGACATTAGCTGTAATGGTGATGTGGTCCGCGATGAAATTGCGTTTGACACCCCTGCCCTAAGGTGAGCATAGTCAAGACAATTGGTCAATGTTACAAATTTGCATGTTAATCTTAACTCTAACAATGTGAATGCAATGTGGGTGTATTTAATTTGTTTCACGAGAACAAGATGTGAAGTATAAGACTTAAGATTAATTGAACCACTTAAATGTGACATTTTTTCTGCTTATGTTTACAGACATTGTCTCAATAATGTGGGCTTTTGCACTTGTTATATCATTGTTACTCTGTTTTTCTGTCATAATACATGGCATTAGAGAGAGTGGACACTATCAGGTCTGTTGTAGCACGGGTATCATTTTTGATTAAGGGAGATCACCAGCACTTGCTTGTGCCTTGGACTTTAAAGTTGTACATGCTCTAAAAGATGGCACTGCTTCAGATGGTTAAAAAGACTGGTGCTATTACCTGTCTTTGTCGAAAGATGCTTTAAACATTATTTGCAGTGCATGTTACTCTATTTAATGGTCTGACTATAAGTTGCCAAAATATGTCTTTATCTTTTGGCCATGTCTATTGGAATGTCTTCTTCGGTAACGCTGAACTTTTTTACATTTTCTGTTGTTGTTTTCTCTTATCTTGCTCCCATCCATCTGATGTACCTGTGTCTATGGCTGTGCACTGTGCTTTCCTCACCTACGTAGTGTGGCATGACTATAACACTATTCCAGCCACATTATTGATTTGGTGTGGCAATATTCTCGTCTTCATTGGCTCTTAGCTCAAAGTGTGATAGCATTCAGAGTGAATGGATAAGGTACAGGTAGAAGGTACACTATATGATTAATTAATAATTAAATTATTAGTATATTACATAGTATAGTCAATAGTGAACAACCCCCTCTTTTATTCCTTTTCTTATGTTTAAGGCCCACTTAAGAAATCAATTATTACTATCTAAAATAGTATTTAAAAGGACCTTTCCCTAATTTTCAAATAGATTATGCTGATTTATAAAATGCCAGTGACGTGTGAAAGCACATTAGGAAGCCACCCCCACCCTGGCATTTAAGCAATCTGTCAAGTGTGGAACTCTTGCCCATTTCTTTGGATAGACAAATTGAACCAAGATATAGATTCTTATTTCAGATGTTAAGAGTCATGTTATCTAAAATATGAGATATTAGGAACACATGAGTTACACAATAAAGTTTTTGGACACTGCTCTATACTTTTGAGATTTCAGTTTTTTTTATAATCACCTGATTACAATGTTTTTCACTACTTCACCACTCGTCTCTCGTCACCTCTTTTTCTGTTCTTTCCCTTCATCTTCCAGGCTATTTATATCTCCATCTACCTCTCCCCTTCTCCTTGTTCCATTTTCTTGTTCCCTTTTCTCTGGCACATGTCATGTCCTTGCGTGTGACTCATTCAGATCCACGCACTTCCTACTGTCAGCAGTTCTCAGGGTAAATAAAGAAACATGCGTAGATAACAAAATGTATATTCCTGAGTAAGCACTGACATCCATATGATAATCTTTGACTCCAGCTGTCCCATGAGCATGCAGACATAATCCTTCCATATACACTGTTCATAAATACCAAACTATTAGGGGCATGCTAGTTATAAAAAAAGTCTTGCACCAATTTATAATCCTGTGCATAACAAACAAACTATGGCAAACATTGTCATTGAAACTCTTGTATAGTAATAGATGTAATGTATGTGTATATGATACCAAATTGATATGCATCTGACAGCAGTTACTTCGTTAATCATCTAAGGGGCTTATTCTTAGACAATGAATGAGTGCATGTCCACTAAGACAGAACACTGATCCCACCAATGAGCATTCAATTGTTATTCATTGTAGTTGTTAATAAACTTGCTAACACCCAAATTCCTGAACCTCTTTCCTTAATTTCCACAACCAACCACAACAATACATTTAAACTAGAAAGTTTCTGGAGAAATTTGAAGGTGCCTGCCACTGAACCCCAAAGACGTCTTGCTAATCAGAAAGCAGGATTTACTGAACTGAGTCATTTTGATGTATGTTATGTGTGATAGAATACCATGTCTATTATGTGAGCTGTGTTGTTTTTGGCAATAAGGCATGTCATGATCAAAACTGTTATTTTAATGTATAACATGCCTGATAGGAATTCACAGTCTGTCCTGTAAAGCATCTCATGTGTGGTTTATGGCTTTTTATGTTGCCATGGTAAGGCCACACCTCAACAAAACAATGACGGAACAATGTGATATCAAAGTCATTTACATGTAAAGCTAAAATAAATTAAATAAAGAAATATGAAAAATGTGTCAGATATACATTCATGTGTTTTGTGACAACTAATTTTAATGGCATTGTAAGTAAATGTGAGGCTTACAGAATTGAAGGTCTAAAACAACATTTATCTGTCACTCTGTGATTCTTGTTAAACATGCACACATCTGAACAGCAGCATCAACTTTTTACCACATGGGACCAACAATATTAATCCATAAACCAGCCAATCTATCGTTTTATTCACTACAATCTATGTTTAAACATCTGTTACAAACATCTGTTACAAACTAACATTTAGAAGGAAATATCTCTGCCCTGCTGTTCCATGACAGTGGATAACAGACAACACAAAAGCTTCCATATAAAATAGCATATTGTTTAAATATTGAAGCAACCTGTAGAATCTCTAAAGTAATGGAAGACAAAAATTATATTGGATTCAGTTGTGTGTATGAATGTTGAATCTGTCTATCAGAAAACCACACATAATTTTAAATTACAGTGGTCCTCCTGTTCACCCTGAACTCCCAACAGCTTGTTGCTCACAGCCTCTTCAGCGCATGTTAACATGGCACAGAGAAAAAACATGCGTACACGCACGCAAAGTTTGGCCAAAATGCGAAAATTTTGGTCCACAAAAAGCCTCAAAACCACAACTGGCATTGGTCATATTAGAAAGTTAGTTACACCAGAGCACCCACATGCTTCTAACAAACGATCTCATACCTTTCTGGTGTCGAAAGTCCAAGAAATGAGCTCCTGGAGGCGATTTTTCCAACTGCTCCTCTCTCATCTTGAGCAGGGCTCACGGAGAAAAATTAACATTGCAGTCAATGAAGGAGAAAATGTAGTTCTCCTCTATGTCCTCATTCATTTTTAATAGCAGGCCCCAATTGGTTATTTTAATGTTGTGGTAGATGGGGGTCAACAAACTGGTGTGCTGCTCTACAGACACATGCACAGCAAGATGAGATCTTTTGTATAGTCTGACACCTGTTAAACATAACCGTCATTACATTCGTTTGTCCAACACAATATTAAAATCACCAGGTCACTTTAATGTTTAATGTCTTGCTGTAAAACCTTAACCCTAAACACCCGGCACAAGTCTTACACAGCTTTTAAACAGACTTAAAGGTTTTGTGGAATGGGCAAAATGTCCGCACATTGTTGACATAATAATAGCATTAAGCTAATGATAAAAATATATGGTATGTTTAAACTTTGTTGTTTAAAGTGCTCATTTTATGAGTTTTATGTGTATAATTCCTAATTTAGTGGGTATATTTTATAAATACATCCATTAATATAATAATATTAATAATTAATACTTTATTTTCCGATTGGTGAAATTGTTGTTTGGACAGCTACTAGACCTGTGTCAGTGCTATTACGGCATCAGTGTTTTGTCCAAGAAGGACACCTCAACATGTAGCTTTGGGGGGACTGCGTATTGAACCGCTGATCCTTGGGTTTTAATATAATGGCTCTACTCACTGAGCTATCAGCTATCTAACTCGTTTTCAAAGAAGATTAATTGCATTGAGCATTCTAATATGTAACATGGGCAACTTGACAAAAGTATATATATAAAAGCGTAGAATATCAGAAAGTATAATATGGCCCCTTTGAATGTAGATGCACTCAACTGCACACAGACATTTAGATATATTAATGTTGTTTATAAACTAAAATCCTGAAATGTCCTTTAAAGCTGCCAGAGATAATACACCAAAAAGGGAATAAAGCCTATCATGACATAACCTTAGTGCCCATAGCGACACATTTCATATTTTAGCTGCCCTCAGATCCTAGCTGTATTATACATTACCAAATTAATCAAATAAAAAAGTCTTCAAAGTCTAGTTGCCACTGAATAGCCTTTTTTGTGATACCTGGATGACTGAGAATCTTCACAAACAAAGCATGAAGTCTTATAACAAAGTTGATGTACAAGGGAATCTTTGCAATCGTTTGTTTATGAGTATTCCACATGTACCCCTTAAACAAACATGATTTGCTTTATACGGTGTAAGGATAAATGACACCCACACACTGATAAATCCAGTATATTTATCTATGTATGTCTAAATGTGTATGTGACAGAACCAGAAATAAATGACTTCATAAGGTTTTAAAATAAACAATATTTTCTCTTTTAATGTAAAGGAAAATAGTATTTCACAGATATTGGGGTGTCTTTTTCCTCTCTGTTTGTGTAACTTTATGAAAAGACCATAAAATCAGCAATGTGTAACTGTAAGCCCTTATCTTTGTTTACTTCACCCTGTAAAATTGATCCATATCAATCTCTCCCACACCAACAATCCCAGCACCCTGCGCTAGCTATCGACTAATGGATCGTGAGTTGTGGTGTTATTGTACTTATATGTTGTTGAGGCTGTGCAGTTCAGAACGCACAAGTAAATCTGGGATTCTGAAGCTGGATTTACCCTTAAAATCTGATTTTAACCGTGTTTGACCTCAATTTTGATGATGTTTTGCCATGTTGAGCTGATGATGTGAAAACTATGTCTGTGACATGATAGGTGTTAAAATCAGATTTGTCTCATTGCTCATGTCTAAATCCAGCCTGGAGCCATTATGGGCTTCCTACTCTGGTCACCCCAGTGGCCAATTATACTCCTACCAGTGCTAATACTGCTGCAGAGAAGAGCAGTGAGCGGCTATAGTGTGTTAGTGGGATGGAAGTCCAATATGGTCTGTTAAGAATGTCTGGATGTGTAGGTGATGAAGAGTGACATAGTTTGTTGTGCAGTATTTGGAGTAAGAAGAGGGGTCTGGGTTCTTCTAACTATGTTTATGCATAATTAGGTGTGCTTGGGGTGTGACAGTGTTTATGAGGTACACTGGCCTGAAACTAGTGGTGTTTCTAATACAGTATTTTCTCTTAAACTATTAACAGAAATGGGCTGGATTTACATGACCAAGACCATTCTACACAGAGCAGAACAACCCACCAATTTGGTGTAGGACATTTCCTTGATACTCCTTGTACTGTGGATAAGAACCTAAGAGGCATAAGAGCCATTTCAAGCACAAAGACGAGTACAGTAAGATGTGTTAACATCTAAAAAAGCTAGTAATTACACATGGACAGAAAAAAGGTTATGTATACCCCATTAGTTTTATTCAACTGTATGCAACAAAGTGTATAAATGTGCCCACTTTCTGTGTCTTTTTCCATGGTTCAAAGAGAAATGCCATCTGTTTTCTCCCACAGGTCTAACCAGCCAATCAGTGTACCACTGGGTCTGAAAGCTTGGAATGTCCTACTTGACTGCTGGAGGGAGACCAGTCTGTGCTGCACAGAATAAACACTAGATCTGGTGTGATCACTCGCCGTGGAGCCTTGTTGATGCAACATGAGAACTAGAACTGTGCAGCTTTTTGTGCATGCAATAGTGCTGCAATAGCACCTGATATGGCAATATTTTCTCTTTGTTCCTTGTGGTATTATAATTATTTAGGACATTTTGGTAGCAAATGTTTTGAAAAGTAAGCTACAGATCAAATTGTGAGGGAACCCGTTTATTAAGTATCCACATAAACACACAAATAAGCTCCTAGCCTCTCAGCTTACTTGAGTCACATTCACACTCGCCTAGACCAAGTTTGTACACACATTCATCGGATTAATCTCCTGCAGAATGACTGCACACCTGATTGTTTGCTTTTATTCTGTCTTTCTATTGCTTGCATCACTTCCTCACTCAAACTCCGTCACTCAGTGAAACATCTATTGTGTTTTTCAATTTCCAACTGGACAAAGACAAATTATTTTTACCAGAATCTTCTCCATCTCTCCCTCTCACGCACAGATGTCCTTTCTCTCCTTCCATCCCCTGATTGTTGTCACTGTCCTCATGCATACTCATGTGGAGCCCTGCAGTCGAATATAACTGTTTATTGCACTGCCAAAACTTTCTTTTTGACACTGCTTCACTCAGAGAGGCAAGACAAAGCTCTGTATCTCTCTCTCTCTAGCGCACACACACACACACACACACACACACACAAAAGCACTCTTGCTTACAGGACAGACACGTTGATAGGGCAGAGAAAATCATTTTTGAATTTTAACAATCATAGTATGGAAAATGAGCTGTGGAGAAGCAAGTTTCCTATTCTCTACATGATATTACAAAGACCAAGATCCCAAACGTAAAGGAATAATATAATTCATCCCTAAGTATGGAGAACTTTTAATTTTCACAAAGCCCTACCTCATCAACCCACACTTGTTGTAGACAGAGCTTGGGTCAGTCTGATGATTATTTCATGCAATTAACTTCTTTTTTTTCATGTATTTAATAAAGGCACCATTTTAGAGTTGTTCACTTATCTGACTTAATCCTGTATCTCTTTCTTGTTTTGACTGATCCCTGGAGGCAATTCTTTAACCTTTCATGATAGGCTACTGTGAGGGTTCCATTTTTTGGAACAATTGTTCCAGAAAATGATTCGACCTTTTGGAACGTTGGAAACTTACCACAGTGACATCTGTTGGCAAAATAAATTAGATTCTAAAATATCTAACTCAATAAACAGTAGTGTTTTTTTTGTGTCTTTTCACTTTGTGTTGGTTCATAGTATTATTATAGAAGTGAATTTTATCAGTATGTGAATGTTGTGCTTCTGAACATATAGGCAAATCAATGAAGGAGGTGCTTCTGTAAATTAAGTATTCTTATTAAGAAAAACATTACAAGATGTAGATCTAAATAAAAAAAATGCATTTTTAATTATTTATATTTTAGAATTACTACAGTACTTTGTTTATTATCACATGTAGGAATAAAGAGAACACCACCACCACATATTTGGTTTCGTTTCATTGCATTTCAATTCGGAAAGCAGTACGGGCAAATCCCCTGCGATGATTCAAAACAGTTGGTGACGTTATGGAACAGCCACCTGACCTCTTGCCCTCGAGACAGCACTCAGAACGATGCTTCGAAACGCTGTTTCAGTTCTGCCATCACTACCATAATGTTTGTCTTTAGATTTTAGTTAACACAGTTTAGTGGACGAGGTTTACCAACATTAAGCGGGTTGTGTGGCAGCAA
Organism: Microctenopoma steveboyesi; assembly: GCA_032359275.1. Lineage (NCBI taxonomy): Eukaryota > Metazoa > Chordata > Actinopteri > Anabantiformes > Anabantidae > Microctenopoma > Microctenopoma steveboyesi. Next base: position 11,262,731 of record JAUMHF010000005.1, on the reverse strand, counting down.
GTGCAGCCATCATGATGAAAATATCATCTTTACAACATTGTATGACTGTCCACCAGCTCAGCTGGTGTGTTAGGCTGGCTGAAGCATGTAATGTGCATTTATTTGTTGCTCTAGCTAGCATACTGTACATGTTCTGTTCTGAGTCCACAAAACGGCGGCCTGGTAGGAGAGTGGTTAAGGCAGAGGCCTGGGAAAGCAGAAGACCGGGGTTCGATTCCCAGCTGAGGCACCCAGCCCAGCCCCCATACCAGGTGTGTCCCTGAGCGAGACACCCAGCGCTAGCTCCCCGAGCGCCGTTTGTGGCTGCTCACTGCTCCCCCCAACGGGGGATGGGTCAAATGCAGAGGACCAATTTTGTTGTAACATGTAAAAATGTATCAATGACAATAAAGTGGATTCTTCTTCTAAAACATCTGCATCTATGTAAAGGAAGTGTCTTAAACCTAGTCTCCAATTTTGCTTTATTTTTTTCTCTTTATGAGGCCATTGTGTTAAAGGAGTTGTGATCTGTCTGACAATGACTTTCTTTATCTCTAACTATTTCTCTCACAGGCTCATTAGGTCCTGGACTGCTTGCTGTAAGTCCTTATGCTCAGGTTTGCTGGTCAACCATAAAGACTTCATTTTCAAAAGGTTTACCACTGAGAGGTATTTGTTATCACATATGCCTGCAGATGTTCGCACACACACAAACACACACACATACACACACACACACATAATATTCTGATGGAATTATTGAGACTCAGTAGTAAATGGACACAAACCAAGGGATCCAGCGGGGAATAGACAAAGCCTCAATACATTATTAGTGGATTGATGTTTAGATTACAAAAGTGAACTTACTCTTCTTTTGGCCATCTCCCAACTCTATGCACCTCATTTTTTCATTCACTCTCTCTTTTTTACCCATTTACACTTATTGTTTGTGCTCATCTTCCGTAGCATTATAGCATTACAGCAGTCTGCTGCAAATCAGTGAGGACACGCATTTTCAAGAATCTGACGTATTGCTAATTTGAAATAACTAGCAAATAAAGGGGTAGACTCTGTTGTACAAATACTTTGAAGTGATGTTAAGAAGTTTGCTATACAGGTCCTTCTCAAAGAATTAGCATATTGTGATAAAGTTCATTATTTTCTGTAATTTACTGATAAACATTAGA
>JAUMHF010000005.1:11225993-11261465 GCA_032359275.1 Microctenopoma steveboyesi | reverse complement strand
ATATTAAAACAATGAAAGGCCCTGAACTACTTCAGTTGTGTGTAATGAATCTAAAATATATGACAGTCTAATGTTTTCAGTAAATTACAGAAAATAATGAACTTTATCACAATATGCAAATTTTTTGAGAAGGACATGTAGTGGAGTGTTTTCCAGCATACAGTGGACCTAGAGACACAGAGTGAGTCCGAGAAAGTAACCAAAAACAGTTGCAGAGTAGCACATTTATACTGTTAGCCAAAGACAGAATGACAACCTAGCTGTTGGCAGTATGGTGGGTCGTTTTACAATGTAGATGTTAGGGCCTGGCACACAGCGATGACGGGGTAAGAACAGGAGGAGTTAGGAAGCAGTTTATAGAGCAGCACTTCAGGCTGTTTTCCTTGATTATAAAAAAGCCTTACCAATAATTTTGGTACATGGACTGCTACTTACATGAAGAAGTTTGATATGATGGTCAATTTTAACTATAAATACTGTCATTTACGAAAAAAATGGTGTTCTCCTTCTTAGACAACCTGTCCCAGTGACTGCAATCATCAGTATGCATTGTGTGGGTGGCTGTCAACAGTGAGCACTTCGACCAGCCTAGCTTTGGGTGTGGGTGTGTATATGTGACTATTACCCTAAGCTTCTTATGCCTAGTAAACTCAAGTGTTTCTGCTTTCCTGACAGTTTTGCAGGAACAATAGGCAATGCACATTTCAGCCAACAATCACAGAAGGTCTTTAAGTCTTCCAATCTGCATTGCACATGAGAAATAAAATCTTCATAAATGGCTGCTTTTTTGGCTCATATAGTGGCTGCTTCTGATCAGTCATTTGTGCTCATTGTAATGATGTGTGGACATTCTGTGAGAAGTGTTAAATAGCTATGGTTCATTTCCACAATTTCCACGAAAGTGTTAAATTAAAAGAAAGATCCACTATAGCCAGGAATACAAACTGTAATAATTAAGCTAACTTCCGACTTTACTAATATGTTATTGCAAAGTATTGTCCACACCTCAGCCCTTCAGTCTTTAAGAATGTTTAATTAATCTTTATTCAGCCATACCTGAAGGGCAGCAACTGGTTAATGAAATATCAACTACATTAATACACATTGTGTTCATTGGTATCAACAATAAAATGGGTGGGTATATTCATTAGTGTGTTCTGTGAAATTGTGTACAGGCAGGTTTTGCAAGCTCTTTTTGCTAAGATAAGATGACACCCACACCAAGACTCTCATATTACTGTATGACTCATATTGTCCTTGCTATTTTGGTCACAGCAGTATGGTATTGTGTGTGAGCATGTTCATGAAGCAAAGGTTGTGCATTAGAATAGTTTGGTCCTGTTCGTTGATTTCGTCTTAGAAAGCTTTTTTCTTGTTTATTGGACATAATTAGATAAAAGAAAAGAAAAAAAAGTCTTTCAAGAACACAACACAGCACAACAACTGGCATTTTTTAGCTAAACACAAGTAAGAGTTTTTTAAATTGAGAGGGATATTGCAAAGAAAACACTTTTTCAACACAAATTTAACTTACCATTGTTAACATGCAGAACAACAGAAGGCAGAGCTCTAAATATTTTAAGTGACATATTCACATGTGCTTATGTTTTGATGAAAACACCTTTTTTGTTTCTACGTCTGTTTCTACAAATACTGTATAAGGTAAATGTTAGCATTAACTCCTGTAAAGAGGGCTGGGTAATTTGCCTGCAATACAGACGCATGTGAGTTATAATTACCACTCCAAACATGTTATACACCAAAACAATTGGAAGAAACTCTAACAAAACTATTCTACCAATCATTGGCATCCACACAACATGCTAAAAAATGCTAAATCTCTCAAGTATAACTTTATTTTCATAACTTAAAGCAAATGTATCAAATGAAAGCAGAGACTCGGCTTATTGAAACGACGTCTGTTTCATTGCGCTGTGACATAAACTATGCGATTTAGTTGTCAGAGTAGCAAAACAAATAAAATCATAAAATATGTCTTACCTTTGACCAGTCTTGATGAGTTCTGGGATGTTCTTTTGCTGTTTTTCTCAGAAATAGCAGTGGAAATGGCAAGAAAGAAATTTCATCTGTAACTCTGTGTGCAGCTCACACAGCTAGCATGCAGACAATCATTCATACCTGTGTGTGATTAGCTGTCTGTGTGCCCATCCCCCATGCTACATTACGATTGTCCTTTTCTCTCCACCCCACCTCCTCCAAATGGTGTGAAAAAGCAGTTTACGTGATATTATTAGCCTTTAGGCCACAGAATGATAGAACTGATCTGGTCTGGATTAATTCTCATTCTCAATGAGTCATAAACAGTTATATTTGAATGTAATGAATAACCATAGTGATATTTCAGTGAAATGTAATTAGTTTTCCTGTCTGATACCTGAGAAAGGTCAAATGTGCCCAAATGGCACACCTGGGGGTCCCGCCTGAGCATGTCCGTTTTAAAATATCTATGCAACTGCTCAGATTGACATTTTTAACTATTACAGTTGCACAGTTATTCATCAGATATTACTTTACTTATTCATAGATGCATTGGGCTACTTTTCTCTGATCTAGTGCATTTTTGTGTAGGCAGAATTGGAAATATAATATTTCTTATGTGTTCCAGGTGCATTTACTCTATATACATTAGTATCACAGACATTGATTTCTGAAACTAATTTTGTAATCCCACGTCCTAGTTTTATTTTGAGTGGTATTGATCATATATAGAGCTCCTGTAGTTGTAATGCTATACTTAGGGTATACTTACATAGGGTATGTCATTTTGCAAAGTGAATAGTGAAAATAGGTTTTGTGATGAAGAGGTTTTAAATATTTTCACACATTAGAAACAGACATCTGCAACATTTTCGCTCAACTATTCACTACTGTCATAAACACAAATTGCTTCTTTGTCAGTTTATGTAAACACACAAACACAAAAATAATATTCTGTGTGTTGTGGGCCTCATTAAGAAAAATTTACTTACAGAAAAATCTGATTAAGCTATAGAAAATGAATATTGGTTAAGGTCTTTACTTTGCTTGCCAGATGCTTATCTAAAGTGACTTACAGGGAGCTAGCCCTGGGTGTCTGGATCAAGTACACCACTGGTATAGGGATGGACTAGGAGTCAGACAGGGTTGACAACCTGAGACCTCTGCATCCCAGTCTGATGCTTAAACCATTGAGCCACCAGGCCACCGTCAAGCTGTTGGTTTAGTTTATAGGTGTAATGGAAAGTTTAACATAAAAAAGATTGACTTAATAGGGGCAATTATACCGACACAAAAGTGCTAATGTTCTGTGCAGTGCTTCTAAAAATATGTGTCCCTAATTTGTAAGGAGGTGTAAGTAACTGAGTAGACTACTTATCTTGTCTATGTAGGTACTTGTCTATGTATATCTTCTGTTTATTCTTTCTCGTACAAATGAAACATCTCCTTGTTGCTTTGTTATCCTGGTCATTCGGTTAGTGTATACTGTATAGACACAGCCAGTACATCAGCAAGTATTTCATTCTGTCAGCCAGACTGTCAGACAGGTCATCCATATTTCTGTCTATCTTTCTGTCTGTTTGGCGCATACAGCACTGCAACAAAGGATCTAGAGCAATATAATCCACACAATCTACTAGCAAAATGGTGGAGCTCAAATTGCCATTTACTTTTGTAGTCCCTGTAGATTAGGTTTTTAGCCTTGTGTTCAAGAGTGCAAGAGCTGAAAGAGTGCTTGGAATGGAAAAGCAATTACTTGCTCTCGTGACTATAGGAAGTATATTACTGACAGAGAACCAAATGCTGAAATAGATTCCCCAGGTCAAATTCATAAAGATTCTCCACATAACCATCTGCACATTGTAACCTCATCATATACTTTATGCTCCATATTAAAACTTTATTTCACATAAACAGTTGGGATGCTGTGGAAAATCTACATATAAACAGAATCTCATAAAGAATCTCATAAACAAGTTATTGACAGGACATAAGAAACATATCAAATGTTTAAATTGAGAAAAGTATTGAAAATAATGGCAGCAATACGTCACGAAAAACTTTGGCACATAAGCAAAAAAAGGCTGAAAAAGTAAAGGGAAACTAACAACGAACAAGAACTGGCAAAGCAATGCATATTCAAGTATAGTTGTCATGCATCTTGTTTAGAAGGTTAATTGTTAGTTACATTTGATTCATTTGGGATTTAAGTTGATCAGACCCCACATGACTCTGGGGAATTGGGGAGGTTTGCTAAGGGTTGGGTGAAGGCAGCAGAAGAAGGTGGTCAGACTTTTGTGGCAATCAGTCATGCATTACATGACTGGTTGGGAATCTGTCATCTGTTTTTCCTCCAGCTTCTCATCATCCATACATTGCTGCAGGAAACTCTGACCATGACCCTTTACATTTTTATTGTGCTCAATGCGCATCAGCTCTGTTTGATCGTGTCTTAGATTTGCAAATGTGCCAAAAGCACATCGCAGCTCATGCATCTGTCAAAGAAAAGCACTGTACCGTGTATCCAATGCTAGACGTCATAGCTTTTTTTGGTTCAGTGTATCAGCAAAGACGTCTTAAAGAAGGGCCATCTTGGCCATAATGCATAATCCCATGTGTGTGGGAGTGGTGAGGGTGGTGTTGGATGTGAGAGTGGGGCCCGGGGAATCTGAGGTCAGTCTGCCGTCATTGCTTCTCAGGCAACAGCAGCCATGGCTCAGTTTACATGGTCATGAAAAGTATGCACCCACCTTCTTAGATGTTATCTTTGTGTAACAATGAAATGGATCAGATCGTCAAACTAATTTTAATATTACACACAGATGCAGCGTAGTATGCACTACATGTGTATGTGTGTATGTCCACTCTTATTGGAATTGTTGCAAAACTTCTATTATACAGTTATATATTCCAGCTGTTACAGTCATAATTTGTGGGTTTCCATTCTCTATTGCAGGCATTTTCAGTCAAATCATTCACACATTTTCCCATTCAATATAGAAAAAAATCTTTCCACACAGACCCAGGTTTGAACAAACTCTAACTTACAGCTGCCTGTGTAAATCACTTAATTTCATTTTCAGTGTAAAAACCACAAGAAAAATCCCAGTGACAAAAGATGTCTGTTCCTCATATTTGACTTCACTATTTATAGAGAAATTATTGTCCCTCTGTGTTGAAGGCACAGTCCATGATTCAAATATTAACTATAGGTATATAAACCCCTGAAACATGTCCAGCTATCACTCTAAAATAAATATATTTATTTTCCATTTAATCACACTACCTAAGCAATTTGACTTCTACGTCTTCACACTGAGTTGGTGAGACCACTGATTCAGTTTCTATAGCCAGTTGGAATGTGGTCCGTGGCCTGCCAGCTCAGTGAAGGACACCCACCATTCTCACACAGTTGAGTACACTCGCCTCACCATCCCCACTGATATTGAGGTGGATGGACATGTAGACACATGACTACACTGCTGCTCTTCCTCACAGGACGTTCTTTTAATACCACAGAATGACAGACATCTGTCAGCTGACACTTTATATTACACATAGGAGGATTTCCACAAAGTGAAGGCAAGGCCACTGATGTGTTACTGGCACCAACTGGAGGACATGGACATGAAAGCCGTTTCAACCTCAGCACCCACTGTCCAGACAGACTGGTAGTAGTGAAAGCCAAAGATGGATACAAGCCCTTACTATTATCTGCACTACACCTGGAAATCAATCTCCTGGTTTTCTAGTAGAGCAGATAGACGAGCATTAATTCTCTGAATTATATTACTTTAAAACATTGTTTATCACCAGTGACTGTGTATTAACAACTAATTGAATATGATAGTACAAGTGACAGGACACAGAGAGACATGTGCAATGCATGAGACCTTAAAAACAAATCATTTCACGTTTTCATGTAGTGGTTTTGATGCATCTTATTTGTCCATTGCCGCTACACGTAGACTTTGCACCATAGCCCCCTTCTCAGCATTCCTCTTTATCTCGGTCAAACATTCAAAAAACTACCAAGCTCCAAGCTACTCTTGCCACATAAAGGTCAGAGTGTTGACCCAGTTCTTTCTGTATCTGGCTTCAGTCCTTCTGTCAAAAACTGGGATGCACAGAAAAACATGTCAGAGAGAGAGAGAAAAATAAAGAAAAACAATGTCATTGTCATCTTCATCTGACATCAGGGCTAAATAAGACCCCAACTTTTTTTTATAGTTTTGCGTCTAAGGTCATGAAAACATTTTGGCTAAAAATAACATATGATTCAGTGCATCACCTTGCAACTTCAGTAATGGTGGTAAGAGTTTGTGCCTGCAGCACAGTGACCAAGTGGAGTATTCTGGCAAAGCCAGTTAGAGTGATGCATGCAACTCTGTTCATGTTCTGGACAGCACAAGAAAATACAGTGAGTATAAAAAAAACAATACAACTGCCTGTTTCATTCACACTTTTTGGTAAGGTGCATTTCAAGGGATACAGTAGTCAGTTTTTAATATAATTATGTTTTACTATAGGAGTGTGCTAAGAAGAAATTTTGTATAAACTATAGGGTGTAAACGATTTGTTATTGTGAACTGTGACCCTAACTCATGTTTACATGACTCAGGAGTGATTCTCTTTGATCACCTGCTTTGTGTTAGCAGTGTTTGTAGGAGTTGTGTTGTGTCTGGTATCTTTTGATGTTCTAACAGCACAAGAATTGATGTGTCGGTGTTTTTGTCCCGACACTGCTTGATGTCTGATGGTTAGTGCAAGAGACCCAGCGCTGTATCACTTTATTTTATTGCAAGTTAAACTGATTTATATTCAACTTGAACGCTCCTTGTCCTAAATTAATATATTTTTAATAATAAAGAATTAATATAATATATTTTCACATGTCCTCCCTGTGTCTGTGCATCTCTCTCCAGGTATGCCAGTTTCCTCCAACCATCTTAAGTCATGTTAACTTGTGACTTAAAATTTCTTAAAGTTGTGAATGTCAGTGTAGATTCTTTTCTGTCTTTATATGTTGACGCTGTTGTAGACTGGCGACCTCTCTATGGTAAACCTCACCTCTCGCCCAATGACAGCACTTCCACAACCCTTGTGAGGACAAGAGATTAGAATATGTGTACATCAACAACCAATTGGTATCCATTGTATTACAAGGAACTCAAGGGCTTTTGTTGTGGAGGGGTCTTGACTGTTCTCTCTAAAGTGTTTTAAAATTAAATTCTATTAATAGTTATCATAGCTGCCACACATCTACATCAGTGATGCCTCTTTATCTTGGTCAAACTGATCAAATTTGGCCAAAACACAGATCTAATCTTGTCACAGAGATGTCAGAGGAATGACCCAGTTCACCCTGTTTCTGGGTTCATCCCCTTTGTCAAAATCTAGGATGCAGGGGAAACGTCAGAGAAAAACTAAAACATCAAAACAGCATTCACACAACCTCACGACTGTGTCTAAGCACGTCACAAAATAGTTCCTTAAAATGGCCATCAAATCTCTGCTTCATCTGGATTTAGGCCATTTAATTCCATATGTATACATGGACGATCAGAGGATGTGTAAGATGGAGGTAGATCAGGAGGTATATTGGATTTTCCACTGATATCAACAGCTGATTTCCCACCATGTTTTACGTGGTGAAGTGTCCTGGGGCAGGACACTGAATTCTTCTTCTTCTTGTTTGAATAAAAAATATGTGTAAGAAAAAACCCCTCCTGATTCTGAGGCAGTTTCCATCAGTCCTGAACACACTTTTGGCGTCTGCTCACATCGTTCTCCTGATTGTTTCACTTCCTCCTGCTTCCTTGTCATAGACCAACAGTGAATTGAAGGCTCATGCTGATGAGGTGCCCGGCACACATACGAGGCTAAATTCTAAACCATTACTCTCTTCCTCCCTTGCTGCTTTAGTTCATGTGTGTGAGACTTATTTTCTGATTTCACTCCATCTTCACTAGACCTCTCTCCATCATTTTCTTTCTCCTTTTGCCATTGTAATTTACCCCCAAAAACCCATTGAGGCAGCAACTAATGTTCTCAGCCTCTCACTCTAACGCTCTCTCTTTAGCTCCCCGGGGAGGGCAGAGTGTGAGATTTAGGTCTCTCTGCAAACATGTTGTGGGTATTTCTGCTCTGAAAGTTTGGGGCTATAGAAAAAAGAGAGATAGGGGTGGTTTTCAGACTAGTGTCCAGTGTTCTAGTGTACAGTCACAAACGTTAAAATGGTGAATTTGTAATGGATAAGGGTCAGCATAGGAGAAACTTTTGTCAAAGGTACCAAAACGTGCAGTGCATTGCTACATGTGGGCTCCTATTCTGACTCCTGTCCACCAAAATATTAATACCACCAGGTTGTTTTGAAACTGTAAGGCTTATACATGAACAGAAAGATAGAAAGAAAGCGCCCAAGCCATGCAAGGTTTTAGTGAGGCCACCATCTGTCCACGCAAACTCAAAACTCATCCAGCATGACTGCTCAAAGGTGTCCATGGAAGGTGCATCCACAGACACACACGGACATGAGCAATAATCAGTGGTGATTGTCTTGTGAGGTCAGTGGCCTGATTAGGGTCAGTGACGTCTTTGGATAAACAAAAATGGAAAACTTTGATAACTATTGTATGTATTTAGTCTGGTATTGTTAGGCTGTGAAATTTAATTCAAATTACATGTCTGCAAAACAAAATTCACAATACACCGGTGCAGACGGTGGCACGGCTCCTTGATCTTGTCATTTGAGGTATAGTGGAAAAAAACAATGTAGGGCACACTGGTAAATGTTAATGGTTTGGCCTCTGGTGCAGCAGCCCTGTATCCCTGGGAATATTGTCCATATCAGAGGACTGGGTTCTGACGATTTATGTTTAATAGTAAACTTAAGTGCTAGGATGAAAGGAAGTGGTGTGCTCCTCATGTTATAAGGAGGGAATCACAGTATGGAGGTCAACTTAAAAAAAGAGAACTATCCAAATAAATTATGTAGATGTGTGGATACATTCACTGTTACCACAGCTGCGCTTCCCCTTGTCTCTTGTCATAGATGATGTGGAAAGTTCAGTAACGATGACAGTATTGTTCTAGCGTTCCATAATGAGAAGATCTATGATGTTATCTCATGCCCAGACTAAGAAATTGTAAAGCTGTCCTTACTATGCAATGTTCTCATGAGGTAACGACTCCTACACTGACTTTGTCCATCTCAATGTCAGATAGAGTATGTGCGTGCGTGTCTGCGTGTGAAAGATAGAGAGCATTGGGAGTGTTTTTTCTTTTGTCCTGAACTTCATTTGTATTCTTGAGCCAATCACTCAGACGTGGTCACACACACACACACACACACGCACACACACACACACAGGCACACCCACATGAGGTTCATAGACTTTAAAGACTTAGAAAACAATTCACAAAAGCAAACCCCCATGTGACATTAAACTTATTCCATGGTCCAGTATATTTGCAGTGACTAATCCTGTGAGAATCTATTTCTACATTAGAATCTTACAATACATTGCTTGTTATTAAAAGGAGCACATGGGGTTTGGTTTAATTTCCACTAAGAATTTTCTCTAAGCTTCAGTGGAAAAATCATCACTGGTGGAAGAAATGAGAGCATTATTCAAATTGAATAAAAAACACAATTTTGATCTTCTCAAGGAATCTTTTCACTTCTGTTTTCCAAGTCAAAGTTTTCCCCAGCCACTGATTCTCAAAGTCTAGGCTGGGTTAGAATCTCACTCTGGAAAGACATTGAAATTTCAAGGCCAGGCCTCAAACTACAAAGAAATATTTGTAAGCACAGATTTCTTATTTTTACACAGTGGGCACTGTAAGCTCATCGCTGTCAGTCTTCCCTTCGTATAGAGTTTTAAATCATATACGTTTTATTCCTTAATTATTGGGACATATAATTTCTCTCGATATCAGTAAATTCTCTATTCAGTTTATCCTGCAATCATTATCAGAGCTTTCCACAAAATTTCGTTTCTCGTCTGGTCTGTATTCCTGAAAGAATAGGCAGACAGAACTGTTATTAATTACAGAAACTAAAATAAACTAACAATAAAACATGGCAGTGATTTTGTGTTCTTTGCCCAGGGGTGAGTGCAGATATCTACTACGAGAGATGCCATACACAGCCAGATGTCAAACTAATAAATGTTATTAGAAATATAATTTAGTTGACTGGCTGGTTATTGTCCTTCTGTGACTCAATGTGATTATTAGAGGGCATATTATTCCAATTTGACCAAACGTAGGGAATATTGTACACTCAGTTCTGAAAATGTACTGTTTTTAGGAATACAGTATAAACAATTATCCTTCCATGTCAGACTATTTTCCACCATTCTGTGCAACTGAAACTCTCTTTGTCTGTGCGGAACCAAGTCAAATCCTTCTGCCTGCATAAAGGAAGCCTGTCAGACTTGCATTCACACTGACAAGCACACGCCAGGCAGGTACGTCAGCAACGAGACAGATAGACATGAAAGCAGGCAGCCAGTCAGCCAAATAGGCAAGACATCGGGTAAAGAGAGTGGCAGCCAGGTGGTCCAGTTGGCAGGCAGCCAGGCAGGAATGTAAGTGGACACCAAGAAAGGCAGGCCAGCATTCGGACGTATTGACTCCCTCAGTCAGACTGACACTTGGTGAGATAGATGAGATAGATAGATGAGATAGATGTGAACACAAGATGTGACAGCCAAAAAAGTTTTTTGAGAGAAACTAAACTTTTTTTTTACCTGCTTATTAATTCACAAATTGTGTCTTTTAATTTACAGGCAAGTTATTAGAAGCTAAACGTGTTCCTGCAATTTGTACATATTGTTTGGGCCTTTTGAAAGCCACATACAACTCTATAAGAATATAGTATTATTAAGTGATCACATTGACCCTTTACTGTATCTTATTAAACAATATCTAGAATGTACTAATGTTTATGATGAATGACGTGACTGTGGCACCGTACTGTAAATGAATGACTTCCCTCGGCTGTACATTATTTACTGCCCTGCTTCATTTCAGGGTGTGGCTTCGGCTGAACGGTATTGACAACCATTTCCTCCCTCGTTGGCAGCAGTGCTGTCCGTGATGACAGAGATGTCACTGATGCTCCTGATGCCTCTTCATCATGGAGTGATGACCTTAAAATGTCACTGATAACTGAGATGACTTTAATGCCCATTGCTGTGTCCAGACATCTCAGTCAAATGTTTTGATAGTGCTTCTTTCTTTTTCCCTTAAGTGACACATTTGAACATCTTTCAGGCTTTGTAGCAGTCATATGCCAAAGAGTGGGAAGGGGATTCTCCTATCTTGCTCTAATTTGTATTCCTGAAGCCTCTTTGTTACCAAAACATTTTGTCACTAACAAAACCCATGTTTTTTTTGTTTTGGCATGATATTTGTCAAACTAAATCCCAACTAAAACAATGTCCACTTTATCCATGTCACTTTAAATGCCTAACCACTGATCTATTATCGCTGAATTAAAGTATGATCTATAGGTTACTGCTCCATTGTGACAAAACCCTGGTGAATCAGTGGGCTGCGAGTTGAATGAAAGATTTGTGGTGACCTTATGTCAGTCTGCCTGACTTTAGCTGACAAGCTGAAGGAGTGAATTATAGCTTTTCATAAAGAAGGATGACACTTTCATAGCCACCGGCTTCTCCTAAACGCGCTTCTTTACCACTTCATCCACAACGTGTGTATGTGTTTAGTTGTATGTCGTATGCTTGTGTCAGTGGGCTAAGGTTTAGGTTACATCATGCATATGTTTTATTTGTATAAGCCAGAGGCCATAATAAATATTGATAGAACTGTCTTGTGACTCCCATAAAACAATGTTTTCTGTATGATGCTAACAACAGCACAGGTTCTTTTTTTTCTATACTGTAGACAGCCGCCCCTGAACTCCTTTAGCCTATTTTAAGCTACCGTGACAGTAAAGTGGTAAATCTCAATAGGGTTTACAGATGAGATATAGATTTACCCTTAATACTACAACTGGATAATTATAGAAATAATCCTAAAGATCACAGTGTCTGTGTGTGGGCTTAGGGGAAAGCAGCTTTAATTTCTCTCCTATAGAAAACTGTATGTCGCCTGACAGCGAGCAGGAATATAGAGAACATTAGGCCAACGTTCTGCCACATCTAGGATCAAATTAAAAACAATAGCAATGTTTCATACTAAATATGTGGTTGTTCTATACTGCTCAGCTGCTCTTAAAACTTTTCAAACAGACTTTTGGAAAACAAACTATTTTCCACTACGGCAGGTCATGCGGAATCCTCTCTGGTACTGTACCTGTATTAAGAAATATTCTAGCTGCCTAAGATTCTGTTTCTTTCTGCTATAATGATTCATTGTGGCAACACTTCAGGCTGTGTGTTATAACCTGAGACACAGCAGAGAGATCTCAACTTTCCACTGTAATCAACCCCCTCCTTGGAGAGCTGCAAGATATCGTGACGGCGTCTCGGTCGTGTTTGGGAGCTTCTGGCTTGCCTTCCTGCTCACAACACAGGCTTGTGTTGCCCGCTGGAGGCGAGGCGGGGGAAGGCACGCACAGGGAAGGGAAAGCTGAAGCGCTCCGTGTTTCGCTTTCTCTCCCCGGATGGAGACAGTCGCGACCACAGAACAGTGAAAGGAGTTATTGGCACGGTGAGGAGAGCCAAGTCCACATTTTGCTCATCCAACTGTAGACAAGTACACTGGCCGCAGTGAAAGGATCGAGTATCATTACGAAAGTCATTGCGAAAATCTCGGAGATAAAAAATGAAGATCATTTAGACTGTGAGTGGTGCGCCCTCGCTGTCATCCACAGGTCTGACAGTCTCACCCACGCCGCACCGCGCGCTCCACCACTCTTATTTATTTATTTTCCTGGTTGCGCGCCCCCGCTGCGAAAGCCAGAGCGCTCATCACTCTGCGCTCCCTTCACTTCGTTTCCTCTCCTCCTCTCGACAGCATCCACAACACAGCGCAACCGTCCCCATAACTCTGTTCCCTCCCCTCCTCCTCTTTCTCTCACCGCCAGATCGCTCTCCTCTGCGTCTCTCACCCCTTCGCCCTCCCTCCACCTCCTCAGCTCAATCCCTCACTCCTCTGACGCACGACGGGGAAGCGGACCCGAGGAAAGAGATAGAAAAAAAGCAGCTGACCAAGGCATCGATATGAGCCACAGACTCTTACTATTGCTGCACCGGACAGAGACACGGCCCCGAAGCCGAGAGAACACTCTCGCCCGGCAATACTGTTCTTGAGCGCTTGCCCGGGAGGCGGCGGCTACGGAGGACAAGGAGGTGGATGAGAAGCGGGGTGCAGGAGGAAGCGGGCGGGCACAAGTCGAGCACTTGCATTTTAAGCAAACTGCTTTGAAAAAAGAAAGAAGGGGGTAGAGTCAGAGTCACCGAAGAGCAAGAGTGGGAGAGCTTACATTCCTATCACGTCTTCATTTCTCCTCTCTCCTCTCGTTTGCATCAGCCACTGATAGCGGGAGAGAGAGAGAGAAAGAAGGAGAGAGACCTAACAAGATTTCAAACTAGTGGTCTTTTTTTCCCCGATGCTTTCCAAATGCCCCACGAAACTGAGGTGAGTGACTTGTTCAGCCACGCATAAGAGTGTCATAAGGTACATATCCGGCAGAAGAGTGAAGGTGTGTGTTTTATCTGTTTTGGGTTTCTGCGTAGCCATAGACTTCAAAAAAGGACAACACGCGCTCTCCATATTTCGAGGATAACGGATCTCAGGGCACGAGCTGACTTATCAATAGGCGTTCATTGCTATTTCACCGCTTTCCTGCCAATGTCACGACTGAAGCCTACTGCATTCTGCTCGGCATATATTTCAATAAGCACACTCCGCTGTATTGACAGCAAGGTTATTTTTGGGAAATCCCATAAATGATGGAAGGTTCCCGGGCGGTTTTGGTAAGATTTAAGCTTGTGTGACACGGCAGTTCCTCTTTAAGTAAACTAAAACATTTTAATAGGTCCACTCACGATGAGCGATACTTTAATTCGTCCAAGTATGCAGGGTTGTGGGGAACCAGTGGCTCATTTACATGCGCATCGCTCCTCTCCTGTCTTAATGCCCTGCTCCATCTTTTCATCTCTCTCCCCCTCTCCCTCTCCGTACCCTCTTGTACCGCTCTAACGGCACGGCCACTCTAATTTTGGATTCCCTTTTTCACAGCCCGGCATCGGCATCGGGCGGTGAGCGGGACGCATCGGGCAAGGACGGCACACACCCGCACGAGGATATGTGAAGTTGGAATTCCATAAAACTAAGTACGTATACCACCCTGTTTGATACACCCAATGGAATATAACATGGCACGAATTGTTTTAAATTCCTTTACATACCGTTATTAGTACTTGCTCTGAGAGCGCATCTACGATTTCTGATCTATACCATGGAAAAGGAATCAGTGAATCCTGGAGGATTACGCATCTTTTGCTGTAAAGGGATCGTGTTCAAGGACCTTTTTTCCTTGGTGCGTTTTTTTGGGATTACAATGTAGCCTGTAGCTCTTTTTCCTACTTTTCTCTTCTCCTGTTATTGGGCTTTTGCTTTCAGCACTACTGACAGCGGCTCTGGATTTTCAGCACCCCGTTTGAACGAAAGCGCTCCGTGTGTGTTTGTGTGTGTGTGCGCGCGCGCACACGCGAAAAGTCACACACCGCAGAAAAAATATTCAGAATCTATTTATGTCCATGTGTGTACGTTTTGTGGCTTTTACCCACTACACACTACGAAGATAGTGGATTTTTTATTTACAAATGTGACTTTCACCACATTATGATCATCATAATCATAATCATTAATTGTTGTTATTCGGTTCTTCATAAAGTATTTATTTGTTTCTAGGCCGGAGCTACTAAAACACAACCTTGTAAACGAGCAGCTTCGCCCACTGCGCTTCTCACTTGCGCCGTTTCTCCTCTAATCCTCAAATGGGCACCATCAGTTGGAAAAGCCAGCATAAGTTGTATTGATTTTATTTTTTGGCAAACGACAGGTTCAGTTACAATGAATTAGTCTTCAGCGTCCCTATTAATTGTGTTTCAACGTTAAGCAGTTACCCCAAGAAAACGCCGAGGGCAAAGCCGAAGCTCTGCCGTCCTCTGCAAATCGCAATCACTGGACTGTTTTCCACGTACACATTTGTAAATCCAAACTGTGCATTTTGTGTAATCTTATTGGCACCTACCACTTGTCGTCACTTTGCCATCATGAAGGTATTTAGTGAGATTCGTTTATCCGTCAACAACACTCATCTTGTCCTAATAATAGTTCAGCTGAAACCTGCATAACACTTACAGTCTCCAGCGGGCTTTTCTGAATTCTCGTTTATCGAAAGTGAGATTAAGGTTGCTGTTATGTAACAAACACAGCAGAAGGACGGCGTCTCCTCATCACTAACCTCACCCACCTTCCTTATTCATGACGATAAGCATCTCCGATGTGATTTGTTGCGACGTTACCGGCATATCTGCTGTTTAATGAATGGCATTACCGCCTGTACAGTGACGCTAAGTGTCTCGAGTTTAGAGATTTGTTTGTGTTGCTGGCTTTCATATTATTCTTCGAAGATTGTTGGGCCTATATTTTGCTTGAAATACCCAGCAACACTGCAACATCTAAAGTAGTCTCCAATGTCATTCTATAATTCATTGATATTCATTTCAAAGCCATCTTTCGTTCCACTGAAACTAATGGACTCTTCCTTTCCTCTCTTACCTCTCTCACCTCGAACTTCACTTGTGAGGATGTGTGCGTGCCTATGTGTCTAATCACGACCCCATTCCCTTTCCATTCTCTTTTCTTTGTTGCAGTGCTGTGAAGTGGCTCTGTCACTGGAGCCAAGACTTCATCCCCTTGGTGTCAGCAAGGATGCTGTGGGTTACCTTGCTGAGCACCATAGCCTTAGGATGGACCACCCCGATCCCACTACTAGAGGACTCAGAGGAGATTGACGAGCCCTGCTTTGAACCCTGCTACTGCGAGGTCAAGGAGGGCATTTTCCATGTCCACTGTGACAGTAAAGGATTTACAAATGTCAGCCAGATCTCCCAGATATGGAGTCGGCCCTTCAAGCTCAACCTCCAGAGAAACTCCATGAGGAAGCTTTACTTTAACAGCTTCCTCCATCTCAACAATGCCATATCCATTAATCTGGGTAATAATGCCTTGCAAGACATCCACGCAGGAGCATTCAATGGCTTAGGAATACTCAAACGGCTGTTTCTACATGAGAACAAACTAGAGGTTTTCAGAAATGACACGTTTCTGGGATTGGAGAGTTTAGAGTATCTCCAGGCAGACTACAATGTTATCAAAAGGATTGAAAGCGGTGCATTCAGACACCTTCACAAATTGAGAGTGCTTATATTAAATGACAATCTTATCCCAGTGTTGCCAAATTATCTTTTCCGATCTGTGTCACTCACACATCTGGACCTGAGAGGGAACAGACTAAAGACATTGCCATATAAGGGCACACTGGAGTATGTTGGGAGGAGCTTAATGGAAATTCAGCTGGAGGAGAACCCCTGGAACTGTGTCTGTGAGATTGTGCAGTTAAAAACATGGCTGGAGAGAATCCCCTATACAGCTTTGGTGGGCGAGATCACATGCGAGTATCCATTCCATTTACATGGGAAAGACTTACGGGAAATCAAGCGCACTGAGCTCTGTCCACTGCTCTCCGATGCAGAGATTGAGGCCAAGCTGGGAATTCCCCGGGTCCCTTTCAGCAATGAGAACACATGGCCTACAAAACCTTCCTCCATGCTCTCCTCGTTTCACAACACAGCATCTTCTGTGGATTACAAGGAGAGAGTTATCAAGCCCACAAAACGACCACGGGCCACAAAGAACCCCCCAACACCTCGTAGCATCTACCCAGGCATCAACCAACCCCCCATTGCTGGCTACCAAACAAGGCCTCCCATCCCAATAATTTGTCCTGCTGGATGCATTTGCAACCTTCACATAAATGACCTGGGGCTAACAGTGAACTGCAAAGAGAAAGGTTTTCATAACATTTCTGAGCTCCTGCCACGGCCCCTTAATGCCAAGAAGTTATATCTCATTGGAAACCTAATACAGAAAATCTATCGCTCTGACTTCTGGAACTTCTCAAGTTTGGATTTACTGCATTTAGGGAATAATCGAATATCTTACGTCCAGGAGGGCGCCTTCATCAACCTACCAAATTTAAAAAGTTTATATTTAAATGGGAATGATATTGAAAGACTCACTCCTGGGATGTTTCGCGGGCTTGTGATGTTGAATTATCTTTACTTTGAGTATAATGTCATACGTGAGATACAGCCTAACACCTTCTCCCTAATGCCAAAGCTCCAACTGGTTTTCCTCAATGACAATCTGTTACGCTCTCTCCCCAGTGATGCCTTTGCTGGCACCAACCTTGCACGCCTCAACCTCCGCAACAATTACTTTGTTTCCCTGCCTTTGCATGGCGTTCTGGAGCATCTGGCCTCAATTGTTCAGATTGATCTCCATCAAAATCCCTGGGACTGTTCATGTGATATCATCCCTCTCAAACAGTGGCTGGAAAAACTCTCTTCTGTCATCGTAGTTGGAGATGTAATATGTAAGACACCTGAGTTTGCTTTTGGAAAGGACCTGCGCTTACTCGAGGTTGAGGTCATCTGCCCTGAGATGAAGTTTTCTTCAGGCCCCTCTCCGGCCTTGCCTGGTGGTGATGACCTCACCACAGGGAGATCTGACATTGGTCAGGCAGGAAGAGGAGCTGTCCCACTCTCTGTCCTGATCCTCAGCCTCCTCATTCTCTTCATCTCAGCTGTGTTTGTGGCTGCCGGTCTTTTCGCCTTTGTTCTTCGACGCAGGAAGAAGCTGCCTTTCCGAAAACGGTCAGAGGTAGATCTAACAGGAATCCAGATGCATTGCCGAATTTTTGAAGACCCACCAAGGCAGAGCAGCGCGGGTAACACTGGCACACCGGAAAAACCACCACCCAGTATGCACACACACACCCACACTAATCACACACATGCACATGGTCACGTTTATGATTACATCCCCCATCCTGTGACTCAGATGTGTAACAACCCAATCTATAAGCCAAGAGAGGGGGAGATAGCAGAGGAAGACAGAGCACAGTTTTCAGAGAAGAAAGACAATGGCAGCAGTAGCAACAGTAACTACAGAACCTTGTTAGAAAAAGAGAGAGAGTGGACTCTGGCCGTCTCCAACTCTCAACTCAACACCATCGTCACAGTCAACCACACCACGGCTGACATGGCAGGATTTCATGAGAATGGAGGGCTCTGTCCTACAGTGATTGACAGTCAGAGGCCTACGCCAACAGTGGGCTTTGTAGACTGTTTGTATGGGACAGTACCGAAACTAAAGGACATGCATGTGGCGCATGCACATCCACCAGGCATGCAGTATCCGGATTTGCAGCAAGATGCACGGCTGAAGGAGACATTGCTTTTCACGGCGGGAAAAGGCTGCTACCCTGACCCGTCCCAAAGCGATTACCTCGAGTTAAGGGCCAAACTTCAAACCAAGCCAGATTACCTCGAAGTCTTGGAAAAATCTTATCGGTTTTAACATCTCTAGCCAACGGAGAATAGAAATCTAAATAAGGTTATGTTCATTTTGCCACTTTCAAAACAACTAAATCACTAAAACCAATATTTAAAAATAAACTTGAAAAAGCAGCATGATATAAAATAAAATGTTATATTACAGTTACAGTTTCCCCCCAAATCTCTTTGGAGGAGAGGCCATTCTCAGATATTTCAATGAAGTGCCTTTTTTTCAGAGTAGCCAGCAATGTCAACAGCCGTTATTTTTATAATATATAAATATCTCTATATGCCCAAGAGAGAGCAAAAGAGGAACAAGAGGGGCACCGGGAAATAACACAAACAAAACATCCTAAAATACATCTGTCAATCAAAACCCCTTTTTATGGAGTTATCGTGACTACCATGACAAGACACACGGGAGCAGGACGTCTCCCTGACTTAAGGGGCTTTTCTTTTGGTCTCTTTTACCCCTGAATAAGATGTACAAACCCCCGGAGGCCGTGCACATAAAGTTTGTAGGAAATGATTGAAAGAGAGAAAATATAAATATATATATTAAAATGAACTGCAGTTTGCTGCATGCACTCGCTTCAGTGCAGGAAGTGAGGAGATTTACTGAGAACTATCACATCACATTATGAACAGAGATACTGCAACACATTTACAGTTCAGTGTTCTATTTAATTTTTTATATCTTATTAATATGGTTATTACTATTAATGAGGACTTCTCTCTATATCAGGGTGCTTCTCGTAAAAAGGACGCGCCAACGCACGGATGGTAAAACATTTGTGAATATTATTATAAGACAACGGTCAAGGTTTTCTGGATATTTCCATGCACTTTGTTAAGAGCCCAACTCCGCCCCCATCCATTGCTTCTGGATTCCCCATCGTCACCAACTAACAGCTTTGTAGGAGGCACTTTTAATGTTTTCTCTCTCACAAAGATTTGAAGAAAATTGTGCATATATTTATTCTGTAATTTCAGTGAAAACTTTAATTGTAAAGGTAATGTTAAATCAATGTATAGTGATTATGCGTCTGGTATAGCCTTCTTAATAAAAAACAAACTCTTCAGTCAAACGATGAAAGGGTTGATGCCACAGGAACCTGTGTGTGCACTGCTATTGACAGGCTGTGTATATGGTGTCTTGTTAAAAGGGCATGTTGAAGTTGTGGTCAACCACCAAGAGATAAAGAAATACCGCTGGAGATTGGAAAATAGCTACTGAACCATCAGAGTGCGAGAAAGGAATGTTGTGTAGGGCAAACCCATTTCAGTTCAGCTCTTGAATTTAAAGAATTCAAAATTCTTATTTTCAGACTAGCACTAAATTAAAATATAGGGAAAGGTTCAATAGAAGGGTTAGCTGCTTGACATTTTCCCTGGAAATTATATTAAGTGTATCAACCTATATCCATATCCAATAAATCTATAGGTAATCTATCCTATGGTCTTCACCTGCTAGATGTCACAGTGTGCACTACATTACTAGTCCTACTTGGGTGCAAACTGAAGATAGAAGACACAGAAAACAGAGCGAGTGAAGTGACTGCTGCTAGTTGTGAAGTGGAACATAAGAGAGGATACCAAATCAGTAAGGCATGCTGTGATTTTCATTATCTAAACGGGTATTGCTGATGTAGACTAATGAACAGTAATTGAGAGGGTGAGTGAAACCATGATTGGAAGAAGCTCTTTGAATTTGCATTTCTAGTTTCTGACTCCCTCCAAAGTAGCAGTATAAGTTTGAACCACTGGGGGGCAATAAAAAGGCATTCAGACTTATTTTGTAAATTGAATGCAGTTAAAACGTAATTCATATTCAATTGTTTATCATAGGTCATGTTTGTTATGATTGTATTATATATAAAATACTTATATATAAAAAGGGTATACGTTTTTTACAGTTGATTCTTCTTTATTTCAACTAATAAATTTGGAAAGAAATAAGAAAGATAAAAGAATCTGGATGAACCGAGAACGCAAAGTAATCTTAAAAGATATTTTAAAAGAGCTGAATTTTACAAGTTGTGTTTGTTTATATTTGCTCAGAATTATTGATCACTCACCGTCTTTGCATTGAATTTCCTAGTGGTAAATTTATAAAATGTCAATAATTTTCTCCACAGCGATCATAAATTGCCCCTTTCATATTTCCTTATCCTCGCCTGATTCTGTTTTGGGAAGAAATTATAGAAGCCAACTAAAAACAAAGTTGAGTCAGCTGTAAGGTAAATATTGTGTTACAGTACACATTGTCAGTTTTAATTTGAAAAAAAAAATGATGCAAACCTGATGTCTATACATTTGTGAATAACTGTGAAACAAAAGGGTGGATTTCTATATTGCTTTTAAATTTTCAATTTGCTTTTATTTTAAAAGATTTACTAGGAGTGGTGAACCTCTATAGAAACTGAGTGTGACAGTTTCTCACATGTGTCAGCTTACACTAAGTGGAAGATATGTAGCAAACCACATGCTTCCCTGTTGAATGGGAAGGTCCTTAGCTAGTATAGAACAGTCATTCCCAGTATAGATCATTAATGATCCAGTCTATAAGTTGACATAATATGGGACATTTTATCTTGTGTTGTCTGCTTTGTTTCATTTTGTTTGACAATTGTTTCTCAAATGAGTGGAAGTCACATTCATTTAAAGCTTCTGTAAGCATGGTAGTATTATATCAGTCCCTTTTGTTTTCTAAGTTACACATTGCTGTATCCTCATGTTCTGCTGACCCACCACTTTTATCTGCTTTTTTATATTTTATATACTCTAACACACATATAGAGATACATGCGTATACTCACCAACACACACAAATCCTTTCTTTCTCTACCAAGAGGTTAGCCTATATGGTCAGCATTTTCAGTGTGCACTTAGTTTGATTAAAAACATAATGCATTACTCTGTTAACCCTAACCCCAACCCTCACCATCACCCCACTCCCAAACGAACAAATTAATAAAGTTTTGGCATTTTTGATTTTTATAGTCCCATATTTTGGCTCCCATTTACCCTCTACCCCCACCCACCATAATACTTTACAAATGAGTGCTGGGCTTTGTCCCATTATACCTTGCTGAGTGGTTTGTCCCAATAAATCCTCTTGTTATCCTGCACTAATATCTCCAAGTGATTTCATACTGTGGTGGATTGTTAGATAAAGGAAACCAGTGGAGGTGAAGGTTGGTTAAATGTTTCTCTTTTGTGTGAAATGTAAGCATGCACAGTTTGAATGAATCTGTCCCTATTATGTCAGGGTTATTTGAATTTCACAGTGGAGTTAACCTTTCCTTCAACATCCCTCATGAGGTTTGTATATTGGCGAGAGTTTAATTTGTGTCTTGCTTTTCGTCCTTGGCTTTCTCTGTGTTTCTGCCATTATAACTTCATTTTTAAATGCCCTCCTCTCTTAAATGTATAATTTTATGTTTCTTTTCAGTCTGATTTTGTTTGTATTGCGACCTATTGTGTGTCTCGGTTCTGTTAGTACAGTTTGGCTGGTGGCTTCTTTTATGCATAGGTCTGGGGTCAGTTCAACATCCTAAAGTTGGCATTTAACCATTTTAAGCTTTGCTGTCTTTATACTGTTGTTGAGATATTTATCTCCATTTAAATCCTTCAGACTGTCCTCTAATTTCTGTGGACACATGACAGTAGATATCATGACAGGGCTGCCTAACATTTGCTTTTTTTACCTCTGATCCTTTTGAATCAAGTCTGCGTGATTTAATAAGGTGTGTCATGCATCTCCTAGACCTTATTAAGATATAGTTTGTGCTGGATTTACAGGGGTTGATCTGTTGTTTACTGGCACAGTTACACTGATCAAGTAATGCAAACTGCAACAACAGACTGACATTTCCTGTGCTGTAAATCTTCTGCAAGGCTTTTCTGTGGAGTTGGTAGTGGTCCTTTTAGAATTGAGCTGAATTATAAGAATGCTTGGTATATTTACCTTAAGGCATTTTTGTAAAAGTCTTAATAAAACATAATGCAGCAATGCATGCTCATTAACATACACGTAATGACACATAATTCTATATCAGCCAGCCGATGTGCACATTAACCATGACATAGCTTCAAATTCAAATTAGCTTATTTAAGAGATATCAGATACCATAAGCCTATTAGAAAAGCTTCTGCAGTCTCTCACAGCAGCAGAGAATGTATTCTACCCATTAACTGTCTGTAAAGATAAGTGGATATTTTTGTGTTCAATGGAGGCAGGAACCTGAATTTGACTGCGTGGTTTGCAGGTACAATTTTAGTTTGTCCCTGGGGATATGGTTTAATGTGCAATGTTATAGCTCTCCTCTGGCATTGTTGGTTGCAATATTATTAGGCCACTGGTTGGTGTCTCTCTACTGCACTATGCTTCTTTGTTGATTGGTATTTGAGAGTCTTGATTAAACAAGGTGTGAGTTATAATGGGGGTGCAAAATAAATAGCAACAGCAATAACCAAGTCTGAGGAAAGGATCAGTTTGAGAGCACTTTTGATGAGAAAGAGAGTACAGACAAGCAGCTTAGAGAATGGTAAGAGAATATGGAGCTGTCAGGAGACTGGGTGTGCCACTTAGAGAAAGTAGGAATTGTTTTTGCTCCTAGAATTAGCTGTAATTGTCCAATTAACCAAATGGAAAGACCAAAGCTGAGGAAGCATGTTAAAAAGGGGACTGAAAGAGACTCGTGACCACTTATTTTATGTGTGTGTGTATGTCTACATCTGTGTGTGTGAAATGCTTTTCTCCATTTGGAAACAGGGAATTATCTCCAGTTTGCTGAAAAAGCCAATCTGTCTTCAACCATGGTGCTGAGGTTGCAGCAAACTGCAGGTGTTACATTCAAAAAGACACTTTCCGCGATTTGTGCATGCGTGTGTTTTTGTGCATGGTGGCAAATGTGAAGGGCTCTCTTCCCCGTGTGTATAGTCGTTTATTTGAGTTTTCCGTGATTGTGCTGATGGTTCAAGTAACTTTTGTTCTTTCTTTGTGTGAAAGTTTTGTGTCACACTGTGCTGTGTGAAACCACACCATTTGTTACTGATGCTATGATACATACTGTTGCAATTTGCAACTGTAATAATAAGCAGAGGACTGCCTGTCATTTTAAAACATTTGCTACTCACTAAATCATATCAGAAGCATTTATAATAAGCATGTGATGGATGTTAGACAACAACAGAGTTACTGAAAGCACACAAGGACAAAAAGAGAACACTTCCAAATGATACTATTCCCATGGTCCTGAGGTAATGAAAAAAAATGTCTCGGATGTGCTGCAGTGCAGAAGCTCGACTGACCCAGTATGTTGAAAGAGAAGGAATGAGATGTGGAGGAAGGGAGGAAAGGGGTGCATAAAGTGCAGGTGTGAGACTGTGTGTGAGAGTGATTCTCTCCTTCTGCTACTTCTGCTGTTGTGTGTGTTCTGAAACACTGTGCTGTTAAGGGCTGCATTCGCATTGTTTGCCTAGTGAATTGTGGGTCCCCTGGGAATGTGGCCCTCTCTCTTGTTTGAAAATACTGCAAGTTTGGGAAAAGTTGCAGTCATTTTTGCTGCTCAGCAGTGTGCTACAGCCTGAGCTTCTGTATGTAAGAAAGATTAGCAATCTGTGTCGTTATCACTCATTGCAGGGATGGGGAGGGGAGTATGGGAGGCACAATTTCATCAAATAAAATATGGAGCAGTGTCCCTGGCTGGTGTTCTGAATAGTCCATCTCCATCTTTGTTCCGCAGTGTGGGGCCTACTTTGAGCTTTAAAATTGTCTTTAGTGAATTTCCTAACATCTCTTGTTGATTTTCTTCCAGCCATTTACTAATTGTAAGGAATATGTATAATGAGGTGGCATTTGCACAAATTCCGTTATCTATATCCTCCATCCCTAGTTTTATAATTTTCTTTTCTTTTTTACCTAAATTACTCATTTGTTTGTCCCTCTTTTCAGCTGTGTTCACTTCCTTCATCTTTTTCTATCATTCTGTCCTTATCACAATATGTTAATCTGTTCATTGATGTATGTCTTATTTAGGCCAAAAACAAGTGCTGACCTGCTGACCTTGAAGCTAGTTTGTATGTAGGTCCTTTTATTCTGTGCTTTGTCATAGCTGACATGGTACAACTGCTTTTTTTAGGTCGTATCCAAAGATGAAGCTGTATGTTTCTGTTAGCCAGTAGCGTTGCTTTTTACAGGGTGCACTGACATCCACAAGTGACCCAGGAGAATGGGGCAAAGTGGTTGAAATAAGAGCCTGTTAACAGAGTAGAGCAAGAATAAGCCAAAGATAGTGCTTGTTTTATGCACTGAAGGTACTGCCTCTGTATTGTTAAAAGGCTGCCATTTGTTTGAAATGTGGTTGCAGTGTAGCTAGCAGTTAAGGTTAGTCTGCTTCCATTATAAACAAACAAACATCTAACCTAGTGTTGTGGCTTTGTGCCTAAACATAGCCAAATCAACCATACCTTATCCTTCTAGATGTATTACTGTAAATATGATGATGAAGGTCTATTGTGGACACCATGGGAAGACTAATTCTGGATATGCTCTTTTGGGTTGTAGCAGTCTTGGATCATAAGTACTCAAGTACATGAGTACTCTAAACATAAAAAATGATTATAAACATCAACTTATCACCTAATTTTTAAATTTATTTAATGACATTTAGCTTTGAACATTTACATTTTCGTTGGCGGCTGTTTTTATGTATGTGTGTGTGTGTGTGCCTGTGTGTCTGTGTAGTGATTTGACATTTAGTTTCTCTACTCAGATGATGAATGGTTTTCCTTGCTAGGGCCACCTGCTGGTGGCTGGTATAGCGGATGTGATTACTTGTTTAAAGTGCATAATGCTTCCTACCAAAAAGCAGCTTTCATGATGTTAAATGACATAGCAAATCTCTGAATGTTTGGTATTCTGAGACTCAGTTAAATCAAGATCCTACTGACGATTAAAGAAAACATTAAAGCATGTGTTAAATTTATGCCAATAAAACCAACCTTGATTAGTGTAATGCACTGTGATGTGCCAGCATACTCCTACAAAGTTGAGTGACTGAAATTGTGAATGAAAATGAAGAGAAATAAGAGGAAAGCACAGGTGATGACTGAAGAAGATATGATTAAGAGAGGAAGAGAGGACAGATGGATCCCTTTCTGCTCCGTCTGTACAGACTAGTTGATCTTTGTGGTTCACTTGTCTACAGATTAGATGGTTTGTGTGTTTTTCCATAGAACAACCTACACTAACGGTTAGAAAATGTACCATAAACTAATGCAGAGTACATTTACTTGTGACGATAATTATTGATTCTTTTAGCGAGGTCAAAGTGTTGCAGATTTCAATTTAGGTGGTCGACAAGGTGCTCTGTCACCTTGAGTTATATAAATATGGTTTTATACATTGCTGTGCAGATGAATAAAACTTTTCCCCTTTAGGTAAAAACAATGGTACTTAGACTCCGCAGTCGAACCAGAGTTGCATTCACAGCAGTGCAAAATATTTACATATGTACAGATTGGTAAGGCCACAATATGTGCATGAATAAATAAGAAAAATCTAAATAAATAGTGCAGTAGTCAGTGTAATTGGTTCAGTGTTTATGAAACAAAGCTGTTTTTGAACCTGCCCGTTTTGGTTTGTAGGGTTCTGTAGTGCCTCCCTGAGGAAAGGAGAGCAAACAGCCTATGGGTAGGGCGAGAGAAGACCTTTGTGGTGTTGTATGCTCTTCTGAGACGGTGCTTTCTGTAAATCTCCTCAATCTTAGGAAGTGAAGCATCCACAGTGTATTCACCACCCTCAAAGGTCCAACACAGAGCAGTTTTTATATCACAATGTCACACAGTGTAAAACCAGGTACAAGATTTCTGTCATGGGTGAAAAGGGAGTAGAGAAAGGGACTCAGCACACAGCCTTGTGGTACTCCAAGGACAGTGAAGCAGCCTATTCATCAGAAGGTCAAGTTGTGGCTTTTTGGACTACAGTGCCAAGACAGAAGACTGGCAGGTTCTCACACACAATGGCCTGATGCTAGCCAAACATTTCTGCTTCGTTAGCGAGTGTAATGATGTGCAATGCGCCTCCACACACACTGCATGTGTGCATTGCTGTGACAGCGCGTGTGTGTATGTGGGGTGTGTGCAGCAATGTGAATGTGTTGCTGTGCTAGCGAGAGTGCTCTGTGACTACTTCTACAGCACAGACAGATTTGTGGAGATTTTTTGCCTAATGAGCAGGGATCAGTTGCATTGTTAGCATTAGCTCAACAACTCAGGACTTACTTTAATTAAGGCCTGACTACTTTTAAAGGATCAGCACTCACCCACAATGACAGACACATACT
Organism: Microctenopoma steveboyesi; assembly: GCA_032359275.1. Taxonomy (NCBI): domain Eukaryota; kingdom Metazoa; phylum Chordata; class Actinopteri; order Anabantiformes; family Anabantidae; genus Microctenopoma; species Microctenopoma steveboyesi. The sequence continues at coordinate 11,234,509 of JAUMHF010000005.1, read as the reverse complement.
GTGCGCACACACTCGCCTAAACATAGGCGATGACTGTACTGATAGCTAGATTCACTGCTATCAGAGGAGTTTTTAATGCCAAACAGCTGCAACACTTATGAGATGTATTTTTTAATGGAGACAGCTTAGAGGAAAGGTCACGAGGATGGCATGTCAGCAGAGCATTGAATGCATGTACATTTTAAGCATACCACAAGTTATGAACTAAACTGAGACAGACATTTATTTTAATGGTTTGAATCACAGGCAGCCAATATCTCAAGAGCTGACTTTTTTTTCCAATAGTTTGATGTTTGAGTCTGCGTCTACCCTTTCCTATCCTTCCACCGTTTAAGCACCTGGGCATATTTTCTGGTTTTAAATTCATTATCTCCTTCAGGCTCTATTGCCCAGTAAGAATATAAGAGAACAGTCACTTTTCTGTGGTGCCACGAAAAGTGTTTCATACGAGACAAAAAAAAAGAAACCAGTAGATGTGTTATTAAAGGAAAAAGTTGTATCATGTATGGAATCTCCTGCAAATGGAAACGTGGGGGTGAGCATGTGTTTCTTTTTGTCATGGCCTAAAAATTCTATGGTTAAGTAAAAGCTGTCTTACCAAACACAGAAGTTGGTATTAAATGCTTGTTTTGATTATTTAAAGGTTTTACTTATGTCTGTTGGTCTGGTAGCTGTTGCTCCGTGTGCTTGTGTGTTTGTTTCACCGAACAATGTCAAGAGACTATGTGAGTTGTGGAGAGAATCTATAATGCAGCTGTGTAATTCAGGCAGAATGCTGATTCATTGTCACAGACAGGACAAAAGCAGCATACATAGGCATATGGGTGCTGGTCTTGCAAAATAGCCTGCAAAATATCTGCTTTACTTGCCAGTGTGTGGTATATTTTTAAAGACTTTCTGTTGCTGTTACGCTGAAAATGTATGAGTGTTAATGCATGGACAGGCAAGCGTGCAAGGTCTCTGCTCATGCATAATTGTGTTTGTGCACGTGTGTATAGCTGTTGTTGGGCACCGAGGGCAGCACCATGCACATGAGTGACACCGAGATCCCTTAGGAAAACACAACTAGACAGAAAAACAGAAAGTGTGTGTGTGTATGTGTAAGCCAGGGGGAGGTGGCCAAAAAGAGAGTTGGATAGTAAGATGGAAAAATAGAGGAAGAGCCCCCACCCTCTTCCCCTGAGCTGCTGTCACTCTTTCCTCCTCTATCTTATCTTCAGCTCTGTTCTTTTTCCCCTCTTATTCTCTCCATCTTCTCTGAAGAGGAGAGGGCATGATACATGGGATAGAGGCCAATAGTAGGGAGGCACTGAGCTAAACTGTGTACATGCTACAAAAAGTCAAATTATGCAAACCAAACTAAGAACAGAAAGGGTGGAGGGGATGAGAGGAGACAGTGAGGTAAAGGGTGGAAACTACAATAAATGTGTGTGTGAGCATTCTTAACTGCTTTAACTCAGTAATTGTCTCAGATCCATGAATAATTTGGTTCAAAGAAAGACGACTTGTTGAAGAGAAGAGCCGAGCAGGTGATGGACAGGTGGCTGAGGAGGATGTGTCAGTCTGTAATAATGTACCCTCAGAGTATCAGCGTGAACTCTGTCTGGCAAAACGAGGAATGATCTCACCATTAGCAGTCATGATCATACCAAATCATTTTGGAAAAGGATTTGCAGAAGGACATATTGTTGCTTTAATTGAAAGGGGAAGTTTAGCATGTTTGCTAGAGGTGACTGAATGGGAAAATGAAGAAAATAAATACAGGAAGGAAGGTGTGGCAATAGTGGTAGTACTGAGAATGACAGGACAAAGGAAGCAGACTTACAGCTGATGGAAGCTACTGAAGTACCCTTAGAAAATATGCACCTTGTGTAATTGTGTAAATGTGTTTTGTGAAACTAAGCGAAAAAGGCAGGTGGCTACTCTCCTCAATACGACTACCACTACTCTCCCCCATGTGTGCTTTTCCATTCATTTTCCATTCTTCTCCTTATCGTATTATAATGTCATGTGGTTTTTCAGGGAGCAGCGGTAATCCAGAAGCTAGAGGAGTGAGTGGGTGACCAAGAGAGTCCTCACAAAAATCTAATGATCATTAGGAAAATAGGCAATGCATATAAAAACCTTATATTTAATTAATACAATTACAGATCAACACCACTTTCATGACTGTGTGCTAAAAAAACACAATTGTATGTATAATCTTTTCTAAAGCTTCTTAAATTAAAATACAGTTAGTAAAGTTATTTCTTTAGATTTACCTAAGACATTCAGCTATTTATTACTTCATCTATCTAAATCTATCAGATATAATTGGGGCATCTTCTTATCTTATTCTAAGAAAGCAAAGAAGTTGATGAAAGACAGAAATAGAAACATGTCAAAATATTTCTGTTTACAGGTGTCCATGCATAATAATAATATTAATAAATAAAAAATATTGATCATCCTGGGAAATTTGTTGTTTGGACAGCTGCTAGACCCGTGTCTGCACTACTATGGTGCATCAGTGTCTTATTCAAGGCACTGGGAATTGAACTCGCTCACGCTTGGGTTTGAAGACGACTGCTCTACCCACTGAGCTATCATGCAGCCCCCCACCATTAAATCACGAATAAGATATCATATTGTTGTGTTCATCAGCAGGACAAATGCCATTTTCTCCCATATATCTAATTGAGATCTGCTGTATCATCATCATAAATTTCTGATACGTCTCTACATTAGTTTAACTGCTAGGTAGCTAATCGCATCAAAGAGGAAATTATTTCACCTTTAAATGAATCCTAAAGCTTCTTACTTTACACAATTACCCCTTTGACACATAATCTCATACATGAACTGTAAGTGCAGTCATCTCACAAGGAAACAATTTTACATGCAATACGGAAAAGCTGGTGCCAGAGTATTTCTGTTGCAGTAATCTTTAGTGAGTCAAAGTGTGAGCAGAAAATTATTGATTACCTTCAGGGACACTTAAGCCAGTGTTTTGTGCTTGAAAGATAAAATAACTCTTTGAGTTGATAGAGCAACCCTCTATCAACATCTACATTCAGGCTTTTATCTTCAGTTTGCCCTATACTTTCTTAGCCCATGCTATCATGCAAGAGTGAAATCGAGTTTGAGTGTTTACATATTCTGAGAGTGCAGAGGGCAGAAGTTCCAGGACAAACAAATATCCCACATGCCCTCTGCCTTTTGGACTCTTAACTGGAAGAATAAATCTCCAAGCATGCATGAGCAAACAGAAATACGGTCTTTAAGAGGTTTGAGAGGTCTGACACTGGTGTTGTACAGTAGCCATAAGCTGTAGGCAATCTATGGCAGACAGAGGGAACTCAGACAAACAGTACACCAGTGGATCAAAGAATGGAAAGATTACAGAGTTACGGTTGGAAAAGCAGCATGCTTTCATCTGCCTCTAGGTCAGATTCAATTCAGCGTGTTTTAGTGTGATCTTTACACATTATTTCAAAAGTCTGAAAGTGAGAAAGTATTGATACATGAAAGATCAAAATGTTTTTTTCATTTGACAGGTGTTTTGACAGAGGATCTGGGTTTTTGTCTTCCACATTTTAATACTTTCTTCTGCGTTGTCTTCACCGTAATGCAGTGGTTCCCAAACTCGGTCCTTGGCCATCTTACCCTATCCCTAGCATCGTGCTCTGTCACACCCATGAACCTCTTCTGTGGTCGTCCTCTTTTCCTCCTGCCTGGCAGCTCTATACTCCACATACTTTGTCCAATATATTCACCATCCTTTTTCTGCACATGTCCAAACCATCTCAACCATGCCTCTCTAACTTTGTGTCCGAACTGCTAAACATGATCTGTCCCTCTGATGTTCTCCCTCCCTCATTGTTACATTGGTAATTCGCAATGAAAATCTTCACGTTTTCAGCTCTACTGCCTCCAATTGAGCCTCCGGTCTTTTTGTCAGTGCCATCTCCAAATCATCACACATGACCCCTGACACTTGTCTCCACCACTCCACACTGCCAGCACTCTCTTCTTCACCTTTTTTTGTGCTTTATCCTGATGCCCTGATGCAATCCTCCCCCCACCTTGAACCCACCCCTCACATACTTCTCAGCCACTCCCAACTTCCTCAGACAGTACCACAGTTTACCTCCTGGTACAATTTCATATGCTTTTTCTAGATCCACAACACCCTCAGAGCAAACATGTGGTGCTCATTCTCAGCATAAAACTATACTGCTGTTCACTGATTGACACCTCTCTGCTTAAAAAAGCTAGGTTCACCACCAAGTCTCCCCATCATACACCAAGCACTTTCTTGGCTGTTCACTCACCACTCCAGCTGTACATTCCCAGTCATCTGGTAACTCTTTCCTACCACCCAGGGCCTGTATCAACTCCTCTCTGAACTCTGCTTGCTGCCCAGCTACATTCTCACCTGACACCACCTTACAGTCTTCTCTCTTTCAGGTTGCACCTGTGCGCACCTTCCTCCACTTTTATACATCACAATTTGCCCTCCCTCTTCTTTAAGTATGTGTTAAAAGCAATTTCCATCCTTTTAGCAAAATCCAGTAATGGCAGCTCTACTGCATTTCTATTGTTGACACAATACATACCCAACACCACCTCCTCAACTTTGTTCCATTCACCTACATGTCATGGGGCACTGTAATCTGCTCCAATCACCACTCACGAAATAACTAGGAAAACTCTCTACCACTTCTTCCAACTTACTCCAGAATTCCTCTCTCTTCCACCTACCATACCCACCTGTGGGGCATACACACCGACAACATTCAGCATTGCCCCTTCAATTTCCTATTTCAGACTCATGATCCTGTCTTACACTCTCTCCACCTCCGCAACACTATTCACATTTTTTTCCTTCAGTATTACCCCTACTCTATTTCTATTCCTAATCCACTCCGTGACAGAACAGCTTGAATCCACCTCCAGTCCAAATTTTTTTCCTTTAATTATTCAAAGCGTTTTTTTGATGATTTGATCAAGTAAAAGTATAACAATTACCTAAACAAACAATCACTTTAAGAAGAAGAGGAATCCACTTTATTGTCATTAAATACATTTTTACATGTTACAACAAAATGTGTCTTTTGCATTTGACCCTCTAAGCAAGCGAAAGATTATTTAGTTTTATGTTGTGGAACCAGTTTGAAACACTTCCTAGGATTGAAGTAGACATCAGTATAAACCTGACATGTCTGTAAACAGCTATTGCTGAGCTCACACTGCTTTATTTATCTCAAAGTGAGTGTCTCACAAAAGGTCCTGTGTCCAAGTACATGTTCTGATGTGTGACAGTCTCAGCGAGAGTGACGAAGAGAGAGAGAGCGATTAGGAGATATATGCAAATATCTGCGTGTCATGTCAACTCACGCGTGTGTCTTGGACTCTGGATCCAGTCCAAGTTGTGTGTTTTCTCTTTCTGTTCTTATGACATTTATAGCACAAGACAGTAATCAACATATAAACAGAAGACAAGCAAATGTTTATGTTGATTTGTTTTGTGAGCAAGTGCGTATGTATGTGAGTATGTATTTAGACCATAGGGACAGTTTTGTGACAAGGTGCTGCATACTGATTAAGTGAAATAGAAGAGAGGCCCTCTGTGTTGGCAGGCAGAGGCACACGGCAACAAGAAGTCATTCACCTAGTTTAGAACACACACACACACACACACACGTTTCATTCCAAATTATCTATGGTAGCTCTGCATGGAGAAACTGCACAACAAGATGTTTTGGCAATGATAAGGATTTTCCTGTTTTACTGCAGTGCTGAACTGTTTGCTGTGCGACTTTCATTGGAAACAATTTCCTAATTATTGTTACAGGCACATATATTAATGAAAAAACTGAGATATACCTTAACTCTTCATGGCCTCTGAATCAGCAAAGAGGTCGTTAGAGATGGAGGGAGGAAAGAGCAGAAGAAAGGGAGGATAATGGATAGAGGAAGCAGAGAACAGAAAACGAGCACAGGAGAGAGGATGGAAAGATCAATAGTGAGTTCTTTGAGAGCTGGGAATCTGCATATCATAGAGCAGGGTGAGAGGAGTGTGGGTGTAGAAAAAAACTAAAAAAGAACACATGCTACTTTCTCAGGCTTTGTTTTCTCGTGTTCTGGGAGCAGAGAAAGAGAGTAAGAAGGGAGGTGCAGGTGAGAGGAAAAAGGGCGACGACAAAAATGAGGACTTGCTTTTCAGAAGTCATTTTCAATGATAGGGAGAAGTATGCAACAAGGATATTTCTGAATGAAAGATAAAGGGAGATACAGAAAGAGAAGCAGCAGAAGAAAGTAAAGAGAATCACACTGCTAGAAAACGGAGAGAGTGACAGACCGAAAGGGGATTTGCAGTCTCAAAGATAAGCACACTGTTTTCTTTCTCCCCTACTAACACTCGCAGTGACACCACGCACATACACACGCACACTCCCTCAACACTGTTTTATTGCAGCAAGCTCTTGGCACCTGACAAAAGTTCACCCGTTCGGAGTTGCCATGGCAACGAAGAGATTCGTTGCTACCCGGACAGCCTGACTCCCAGCCTGATGAGGGAGAGAGAGTGAGGAAATAAATAAAATGAAATTGAACTTAACATAAGGATCTTAATTTGATTAGGAAACTGAGTCCACTGAAATTTTATAATAAAAGAAAATCTATATTTATTTGTGCTTTTTAATTAATGCTTAAGGCTTTCTTTTGACAAAAACATTTACTATTTATTGAATTCCAGACATGCAGTGTAATCTGACATCACACCATTGCTATTCCCCTACTGTATTAACAGTTACAGGTTTAGTGTGATTAATAACAGTGTCAGCATAAGAGGTATATGATATCAGAGTTTAAATGTGATGCAGAGTGGGCTATATAACAAACGTCATGCTAAGTAATATTCTGTTTATGTGGTTCTCACCATGGCATGTCATTTTATTTTACCATTCTGTTATCCTCTTCCCTGTTGGAGATGTTCACAGATGGTATTACATTTGTGTAGTTAAGTAAAGTGTGAAAACAGTCTCACTGCCCCTGTTGCATGAAGCTTTTAATGCAAGTCACTCTCCATTGTCATCTGATGTTATAACACCTAACAGTGTTCTTCACAAATTAACATCTCAAAATACCGTCGCCTTGCCTCGGCGCTGCTGCCTCAACAGATACCGGTTTATTTCTGTTACGCTGCTCTTACAACACATCGCTGACAGATGAGCATTTTCAAGTTGATTTGGGTATGGTGCTGTGACTAGCTGTCTCTGTTAATTTGTTGTGTTTTTATTTGCTGATTTCTGACAGCAGACCTGAATTGCTCCAGTGTGAATGTCATATTGCATTTTTGTCAGTGAAAGCTTCTGACAAATCAAGCAGAACAGGTAACCTTATATGGCAATTTTAGGGGCAATGATTGTGCTAACTTTTAAATCTCGTGGACGTGCAGCTACTCATGAACAGGTGGTTTTCGGCAGTTGGAAATTTGCAATTTACAAGTCTTTGCAGTAAAGAGACTTTGGTGAATGTGGAACAATTGCAAGAATAAACCTTACAGAGAAAAGTCAGAGTAATTTCAGAAAGAAGATGACAGTGTTCTCGCATGAGGCCAGGGCTATCGAATTAACCACTTGGCCAGATTTAATACCAAGAAAGTTAGCCAGGCGGCATATTTTCAGCGTCTGAGAGTGCGCAGCAACAGCCAAGTGCAATGAAAAGATTTGCTCAGGTGTACAAGACATCTATGCGACCAACAGTAAGTCTAAGAGTACAATTATAACTATGAAATCTGAGCGTGAGTAAGGACGTTTTGAGTCTCTGGAAAAGGTTTTGAGGGAATAAACAAAAAAATCTGAATGTGCTCTTGTTATGGGTCCGAAATGAGGGCGTAGTTGCAACAGTGGCGTCAGCCTGGAAAACACAGGTCAAGTGCAGCAGCAATGAATACAGGAGCATTCAGTTCACCTTCCAGATTGACTTTATATATACAAATCTCAAATGCAAATAACACTGAAAACATTAACATTTTTCTGTGGGCAGTTTCAACCTATTACACTATCCTGCTACATATTAAGTGCTTTAACAATCAAACCTATTAATACAGTTATTTCACAGTTTCACATATTTTTATCACTCGCTAAAACAATACATGTCCAATGCAACCAAGTACAACCTTCTACCTCAGTAACATGAAAGTACACATTCACTTATTTGACAGTGACTTGAGACATGCTAAAAAAATAAAGTAATTTACAGATTACGAAACTGTATGTACATCCTACCAAAACGACACATTCTATTATCTTCATTTTATTACACAAACTTAATTATGCGTCTTAACTAACGTTTCCGTTCCAATATAGAAGCCTAAATAATAATACTGTGCAAAGGGAAAAAAAAAAAAAAACACAGGTAAAGTGCAGCAGCAATGAACACAGGAGCATTCAACTTCAACCAGCCAAAATACACCCATGTCACACCTCTTCTTACCTCTCTTCACTGGCTTCCAGTAGCTGCTCGCATTG
>JAUMHF010000005.1:11131949-11219679 GCA_032359275.1 Microctenopoma steveboyesi | reverse complement strand
TTAATCCCAATGACATGTTCCAGTCTGTGTAATAAAATCTTGTGGTCAATAGTGTCAAAAGCCGCACTAAGGTCTAATAAGACAAGAATGGAGACAAGTCCATTGTCTGAGGCAAAGAGAAGATCATTAGTGACTTTAACCAGTGCTGTTTCTGTACTATGGTTTACTCTAAATAATTATCACTCCAAACATGTTACACACCAAAATGACTGGAGGAAATTCAGCAAAATAACTCTAACAACCATAGCCATCCACAGACACACAAACACCACTCAAACACCAAGCAATTATATAGGCATGTAAGGAAATTCATAAAAACTGTGCTAAACCGCTCTACTTACTTACTATTTTCAAAACTTCAAGCAAACCACACAAATGTATCGAATAAAAGCAGAGACTTAGCTGATTACAATGATGTTTGTCTCCTTGTGACGTAAACTCAGCGATCTAGCGGCCAAAGAAAAGCAAAACATCATAAGATATGTCTTACCTTTGACCAGTTTTGATGAGTTTGCTGTTTTTATCATAAATAGCGGTGGAAATGGAAAGATTTTTTCACAGAAAGATAGGTTTAAAAGTAATCTTTGTAGCTCTGTGTGCAGCCCACACAGCTAGCATGCACACAATCATTCACACCTGTGTGTGACTAGCTGTCTGTGTGCCCATCCCCCATGCTACATAACAACCCCATTGGTCTACTATCCTAAGATTTAGATAAGATGATGTTTCTTCACTATAATGTATTTCTTTCCAGGCAGAATTGAAAAAGTCAATTTTGTACTTTGTTCCAGCTTTATTTGCTCTCTATATATGTATTCTATACATTGATATTGACACTTTTGTAGTAATCTCACATGCCCTAGTTTTATTTTGAGTCGTATTGATCATATATAGAGCTCCTGCAGTTGTAATGATATACTATTTATTAGGGTATGTCATTTTGTACAGTGGGCAGTAAAAATAGGCTTAATGATGAAGTTCCAGTGTAGAACCACCAATGGCCATTATAAAAATCGTATCTTATATTTAACTTTACTGGCTAATTTCACATTAGCTATGTTGATCCCACTAATGATGTTGCTAATGACTCTACATAAAAACAGAAATCATGGGGCAGCATGATAGCTCAGTTGGTAGAGCAGCCGTCTTCAAACCCAAGGGAGAGGGAGTTCAAATCCCAGTCCCACCAGGTTGCATGTTGAGGTGTCCTTGGACAAGACACCAATACCCTGTAGTACCTGTCCAAACAACAATTTCCCCAAAGGGATCAATAAAGTATTCATTATTATTATTTGTAAAACTGTGGGCAGAATGATTGGTGGTTTGTAATTACCTCATTCACAGGGTGGTCTTGCATAATACCCAATACATGGGTCAAGCGAACCTCCTCCCCCATTAGGGAGGCGGTACTGCATGACAGCTGAACACTACACACCCCATGAAATAATAGGGTTAAAATCTGTGAAGAAACTATGAGAAAAAAGCCCTGAGGGGAGAATTACAGATGGATTGATCTCCAACATGTAAGTTGATGTTTGTTTTCTAAACGTAAAGAAATATTTTGAGGGAACCTTTGCACTAAATCATACTATAACTGTCACACTTAGCCTTTGGTGTACTCTCACCAGCAACTTTCATCAGTCCATAAACCTTTAACTTTGGTTACTACTAAAACAACCAGCATTAAATCGAAATATTTAATAAATGGTTCATGCATATTTATGCAGCAGGTGAAGGGTAAGAATGATTAATTTCTGCAGAAAATATACAGTGATATTTGTCAGATATCAAAGAGCAGCCATATGGTAATAATTTTGTCATATTATGTAGAGTTTTTTTTTGAATAAATATAAATGTAGCAGCATGAAATTATCACATTAGTGATTACATGGAAAATAAGCAGGCTCTAGAGCAAGAGGATGCATTAGAATAGTTTTCCAGAGTCAACATTAGTTGAAACTTTGTCTGGACAATTATTAATAGACCTGGCTCCTAACACTGGCGAGAATAATTTAGTAACAGCTGGTATCAGATAAAAATCACTATGAACACATTTATGATATTAGGACCTTGAGGGTATTTTATTATGCTTTGAAATTACAGTTACAAAATCAAATTGCAGGTTATAAAACATTGTAAAAGTTGTAAAACTACAAATAGATTTCAATTTTAAATGCTAAATAAAACTGTATATTTGTAGCCATCTTAAGCATATGGTTTGGGCAAATGTGGTATTATGTAAAGAATTTAAATACTACTTGCCCAGAGTGCTGTTAAGGGTCATTGGTGATACTCTCATGTACAGAAACAAACACATATAAGCTTGGTTGGTTGGTAACTCCCAGTGTTGAGTGTCTAGTTTTAAAGTGACTAGATCAATACGGGGGAGTGAATTGCCAATTTCTGTTTGTTCTACTGAAATTGGCTGGAGTTGCATTCTAGAGGTGGAGCACCTGAAATTGGCAGTGGCAGAGTTGAATTGGATTTGTAAGAAGACAAAGACTGAGTGAGGAGGCAGAATGATTAGAAAAGGACTTAAGTAAGCCACCTAAATCTCCATATATGTACACAGACAAAACTAGTTCCTTGTGTCACTGTTACCCATGATATTGTAGCCAAATGATAGATAGTTATGCACGCCCTTTGTGCCACCACCGTCACTGAAATACACTAATCTTGGGTTTTTCAATTGTATAGGCAATGACAATCAATCTTTGTGTAGGTGCAGGATGAACAGATAATTACATCTTTAAATAGTATAACCAACCCTACCGAGCAAACTGACACGCCGTAGAAACAGGATACAATTAAAACCATGATCCTGACCAAGCCCAGGAAACTTTATGACCTTTACATTACATTACATTAAATCCCCCACTGAACAAAGCCAGAGTGCATCCTGTCATATATAATTTGATTGTTGAAAGGCAAACAATAAAACTTTTTGTTTTAAGGCAGAAAGCGAACGGCCTGCTCTGGTTTTATTTGGATCCCATTGATTCTCATGTCTGATGACCAGAGAGGAGCTCAGTGTTATTCATGATGGCTGCTGTCCTGCTACATGATGATGATTGTGTCATTGTGTTGGTGTCACAGCCGAGGGTGCAGTCATCTGTCTTCGCTCCATAAAGCTCGGGGAGCATTGTTGTAGGACAAAGATGGAGAGAAAATTGTGAAAATGAGCAGTAATTACAAATAGTAACTCTGGTTCTGTGATCATATGCATAGCCTGGTAATGCATTAAATTCTTTTAAAGGACCAGCTGAGTCTTGGTACATTTTAACAACACAAAAATGAAAAAAAATGAACTTGAATATTACAATACTAGAATGGAGGGTGAAACTAAACTAAAACATGTTTTTATGATTTTATTTATGTACCACTTTAAAATAGAAAAAAAAAGTTATTTTAGTTAGTTTTGTTTCTCTCAGTATATTACCCCACGCACTGATGGCTGAATAACTTCACACATATCCATTCATCATTCTAACCGATTTTACGGTTAAGGGTGGCAGAGCTAGGCAAAAGGTAGAGGTACACACTTGACAGGCCTCCAGTCTGTCAGAGAGCTGACATACAGACAGCAGGAACCATTCACAGTCACATTTACACCTATGGGCAATAGTCTTTGGGCTGTGGGAGGGTGAGTATCCAGAGAAAGCCCACGCAAGCATGAGAGGAACAAGCACAATTCCACAACCAGTGCATTTGACACAGGTTTATCTAGCTGTGAAGCGACAGTGCTAACTGCATCCCTTCTTTCGAATCCCACACAGAAATTGGTGCTAAATCCTAAACACTCTCATACCAGTAGATGATTTAGGCGTTATCGTAAAATTACACTTTTATATACATGTTTCATAACAAATACAACAATACTTTTTTGATCACCGTGAACTATTATTGCCGTCAGGTGTACTAGTAGATTGTTTCCCAAAGACATGCGGGTATCACATGCATGCTTGTCTATATCAGTCAATAAATAGCGTGGTCACAGTGTGGCAATGATTTCCTGTGCTGAGCCATAACTCACATAAAACAAACAAAAAAAACCCATTTGCATTCATCTTTGGGTAAATTACAACCATACACGCATAAACACACATACCCAGTCATAAACTGTGGAATCAATCCTGATAGCAGGTTTGATCATAACAAGCTGATATGGGGATTTTAGGTTGCAGTTCTTTCTCCACACTACTGATGGTTATCTGACAGTTTTTATGGTTTCTGGGGCTGCATGCAGAGACTATAAAACACAAACACACACACTAAGATCTAAAAGAACGGTGAAACCTTGTGACCACAATACTTCCTGCGGATTATAAGGTGGTATCTCACTTGAACTCAGAAGCGCTTTGCCCTGTACACCGGAGAGAGCCAAGGTAAGACCGCAACTGCAGGTTTTCTATCTGTATAACTCAAAGACAAACAAGGTTTATCTTATTACAGTTACACTGTACAGTATGCACACCGTCTCGACAATATTGAATATAGCAGTAGTCGTTGATACTCATTTACAATACAATGCTAACTGACTACTACTGCAATGCCAAGGGTGCATTCTTAGAAACAGCATCAGCATATAATAGGGATTATATGGGATTTTTTCTTTTAGATAGATACAGAGTTAAATAAAACAGATGAATTGCCAGCTTAAATTTCAGGTTTTGTAGCTTGCAGATGTTCGAATTATGCAGTTCTATCCACATTTATGTAGGCAGACGGTGACAAAATTTGTGAATAATGTTGGTTATGTGTTGGTTTTTGCCAGTAGAGTAAATCATTTTATGTAAATTTGAGTGGTGAGAAACAGATGTCTCTGCAGGACTCTGAGAACTGATGCAGAATGCTTTATTTCAATGTATACTGCACCGATTCACACTTTTTATCCGTTGATTATCAGACAACCTTTCACATTCACGTTCACACCCATGGGCAATGTAGATGCACCCCTTAGCCAAACATGCATGTTCTGTGGGAAGACGTGTACCCACCCAGGCACACAGGCTACTACACTTTTCACATCGCGTCTGAAATGTAACTACAGGTGACAAAAAGAAAACTAACAGGTTAGATCGTCACGTCTAAAAACGTTGCTACCTGTAGTGATAAGAACCAGTGTAGGCACAAAGTGTGCCACTTGTTGTAAAGTGTGTGAGTAGCTTAAATGATTTTCGGCTAACTTACGTCAATGGAAAAAGAGTTAAGTCTAATGGTTTGTAACACTAAGGTTTGTGTGTGTGTGTTTGTGTGTTTTGGGGTTATATGTTTGCACGTGGTTTTGGTGTCTCTCTGCAATGTGCAGCTGATTCCATACACACAGGGGCATGCACACATTTGGCTTCCTGTCTCTCTTTTTGCCCTTGCCTGTTCTTCACAGCACATTAAACAGGCTATAAGCCTCTCATTCACCCAAATAGACACATACCCACACACACAAACACTTTTTTGTCTCCAAGAGTACACTGGAGTGAGACAAAGTGCTTGAATGATACAATAGATGGATGCAACAATCCAACGTATTGGGCAGTTTTATCTACTCCTTGTTTTTATTTTTAAATTCCATCTACAGTGGTATATGTTCCTCTGTTTATTGTTATGTATTTTCCAATGTCAGGAGAAGTCTAAGGTATGTCAGGTATGTCTTTACTACATTAAGATTTTTTTTTCCACCTGTGTGAGTCCAGCCAACAGGCCTCATTAAGCAGAGAGGCTTTTGAAACTTGAGAGACCTTGCCTTTAGTATACTCGGTGTCATTACTGGGTGTTAATGAGGTTGGCCTTTGTAATCAGTGTGTATATGTGTATCTGTTTGTGTGTGTTAGATGGGAAGGAGGCGATTCTCAGGCTTGGAGGTGAGCCTAATGGTTGCGTTCTTACTGATGACGGTGGCAGCCGTCGTTCTCATTGCTCTATTTGCCACAGGAGAACCTGGGGTTGTTCAAAGTGGTAGGTGAACACACATACGTTGCATGTCAAGTGGCCTGGTAGCTCAAGGGGATAAGCATCAGACAGGGACCCCCTCTGACTGCCTAACCAATGACAACAAAGCTGATTATAATTATCTAAATTAAACTACATTTTGTTTACATGAAAACAATTCAAATGAGTAATAAAAAACCTAGACATTTATTGTGCTGTCCTCGCAACGCCTGACCATGTGAAGCTAAACAGCCAGCATAGAAAATAAAAGAGGTCTCCACACAAGGCGTGCTTTTCTCAATTTACTGAAGAACTTGTGAACTCTTTGCTTATTTCTTTTTTTTGTAACTGAACTTTACAGAGAAAGAAAAATAAATATCTAACACACGTCCCAATGATACACTAGCTTAAACATATACACAATATATTACATTGGCGCTAGATAACACCCCGGTAAGAGCGCTCACTCGCTCACATTTCTGCATGTACAAAACTATGAGGACCAACGATTTTAGATACAGATATCTTACTCTGTACAGATTTCAAACCCAAAACACTTTAATAGTTTTAAGCATACATTTACTCTTGCTACTTATTAACTATGGACTTATTTATCATCTTATTTATGTGACTTAATTGCATTGTTCTTAACCTAAAGGCATCAGATACATTTTTGATGAATAAAACAGAGGTGCTACAACACCGCATGTCTGACAATACTGTGGTAATGTGTATTTATTAGGTGGGACAGACAAAGGCTTTGCACCTCAGTGTCCCATCATTTCACTGGGTGAAAGAGTAGACTGTTACCCTGACGGTGGCGCCTCAAAGGTATGAGTTACTGCAAAGCCAACAGTCTACACTGTAGGTCTTGTAAGGTAGCTGAAGATTTCATAAAAAGGTTTTTAATAGTCTGGATGATAGATACCATCAACTATCTCTCTTAAACAGCTAAAATGTGAAGAACGTGGATGCTGCTGGGAGCCAGTGGATGCGACAAATGTTCCCTGGTGTTTCCTCTCGGCCAACCGTGGATACGCTGTAGAATGGACAAAGCAACCAAATCCTTATGGTAAATTCCTATTTCCCACCTCTACTATCCCACTCATGCAGATGAGGACGTGTGAAAATATTTTTCTTTCTATTTTAGATATTTCTTAAAATTTGAAATCACTGCATTCAATGATTGTGTAAAAGCCTGGCCTGGTAGCTCAATGGGATAAGTTTAAAACTGGAATGCAGAAGGTAGCACAATTGAAATTCCAGCCCAGACTCTATGCCCATCAAGTGTCATCCAAGCAAAGTAAAGTAAAATATTGTTGGGCATTTGATAAAGTCCTGCCTACAACATTTTCAGTGATCCATAGTATCTGAGGACTAACTTTATGTGACAAATATGGTTCAACTCAAAATGAAAGACATCATTAAAAACAATCATTTCTCTTGTCTTGATGTCATTTAACGGGAGCATTACCAAAAAATTATTTTTCTTCAAATATTTTACATGCATTTTGTCAAGGTTGCTCATGTCTACAACACAAACAAGAGAACTGAGAACTAACTAAGGACAGTAAAGGTGTGCAATCCTCCCTTTGATCATACTGGTAAATGTATGTTACCAAGAAATGTGTGAGTGATTTTCAGATTCCCTAGCTACCTGATGAATTTTATATGTGCGTGGTTTTATTGTTGCAGTTTAATCATCACTGTAGGGAATAGATGCTTGTCGTGTTATGATTAAACGTGTTATTTATAATGCACTTGTGTTGACTGAATAACAGCTCTGCGCTGCTCTTCCAACAAATTTATCTGGATCCTGGATGTCTGTGGGACATGTTTAGATCAAATATATTGATCACCCACTCATACAGGGACAGTTGATAGGGCAGTTGACAGTAGTCCCAGGGTTGGGGGTGACCATTAGGAACCGTCCAAAGATGCACAGTTTATATGTGCCTCTAAGTGTTTTTTTTGCATAATTAAAAGAAATATATATATATATATATATAGAAATATATATATTATATATATATATCTGTGTTTCAATTTGCAGAACTGAATGCCCGGCTGAAACGAATGGCCTCTCCTTCTTTATTTGGAGCTGATATACAAGAGCTTGGACTTGATGCAGTAATGCAGTCAGACAATCGACTCAGATTTAAGGTACACACTGACAGACACTTCTTTGTTGTTTTTTGCTTGCACAAAAATCCACATTTGCATATGCGCATACATTCACATTTCTAAGACCTTGGGAATTGTGAGATTAATCTTATCTAGTAAAATTAATTTCAAAATATTTTTTTAATCAAAGGATGTTTAATACATGGTGTACAGAACAAAAGAGGAACAAAACAGTGACATCCACAACAAAGTACAAACATGTCTGTGAGACATGAGGCCACATTTACACTGCCTGTACGATTTGTTCCCTTTCCCTCAGATCTATGATGCCAACAGCGAGAGGTTTGAGGTCCCCCATGAGCATGTCAACACAAGACCCAACAGTAACCCATCCATCCCTATCAGCAACACACTGGAGATCACACAGAAACCCTTTGGCCTTATTGTACGCAGGAAGGAGAACAAAAAAGTCCTGTGAGTGCTCACTGTGTGTGCTTTTTTCTATTAGATGGGGAGAGGATGTTTGTATCACATTATTTGCCATGTGAACGGTGAAGGAAAGTAAAGGGTCAGTCAGTTGATGTGTGCAATATATTCATCAAAAGATTCCATCTTGTACTGTATATTGTAATATTCTACCTCTTAACTATGTAACTAACTAAATAATTTGCAATGCCTATTCGATTTTTAACTTATTGAAGCCCAGCCAATCCATGGGGAACCACCACATTAAACAAGACCATTTACAGAGTTTCTGTGAAGTGCTCACTAGGGGTTATACAATACCATTTATTTTTTAAATAGGGCTCCTCTATTAAAGGAGGCCGGTGATTGACGTCATACAAGTCTCTTAATCATAGTGATCCCATTACAGAAAAGCTTTGTGAAAGATAAAATCGTACAGTTTGTTATTACATGCTAATTTCATATTTTATAAGTAAGGTGTAAAATAAAAATCATTAGTGACAAGCAGAGACCACAAATTATTAGATTTTCTTTCATCCCATTTCAACCTCATTTCATAGATTTGTATTGTACTTTATGTACTGGTATTTGTTTTTGTATATATACTTACTTATTATAAAATAAACAATTCATTTCAGTAAAACTCTGCTAGATAGATTAAGAAAAAGAAAGTTAAATGACACTCATAATTACCTATTACAGAAATTTAAAATAGAAGTTACTTAATAAAGGCCTTTATTGATAGTCATGCAGCTCCGCTTAATGACCTATTAAAGACAAATGCAGGCATTCTTTCTTCCTCCTCCTCGTTATAGTGTTTGACATGCCCAATCAGTACAAATAATTAACATTTTAAATTGTCATGGCATTATTTACTGCATTTACAGTCTTTACTTGTATATTTTGTATCGGCCTTTGCTCTGACAGTTGTATGCAGCTCAAGCAGGCTTAGCATTTCAACTACCAGTGTGTGTCTTGTTTTGAAGGTTGGAGAAATGGCACCCAGAGGGCTTATTAGAGCTTGATGGGATGGTCTGTCTTCTCCCTGTTTTTTTCCTTTCTGCACCTCAACTCCTCCACATGTCCTTGTCTCATTCCTACTCCCACTCTCTCTCTTCTCACCCCTCATGTCACTCTCACTTTCTTTCTTACTCCTTTGTCTCTCACATTTTATGTCTCACCTGTTCTGTCTCCCGCTCATTCACTTTTTCACACATTTCTGCTCTCGCACATGAACTTGGCTTCTCTATTCCCAGTGGTGATCAACTATTTTTTTCATTTAGGTTTGATACTACAATCGCTCCACTGGTGTTTGAAGACCAATACCTACAGCTCACAGCAAAACTCCCATCCGATAATGTTTATGGCCTGGGGGAGCATGTGCACACGCAGTATCGTCATGACATGAACTGGAGAACATGGCCAATCTTCAGTAGAGATGGTTTCCCTAATGGGGTGAGGAACATCTCACCTTGTTATACCAGATACGTACAATTAGATCTCCTATACCTTAGATGTGTTAATATACATTTACTAGTTAATTGAAATGTGCAATGCTTCTCAAATAAACTTTTAACTGATTATCTTTATATCTGATTAGGTATTAGGCACATCTTTCCTAAACCTTTTACTTTGCTTTCTCTGCAGGGAACACATAACCTCTATGGACACTATCCCTTCTTCCTCTGTCTGGAAAATGAGACAGGAAAGTCATTTGGAGTCTTCCTAATGAACAGCAATGCCATGGGTAAGGACAAAGACACAACATGCCAGTAATTGAGCACACATGAATGCTCTCACGTGTAAGTGAAAAGACAATGACTCAGAAAAAAGATACAAAAGTACATATTCTGAAAAGACAACACTATGATAAAACGACACATACCCCAAAAAATTCTCCTGAACTTAATAAAAAGAAAGCATGAACATACAGTGTACCTTGGTGCATAAACATTAGCAAAGGAAAGTAAACCAAAATGATTTAGGAGCACATGAACCAGCAGTTACATGTAATCCTCATAACTCAAATGGATTCACTGCTGCCCGATTTGAAAGATGTGCTGGCAAATCAAAGAGAATATTGCATGGCTGTTTTAGTCCATGAAGGCAGTGACTGAAAGCAATAGGAATGCCCACTGACACGGTTCTCTTGCTCTCATCTATGGTGTCCTTATCCAAAAGCTTTTTTTTTGGTTCCTCGTGGGTTGTCCTGACTGATGTCTGTTTGTTTGGATTGTACACTTAAAAGTTTTCACAGGAGTAAAAAAAAAACATGAGGGAAATACTGTAACAATATAACTTTCCAGGGTTATGGGGAGGCGACTTCAATCACAATTGGGCAAGAGGCATGGAATGGGTTAAGAATAATAGGAATGTTACGTTCTGTACCTTGTGCCATTTATTCAGAGGTGACTCTGCAGCCTGCTCCAGCTGTGACCTACAGGACAATTGGAGGAGTCCTTGACTTCTACATTTTCTTTGGAGACACACCAGAGCAAGTGGTGCAGGAGTTCCTCGAGGTAAGGCCTGGCTGTGTTTTTCTAAAATATGCAAGGAAAGGTTTTCTGGGCAGCCATTGGTGTGAGTTGCATTGGCACGGCAAATGTATTAACAATATGTCCAATTATGGTGTCCAGCTCATTGGCAGGCCTGTGATTCCTGCCTACTGGTCACTGGGTTTCCAGCTTTCTCGGTGGGACTACGGCAGCCTTAGTGAGGTCAAAGCAACAGTGGAGAGAAACCGCGCTGTGGGCATCCCATATGTAAGACTCTATTTGTTTATTTCTCAGACTATATACCAGACAATCTGTCTTCTAAAATTACTGTCAAGACTATTTCAGTCCCCCATACTGGTATGATTTTCATCTCATTGTTTACAGCTGAACGTGTGTTACATAACTTACGTTACTATATTATTCGCAATGTTACATAAATGTGCTTTCAATGTTTGGCAATGTCACACTCACCTTAGATTTATGTTGTTATTCTGTGTTTGTCATAACAACATAAATGTGCAACAGTCTCATATGATGATACAAGGTTCAAGGTGCAGCTGGGAGTTCTCATTCATACGCCCCATCATTACAGTGGTCAGGGTGCAATGTGCACACAGAGTATCAGAAGCACAGTAACAGTCAGTTACACTCTAAGAAATTAAAATGTGATTTGCTCACATGTCAAACACTGGAAGACATTTTAGAAGGTTACTGGATTTTTCTTTTCTATAAAATGTCAAATTTTATTTTTATATAGCATTTTAAAAACAACATCCTGTTGACCAAACTACTTAACATAGAATATAAATGACGAGAAGAAAAGAGATAAGAGGAAAAGTTAAAAACAAGTTGAGCGTTCAAGAGTAAGAAGAGTAAAATTATAATTGATCACAAAATATGCACTCATGGACAAACAGTGTAAACTCATACAGTGACAGTACAATCTACTATACGTATTTCAGAGTGAAGAAAGTGAAGGAAATCCATGCTTCAGCTTGTGCACCCCTTGCTAAATCTGAACTACTCATGCACTACTGTGTGTTTTCAGAGGCAAGCACCCTAACCACTACACTATCTGTGGAAACGTGATATGAAGCTTGAAGCAGGAGTTCGACAGACGGAGTGATAGGGATGGCCTTTAGCTTAGACGAGGTAATCCAGCTTTCTGTCAAATAATGGAGAGTCTGCTGGGCTCTGTAGGTTCAATCCTAGGACCACTATTTTTCAAGCGTCACTGAGTGTTAGCGCTGATCAAAGATCAATCGACTAAGTTCCTTTCACTATCTCATTTATCCTGATCTGAATGTTAAACCTACTCGAACACCTCTTCCATTCGGAGACACTTGATAAATACCAGTTCTGGTTGACATTTCCTTGGGAATGAATCGTACTGCTTATCTTCATTTGAGTCTGTTGTCACTGTAAGAGTCATCTCCAGACTGATGTTTGATGTACTTTTCACTCCTTAATTACTAAGGTAAATGCCTCATTCCAATCTTTATAAGTCCCTAAAAACTGTATCACATCTCAGCAATGATGACACCAATCAAGCACTCCGTTTGAACTCTGTCTTATCTAAATATCCACTACAAACAAATTTCCAAACCATTTGAATATTTCACTCTGATAATCTCCAGTCTCTCTTTCATACTCGAAGACATTAGGATGCAGCTGCTTTCTCTCCTGCTATACTCAGGGACATATTTGATAACCATTAGATAGACCACAGAGGGCATTATCACATTCTGCCTAATACGTCTGGAGCTGATTACCGTTAGAGGAAGGATCTGGCAGAGCCTTCCAAACCATCTGCTCTATCGATATGAAGTAGATTTTGGCAGACAACAGACAGATAGAGAGCGAGACTAAAGTCACACCCTGGCAAAAAAGCAAAGAAAGTGTTAGCATCCCCATTGTCCTCCCAAGGTTTTAGCTGCACATTAGCTGAATGTTTGCACTAACATTTGATCTTCACTTGTCCAGCAAAGGCAAGTCATAACACATGCTAGAGATAACTTTTATTATTTACTCACCCTGCAAATATTTTTATTAGCCTGGCACACGAGGAAATATACAGTGTCAGCGTTATACTGAAAAAGACACATTTTGGCTGTTCCCTTGTTGAGCACAAAATAGAAGCTTGAGAGGCTAAATTTAGGAATATTTAAAAGTTTTTTTTATTATTACACTGATTTAAATCAGATTTTAATGCCTTGCAGTCATGCCAGCATTGAGCATTACCAGTTACTGATTATTCAACCTGTCTGAGTTAATAAATCTGGCAGCTCAGTGGGTTAGGGCAGAAGGCTGGGATGCAGAAGGTGTCAGGTTCGATTCCCAGCCGCGGCCCACAGCCCATCCCCATACCAGGTGTGTCCTTGAGTAGGACACTTAGTGCTAGCTCCCCGGGTGTGGCCTGTAGCTGCCCACTAACCCACTGAGGGGGATGGGTTAAATGCAGAAGGACACATTTCACTGTCTAACCATGTATGTGACAAATAAAATTGTCTTTAAAAAATATATTTTTATTACTTTTATTTTTATTTTAATTTTTATTCATATTCATGTTCTTCTCTTCATGCAGGACATTCAGTACACAGACATAGACTACATGGAGGAAAAGAAAGATTTCACCTATGACAAAGTCAGGTTCAGCGAGCTGCCTCAGTTTGCCGACTACCTTCACGAGAAGGGACAGAGATACATCCTTATCCTGGTAAGAAACACCTTTATTCAAAATTATTTATGTAGTTGGTGGATAAAAGGACAAATCCAACTTTACATACTCCAGTTTGTTTTTTGAATAATTGTATTACATGCTAAATATTGGTGCAATATTGATGTCAATATAAATTAAGCATGAGTTACCTATAATGAAGCTTAACAGCAGAGTTTTTTTTTTGTTAGGGTAAAGTTTTCTCCAGGTTCCAGATAAAAATTAAAGCACTATCATATAATAACAGTTCTGTTCTTCTAAAGTTCTCTAAGCGTATCCCTTTGTTTCTAGGATCCTGCAGTAGCTACCACCAAACTGATTGGAAACGCTTCATATGAATCCTATGATCGTGGGACTAAGATGAATGCCTGGGTCACTGAAAGTGATGGGAAAACCCCTCTGGTTGGAGAGGTGAGCTCCATTTGAGAGACACTTACACATGCATATAAATGAAACAACACACTAAGTTGTATCTTAATTAAGTTCTTATAATAGAATGGTAAAGCCATATTTTTCCCCATCATACATATTGTCCCATGTTGTGCAAATAACAGACATGCACACACATTGTTACTGCAATAAGTTTGTTTGATTGTAATGGTAATTAAATATTTTTATACATTCATAGATTATAAAGAAAAAAAACATTAGGCTTGCTTGCAACCATGAAAAAAAACTGCACAACAGCATATGGATTTTAAATTCAGATTTCTGTACTTTCTATGCGGTACTCTTATATCAGGAGGGCAACACCAAATCCATCCAATTGAGTTTATATCAGGTCTAATGTGCTGTCAACAGACACCGTTTATCACTTTACAGTGATGAGCTACAAGTTAGAAATCTGCCTTATGTGTAATCCATATGATTCCAGGAACATGTCAATAATCTGCAATACAATTATCGACCAAACAAACTTTTACTGTATTGTTACATTATACTATTGGTTAAACAAAAGTTCCTGCTGAGTGTAGGTAGGATTACACAATCAAATGCAGTGTTACTGCACTAAAGGTCTGATATAATCTTTGCCACTGAGTTGCATTTGAAAATACAAATATTACATACAAAATAAAAAAAAAATATGTGTGTATGCATATGAAGCTCGATCATCACAGTCTCCACAAATCCATTATGTCCTCTAATGGAAGTTCAAGCATCTGGTATGTTATTTGTTTAAAAAGCTCTCCCCTGAAGAGAGGGTGAAGGTTGGGGGTGGTGTGTTGCTTCCATGCTTTTATACTGGTTTTTGATTACACACACAATTAGGACCTGTCTTTCTGCTAATCGTTTCTTCATGCTGCTTATAACAGGTCAAACATATGCATTGATTCTGCATTAGTGTTTAATCTTAAAATGTTCTGCTTCACTGCAGCATGGATTAGATATGCAAGTCTGTGTTTGTGGGAGAGGAACAAATGTCTGCATGTGCATCTGTGTGTATCTGTCTAAATGAGAAGTTATTCTTGGCTCTCTGCTCTGTCTGCACACATATGTGTGATCATAATTGATTCCAGTCTTATTTCCATATAAATGTATGTTTCTTGCTTATGAAAACAGTAAGGCCATTGCAGAATAACCTGTGCGGTTGCTATGTAAGACATAAAGGAGATACCAGCAGCAGGCCGGTATTTATTCTTCTTTCAAGACAGCTAATTGCTCACTAAGATAAGGATAACGGGTTTTCCTGGTGGCCCATATGTTTCAGTGTGTGAGTAAAATCATAGCAGGACCTCACTCGCACAAATGAACTGTTGAGATCACAGAGGTAAAAAAAATGGATGAGCGTAAACAGAGCAGTAGGAAGAATAAAATGATTCTGTGTGAGTTTAAAGGCAGGAATGACGGACAGAAACACAGGCAGACAATAAGGCAGGCAAAGACAGACAGACACAAATAATAGATTAGTGGGAACGTACAGGGAGACAGACTGGCTGTCTTTCTGAGTGGTAGAGTGACAGGCCGGTACACAGGAAGTCAGGCATAGTGAACGACATGGGACAAAAAGACAGATTACCGGGTAAACACAAAAAAGGGACAGACAGGATGGAAGGTAGAAAAACACTTTGGAACGAGGAAGGCTGAGGGACAGATTGAGACAGGTAGAAACGGGGAGACAGACATGCAACGACAGAGATAGGCAGACTGACAGAACAGCATAAAAAACAGGCAAACACTCATAAAAACAGAGTGAGATATGCAGCTACAAATGCCAGCAGATTTGTTGGAAGTGTTTACTGCAGTGTCAGTATTAGTAACCAGCTGGAGATGCCAGAGACAAAATCTAGAGGTAAAGGATAGAAGACATTACTGGATAAAGAATGATGGTAACTGTGAAGTATTTTCAATAAGCTCTGACCTTGGATTTCTGACCACCTGCCAAAAAACATCTGCCTATAAATCTGTGTGCGCGCGCGCGTGTGTGTGTGTACACGCACATCTACGCATACATAACCATGATTCATGTTTTAGCAACAAACTGGGCTGTAATTGGCAGTGGATGTGAAGGTTAAAGATAGCTAGTGTGGAGCAACCTTGAGATGGTGCTGTACATAAGAGTTCACATGCAGATGCTCTCAGATTCACTCTCTCTCTTTCTTTCTCTCATTCTCTCTCTCGCTCTCTCTCGCTCACACACACACACACACACACATACAATAATCGCCTTTCTCTGTGAATTAATCATTTTTTTCCCAATACATGCCATTAAGGATGACTTCTAACACAGTCACGTCTACAGATTTCTATTGCATTATCGATTTTTCCTCTCCTGTTTTCTTCCTCAACTTGTCTGTTACTCGATTCCCTTTCTCCTTCACCATCTCTCTCCCATTAATCCTCTCTTACTTCAGATTGCTTTTGTTCTTGTTCTGACATTTGTGCCATGCTCTATGCTTACACCATGATGTCCCCTCATTTATTGTATAAATGTGCCATATTGTATAGGTCAGTCTCTCGCCAATTAAATGTTGCACGAGCTCTTACATAAAATGAATGACGTCCCTCTGTGAGAAAATGTGCTTTAACAGAACAACACCTGAAGAGAATACTTTCGGTAGGGAAGCAAGAAGAAAAAATAATTGTAATGTAACAATGAATCTCACATCCTCTGACTCTCAGGTGTGGCCAGGAGAGACAGTATTTCCAGACTACACCAGACAGAGCTGCATCGACTGGTGGGTTGATGAGTATGAACGATTCTCAAAGGTGGTCAAACATGATGCCCTCTGGATTGTAAGTGAATTTTTAAATACATAAACTTTAGGTGTGTATTTACTGATTAGCTGTTTACTACCCCCCAACAAAATATTTTGCAGCTATTTACACACACAGGAGCAGTGGCCCTACTTGCTTGTAATTTTTAGTGGCAATTACTTCACCGTGGTTTGAACATTGAGGCCAATAAAAAGCACCGACATCCGGCTGACACAAAAATAGGCTGTAATTGATATTTTATTGTTAACGATCCCTCGACTGAAAATCTGGATTTTTCATTACTCAGGATGTCTTACCTCAAACATGAAAGTCAACCACAGTCATTTTAGCAGTGTTTCTCAGGGGGAACTACATTTTTGTAGCATCTTGATAGAAAGCTCATAGATTCACAACACACACACACAATCATTGAACTATTGCCATAAAGATTTATTGTACTGCAGTTTTTTTTTATCAAACAACGTGATCGTGATCCGTGTGGTGTATTTGCAGGACATGAACGAGGTGTCCAATTTCAAGCAAGGCTCAAATAATGGTTGTGGCGTTAACAACCTCAACTACCCTCCCTTCACTCCAAGTAAGTCACACATAATCACTTTAGTAATGTCAATATCTAGAATTTGTGTGTTACCTCAGAGACATGGTTGTATAGTCTGTTTCCTTCTTAATGTTATGACTGTATAGGTTACCAAATTACAAAGAAATAGAGGATGTGAACGGCCAAAATGCCGTGTTGATAAATTAGCCACAATAGCTTATGAGGTAAGTTCAGGTCCAGAGGAAAACTCATCTAAAATAGTGACTCCCTGGAGAAAAATTTGGAAATGACTCTTCTGCCATGTGTTTTATTCCAACTGTGTCCCGGACAGGATGATCATAACTGAGAAAGGCGAGTTCCACCGATGCCACCTTTTTCTTACTCGTCTCCTTAGTCATCCTCTTCCTCCATTGCTTTGTCTCTCGTTTCCTTGTTGTCCCCCACTTCCTATTGCAATATCTATCTAAGTCTCTCTTGTTCTTTGGGTTCCCTTTCTTCCTTTGTTCTCTCGTCACTCTCCTTCCTTTACTGCAGCCTATTTTGCATTCACTCCAGCTTTCACCTTACCCCATCTTTTTACCTGTTTCTTCTTTTCTCTTCCCCAGATATTCTGGATAAGTTGATGTACAGTAAGACTCTGTGTATGGATGCCAAGCAAGCCTGGGGGAACCATTATGATGTCCACAGTCTGTATGGGTACTCTATGGTGCTGGCAACTGATTTGTGAGTACATTCACAATCAATGACAGGAGTTCGGCCAGGTTGTGCTACAGTACAGAGGCTAAATTGCTGCCACCACTTCAGGGCAAAGAAGCTTTGGCAAGAACAAAATGATGTGTAGACACAAAATCATTAAAATCAAGTGTTGTAGAATTAAGAGAAAAGGTCCTGGCACAGAATTATGGAGGTCACACGCAAAAGTGCAGCCGAGTGATGTATAAAACTTTAACATATGGTATGTTACAGGAAAAATATGGTTTAGTGAACTGCATACATGACCTGTTATCGTTTCAGAAATGCTTGTTTACAGTAGTGGAAATATCCCTATGAATATATATATACAGATCTTTGCTTTAATATATTACACCGTTGCTCTAAGTTTTAAATATTGGCACACCTGGATTAATATTGCAGTTGTTGTCTTGTGTGTCACCCAGCTACAAGAGAGTACCTTTAGCCACACATCATCAATATTTTGAGCCTTGGAAGCAAGAATGTTCTGAAAACTGATGTTATTAATATGCTTCCATAACAAAATTTCACATAAGCACAGAGCAAAGGAGATTAACTAGACCCTATCTGAAAAGCTAAATAGAAATACTCACGATAGTCAGATGAGTACTGTAAATACAAGGAAACCTGGCACATGAGCAAGTGCACCACAAAGGAAACACTTAGATGTCACAGAGGTATAAAGGCTGCAGTCATATTTATCTTAGTGCAGAGATTTCTATAGGCTTTAAGTCCCCAGCTGTTCATTTTCCACAAGGCTAAAGTTGGGATGAGTTGCCAGAATTCTAATACGTGTTCTAATGTTGATTAGGTTGGTTAATTAGGAAGCAGCACAAACCTGCACTAATGGGTTTTTGGATGATACAAAAGGAGACACTATGAGGATAAACCTATGCAATGTACATTCACAATTACTCAATATATGATATACTAAGGTTAAAAGTCAAAAAGTATATTAAAAAAACATTTAATTGTAACAATAACAGTAACATTCAAATTAATGTTATTATATATTTGTTATGTTAGTATAAGTGTTCTGTCACCTCTTATCCCAGTATTCTATGCTGATTCATCACTCCCATATTCTTCTAAATGTACCTCACAGGTCAATTAAAAGTCATTTAAATAAAAGCCAATGTCACTTTTCAGATGTTACCTTTTACCTAAATGAAGCCTCGGCATTGCTTAGTAGAGTGTCTGCAGAGTATGGTGAACATCTGTCAATACAACTACTTGCAGCAAAAAAGAAGTTTGTTTTACGTTCCACAGAGAAGCAATCCTACCTCTGACAGCCACACACTATATGCAAATAAAATATATACACATACATTCAGGATATACTGTTTATATACACGCGAAGACCTTGTAAAATATCTCTTCTAAACTCGACTTGCTGACTCACTGACTCAGTGTTACAGCTATCTCATGTTTCCTTTGTCTCTTTTTATCTTCCTCCTTCTTGTCCCTCGATCCACTAATCAAAATGTACTATTGGCAGGAGACACTTTATAAACATCATATGGGTTTTTTATTGCCATAGAAATCAATGTTTCTTTGATTTCCCTAGTAATAATGTACGCATTAACTTATAATAGTGTAGGAAAAGTACCACTAGCTCTGGTTGTGTCTCAGTAGCTTTCTTGCTGTACTACGTGTGAGCAGGTTTGAGTTTGTGTATGATATCAGTTTCTCCCTTGTGCTATGTGGGTCATTCTCTGCCCCTTTTTCATCTTAATGGCTTCTCTCTTTCTCTCTCTCCCTTTTCCCTTCCTCTCCTGCTCTTGCTCTGCATCTCCTCTTGCTGCCATCCTACCATACTATCCATCCCACAGTGCTCTGAAGCGGGTGTTTGGAGGAAACCGTACACTGATGTTGACCCGCTCCTCCTTCCCAGGTGTTGGAAAATATTCCGGTCACTGGCTAGGAGACAATGCTGCAAATTGGAATGATATAAAATGGGCCATTCCTGGCATGCTAGAATTTGGGCTCTTTGGAATTCCCTATGTGAGTAACAAACATGCACAAAAGGGTAAATATAGTTTGTATTGTTAGTGTTAAAGTTTAGGTTTGCATTAAACTCAAAAATGCTGTACTGCTCAGACTGCATAATTGCATATATATATATATACATTATATGCATCGGAACATCTTAAGAGCAGAGTGCAAACAAGCGGTAAGAAAACAAGAAGGGGTTGAACACATGCAAACAAATAGAGCGTTCCAGCTGTGCACGTCAGGAAGCCTCATAGATGCCATAGATTTAGATTCTCACTACAGACACACGCACATACACAAACACACAAAGAGGTAGAGCAGGATAAATGTGATTTGGATCGATTCCCTCCCACTGAGGGGGAGGGTCCCTGTGGACCGGCCGTTGACTGAAGGCTCTTTTTTGGACTCCACTGTGCAACTAATGTAAATAAAGATCACTGCCCACATCTACCATCTCCCACTAAATCTTGACCAAATTGAACACATCATCAGAAAATGCATTTTAAAAGACAAATACTATATGTAACCAGCCCATTTTCACCACTGCAGGAGATTTGTTGACCTCAGAGTCAGTTTATATTCTTACTGAAGGCTCCTGTGTTGACATTTATTATATATAGTACAAACGATTACTTTATTGTATTTGAATTTCAGCATACAATCTCCTGCACTGTAAACCTAAACACCTCTTTGTCTCAGAGTTTGTCCAAAGGCATGCAAAGTGTATGAATATAATTACTTAATCTCTATGTGCTACTGTACATCTTGGTGTTTTTAGATCGGTGCTGACATCTGTGGATTCTTTGACAACTCCTCTGAAGAGCTATGTCGCCGCTGGATGCAGGTGGGGGCTTTCTATCCCTTCAGCCGTAACCACAACGCTCAAGGCTACAAGGTATTGTAGCGTCATTTTGTTAAACAATGTGTATATTAGTCTGTCAGTTTTTGATTCGTGTATTACACAACCATTGTTTTCTCTAAGCAGCGGCGGGGCTTTATTATTACAATGTACAGGTACTATAAACATGAAGTGGTCAAAAATAGAGACCTAAGTCAGAACCCTTGGTGACTGTCACAACACAAACACTAGTACAACTGTGTTAGGAAATGGGAACAGTGAGACATCTGGTTTTGGGTTTGACACTTGGAATGTCAGCTGTTGAAAATGGTTATAGCTGCTGTGGGAATAGTAACACCAGAGCCTCAAATAAAAAAATAAGTAAGAAACTCAGCACCTTTCTGTAAAAGATGTTAATGCTGAATGATATTAACATGATAGATGCACAGCCGAATATTGTGAAATATCAATTCAAGATGAGCATGTGTCAGGGTGTTGAAAACACCTAACCACTTTGGTTGGAGCCTATCAAGGCTGTCAATGGGCAAGAGGCAGGGTACAGCCCTGGACAGGTTTACTTTACTTTACTTTCTTTTAGTTGCTAGAGACAGATTCACCACTCACCCTTATGGACAATTAGAATCACTAATTAACCCTAAGCCAGTGTTTCTCATAGTGGTCAAGGGAGCCGCGAAATGCATTGGAATCCATTTTTTCCATGCTGTAACGCTAAACCACCCCTAGTCGCTAGTTGGCAGTGCTCAAACTAATCAACGGGCTGTCTGTTTAACCCAGTAGAAGTAGACGACCCCAACACAAATGGGAGCCTCTCTGTGCAGAGTCAGAGCTCTGATGTAGAAGTAGAGATGGAGAAGTTTATGACAATCAAAAGAAAAATGACAGAGAAGGCAAGAGGCAAGTTTAAAATGTGACGGTAACCGACAAAAAAGCCTACGTAACACGGTCGGAAATGTGGAAAGACCCGTTTGTGTTTTCTGCCTAAAAACCTTGGCAGCAGACAGTATGAAACCTTGATAAAGGTAAATAAACAAAAATTAATAAATTAATTAAATTAACTAATTGAATTAATTAAAATAATAGTTTTTAATTGTTGCATCTCATTTTCTTCATTTGATTCGATAATCAGATTTGTGGTGCCACACATACAGTGGTTGTACAGATAAATAATTAAATATTATCTTGTTCTAAATCAGATTTCAATCCAGGGGGGCACAACAGAAAATAATTGAGAACCACTGCTCTAACCTAACACAACTGAATGTCTTTGGGCTTTTGGTGTTTGGGTGGAAGCCACAGCACCCGGAGAAATCTTCGTGCAAGCATGCGGAGAACATTTAAGCTCCATGTACAAAGGCTCTTGGGCGCCTGGTGGATTTAACACATCCCTCTCTAGCTGTGCAGCCTTTAATTAATGTTATGACAGGCACATTTTGACTCATCTTTAAATGTATCTATATTTGCTGGGAACCTGTGTATTTGCTCTTACGAGGTAAATCTTTAAGCTGCACAAACATAAATACTGAACATGTGATCAAATGTCCTTGATCTCCTGTTGCAGTTCAAAAAAAAAAAAGTTGGATCAAAACTGTGGATTTGGAGCGTCCTTGCATTCCTAAAAGATAGGCCTAGCTCTGGTAGCTAATTCACTGGATAGGTGCAGAGGCACTACAACAATACAAAAACACTCTGATGGTGTAACCAGTCAGAAATTCACTAGTGAAAAACTAAACCAATACAGGGTTAGTATCAGTCTGTAGTTACGCCTGATCACATTGCTGGAGCTAAAAAGATCAGCTAGCAAAGTGTGAGAAAAAGGGCAGTTTATTGTTACCAGGCAACTACCAAGCCACTGCCCTAAGCCCAGCTACTATTCAAACACCAATGCAAACATCCATATAAACATACAATGCATCATTGATTTGAACATCAGTTGAGTAAACGAAAAATAAGTCATTCAGCAGGAGGGCACTAACTCAGTAAGGTTGTACATGTACATGTACATGTTGTTGGGAGTGTTGTGTTGCTGATTAACTTAGTGTACACAGAGGGAGCCAGATGAAAGTTCAGTTTGTATCAACAGTAGGTTTCGACTCACCACTCCTTCACCTTCACTCCCATGATGGGACTACTTATCAGTGAACGGTTAAAAGGGTTGGCGTTGCAAATAATAATAGTGCCAACTCTCAACAGGTCTAGTATTAAGGTTATGCAGAAGAGAAGGATGTTACAATTTTGAAAGTCTCAATCCATATCTGAACGTAGAGACGAGAGAAAAGACTCCGCTGAGCACGTAACAGTGTTTTTATTGATGTTACATACAGAACCATTGCTGTAGACAAACCCCACATAGAAGCATGAAAATGTATGCTGTAGCAATATTCTTCATGTCCCATTTCCATGCTCATCACTGCTGCAAAAACAGCACCGCATTGAGGACGGGGGTGGGTGCGTGGTGGGGGGGCATGAAGATGATGAATTTGAAGTACAATTTCTACTAAACAAGACAGCTAATGTGTGACCTTTGCTTTGCCCTAATCATGGCTCTCATCCTACAGCCGAGCAGGCTAATCCAAACACACAAACACACACACAGTCACAGAGGTGCTGAGGGCACACATGATTAGCCAGATGAGAGGAGCACAGCCTGTTAGCAGCTCATCACGCTTTCACTCTCCAGTATGAAATGAATTAAATCATACTTCTGTTTCTTTTTCACACATTGTTTTAATTTATTTCATTCTAAGCTATGTTTTGCAAACTCTGCTTTTAGTGTTGTTCTAAAAAATAGTTTCCATTTAAATCTTGACTTTTTTCACCATCTCTCACTATTGTTCATCAATTCATTGTCTTTAATCCATCTTTCTGTCTCCAGCCTCAGGATCCAGCTGCGTATGGTGCGGACTCATTGTTGGTGGAGACCTCTAAGCATTACCTGATGATTCGTTACACACTTCTGCCTTACCTCTACACACTCTTCTACAAAGCCCACACCGCTGGAGAGACTGTTGTACGCCCTGTTATGCACGAGTAAGTTATTTGACATTGAATCTTCTGTCATGTCTGGGAATAATAGAAATTTCAGCTTTGGTTTTCAGTAACATGGTGAACATGTGAAAAGGCCATAACTGCTACTTCATGTTCATAAA
Organism: Microctenopoma steveboyesi; assembly: GCA_032359275.1. Taxonomy (NCBI): domain Eukaryota; kingdom Metazoa; phylum Chordata; class Actinopteri; order Anabantiformes; family Anabantidae; genus Microctenopoma; species Microctenopoma steveboyesi. The sequence goes on along the minus strand of JAUMHF010000005.1, from coordinate 11,195,468 downwards.
TTCTACTATGAATACTGAAAATACTGAGTTTTAATAGAGAGTCACAAAGCTGAGCTAACAAATTACCTGCGAGGCATCTATAGAAACCTTACACATCCTATAGCTACTGAGGCAAACCAAAAAGCCCGAAACGTAACTTAACCTGGTCAATACTGTCCCGAGACAGTATACATATATAATGTAATGTAAAATAGCAGTGGTTTTAGAAAGCTGGCGTACTGTAATGTATGAATAAGTATTAATTATTAATTAAATATACATTATTATTTGTCACTCCCAAGGTTCTTCTCTGATAAGGCCACTTGGAATGTGGATCGCCAGTTCCTCTGGGGAAAACATCTACTCATCACTCCTGTGCTTGACCCGGTCAGTCAACATGTGAACCACGAAAAAGAAAGAACAAAATAAAATAGACACACATGTATGACCATGGGTATGGTCAAAACACAGAGATATATACAGTAAATATAGCAACTTAATTGGGAATTGTGTATGTCTTGTGATGCAGATGAGATGATCAGTTAATCACACACACACACACACACGCACACGCTGACCTCCACTGGGAAAACATGACATGGGATTTTCTTTGTTGCCCTCCCTTCCTCTCATCCTTCTTTCTTCTCTCTTCCTCATCCTCCCTCTTTTCTCTCGGTTCTAATGAGAGCGCTGACCTCATTACTAGCAGATTAAAAGTGTAGATAGCAGTGTGTGGTGTGCGTTTGTCTGTGTTTGTGCGTATTGACGTGCGCCTGTGTGTACGTATAAATATGCGTACTTGTACGTGCATGTGTGTTTGTGCGTATGCAGCGATCGCGGTTATGTCAAAGTGGCCTGATTAATAAGCATTTGAACATGGCCTCTTGTGAATTTTAAAATAGTGAAAAAGCAAATTGGATTCATAGAGGGGCTGGGGCATAAAGTAGCTTCAATCAGTGTGATTGTGGAAAAGTTCATAATACAAAAACGGCAGGTTTGAGCCTACCTCAGGGTTTGAGCTATCCCAAGGGCTCGAAAAGGTAAAAGCCATAAGATGGTTGTGCAGGTTTTTAGTTTAATGAATTACAACCATAAATTAGACTAACACAAAGAGAAATTAAAAGTGACCCTACTTTTAGACCTTAGCAGGCCGGAGGCAGAGCAGAAACTGAGAAGGTAAAAAAAAAAATCCATTATCAATGGGTGTGTTCAGGGCATGCATCAATTATGACCAACCGTTAATTTTCTTTCTCCTTAAAAGCAATGTGCCCTGCACCAAAGTGCCCTGATAATTGAATGACTGCGATATAAAAATGAATCTCCAAGGAGGAAAATTATGACCTTGCTTGTGATGGTGCAGAAATGTCATGAATGAATTTTCAGTACATTAGACAAACTTGTTCAGGAATTATATCAAATGCTTGCTCACCATACTGCAATGGCCTGAAAACTGTGTGTGTGTGACATGGATGCATTCAACCCTACAATTCTCACTTAATGCATCATGGCACATTCTGACAGCTCTATGTCTGAAAGTAGCTACTCACAGCACAACCACATGTGTACAGTTGGAATGAAAACATTTTTACGTTACTTTTATTTCCTCTTGGAGGAGTTGATCTGTAAAATGAAAGTTGGCCAGTATATCATCGGCAGACTTAGAAAGCTTGAGTTTCACTTTTTCTACAACAGTTCGTTGCAGAGAATATATAATACAAATAAGTAACGTAGCAGCACATCGAGCACACTGACGTACGTCTTGGAACTATTTTGAACCTCTGCTACACAATATGAAAAGCTTTGTTTCCAAATGACATGTGATTTGGATACACATGCATCTTATGTGGTGGCATAGTGCTGCTGGGCTGCAGTGCCATGGCTAAAGTCAGAGTGAGGGCAGGTGCTCGGAGCAGAGTGCCCACACTCTGTTACAGATGCATCAGGCTGTAAAGGGACACATGACGACAGTGTCAAGGGAGGTCACAGGCTGATCTTTAATAACCTTTCACATCCTACCATCATTTTCTCTTTACATTACTCTTATTTCGGTGTCTCTCTCTATTTATCACACCGTTCTCCCTTTTTCTAACGATGCTCATGCTCTATCATTCAGATCAGTCGATGCTTTAACCTTGATCTCTGTGATAAACTGGCAAGAACTCCTGCACTCTCTCTCTGTCATCCCCTCTGGTCTTCAGCCACACTTCCACTCACCCCCCGTTCTTGCCCATTTTTTTTTCAGCTTATCCTTTCATCAAACATCGGCTCCCTTTTCTCATCTGCATTCTCTTAATCAGCTGCTGTCAACTCACCCCTGTGATCCTGCTTGATTTCATCGCATCTCTCTCGTTCTTCCACTCTCATCTACCCCAGCTACTATGTGATCATTCTGCCAGTATGAATCTTTGACCCACCTGATCAAATGTTACCTTATGGCTATCTGAGCTTCAGTACTCTAAATAAGGATACAGACCTCATGCCCTGTCCCTCTCAGTCACAGTTAGCAGCAATGCTAAGTCCTGCAGTCTCTTTCCATTAGTCAGCAGGGTGAGTGATAGGCACCGCGAGCAAATCAGACACCAGAAAACGAGGTATAGGGGGAGCATCCATTTCCCCAGGCTGTCATCCCACGGGCTGTGCAGCTGTTGTGACAGGTGATTGGCCTCAGACTGTGACTGGGGCCCTTAAATAGGACATTAAGTCATTTCATTTGGTTACCAGGCCATTACGGCAATATGTCTTTATCATATACTCTTCACGGTGTTCCTCGTGTTTTTTTAGGTTTCTTCTGTTGCTTAAGCTCCTTATTGCTGCAGAGAGAGCTAGGGAGCGAGATGTTGGTGCTATCAACACAGATATCCTTAGCCTACAGTTGACAAAGTGCGTTTAGCAATTTGGTCTTTCTTCAGAAAGACCCGCAGTTCTCTTCCTTTCTCCTGCTGTGCTGTCTGTATTTATCTCTCTCTCTTCTTCTGTCCTGCCCTGTCAAAAAGAGCAGGGAAATGACAATGCTATCAAAGGCTTGGCGCTCCTCTATTGATTGTTCGTGCCTGTCCACCACCTTAAGCCATCAAAGGCTGTCATCTATCAGTTGTCGCTTGATGCTTTTCCATCAATGAAATGTTACAAGGGCTTTGTGGAAACTTCATATCAGATGATAGGCTGTTTTAAAATAACTTTCCTTGATGGGAATGTTTTATCTTCTTCTTATTTATCATTTTGTTGCAGTATAGTACCAGGAAATATCACTGTTTCCTTTGTGGTGCATTGTAACCTCTCTCCTCACATTTAGCCCTGAAAGATTAGAGTGTCACGATTGGTGCAGTCATCTAAGTCAAGTCCTACTCACTGAAAACAAAAATCAAACACAAAAATCAAACCTTCACACAGAGCTTGACACCTTTTGATGCCTGCTTCACAAATCAGGGGGAGATGATGTAGTATTTAAAATGAAAAGAAACAAACTATGTAAACAATATTTTACTCTAATTTTCTGCAGGGTGTGGACAGGGTGAACGCATATTTACCAGACGCTGTGTGGTATGACTATGAAACGGTAAGAACATCACTTCACAAGAGAAACATATATAATATACAGCACAATTATTGTATATTATTATTTTAATGATCGTACCACCTACATGTAGTAAACAGAGTCCACAAGACATCTTTAGTAGGAAATAAAATAATGGCTATGAAATTCTGTCTAATGGGAAGAACATGGGTGTTTGCTGCATATAAACAACTGGTTACATAAAGTTCTAAACAAAACTACTGCAAAGAGTTATATTGGGATTATGTCACATTAGCAGAATTAGCAGACACTCAAACAACATGTATCATGTCAAAGTCTTTGCCTCAAGTTCTTTGTTTGAGAGATGAGAGTGATAAGATAGAGCAAGAGTGAGGACAAAGATAGAGTGAAAGAGAAAGCTGAAACGAGAGCAGAGAGACTATCTCCCTGACAGAGAGATAAAAGAGGTGTTGAGTTCCCGTAGGACCTTATTTGGGCGTCACAGTGGCGATGTAAAGTGCCCACTGATCAGATGAACGATTAGATTGGCTGTCTTGCCGCCGGCCCCTTGTCCCAGTTGGTCCCCTGTGATTATCTGGGTAGGAGGATGGAGGAGTGGGGGAGTATTGATGTAGTGAAAATGACCATGAAAAAACAAGTTACAAGGAAAAGAAATAATGGCAAAACCAGATGGATGAAGGAGGGAAAACAGATGGGATGAGAGCTGAACAAAGATAAAGAAGGAAAAAGAAATATAGTACATAAAATATGAGAGAGATAGAAGAAATGCAGGGACAAGAAAGAAGGAGCAAAGAGGAGGGACAATATCCGTACACTATGTAGAGGAGTGGGAAGATGGCCAGCCAGCAGGAGTGAGAAGAAGGGAAAACAGGGCTAGAGAAGACCTCCTTAAGGCAGACAATGAGGGGGTGATAAGATCTGAAATTGCTTATAGACGCTCCACTAACTTCAGCCCACACACACCAATATTCTACTGTACTGCATAAAATGTCACACACACACACACACACACACACACACACACACACACACACACACACACCATGGGAATGGAGGAAAATGGGATAAAAAAAGAATTAGAGCATCACAAGAGAGAATAACAGGACGCGGAGAAGGAAGTAGGTAGAAGGAGAGTGAGAGAACATGGAGAGAAGAGGGTTTTAAATTGTTTTAGACTGGTCTGAGGATTTAGTCCTCAAGGGCTCAGAAATTAACTGTGCTCTATTGGGTTCCTCAGAGAAATGAGTACAGGGGCACAGAGACTGAGAGAGGATTTGTCTGCTCTTCTTAAGTAAACAGCAGCAGCACATACACAGCACAGTCACACAACACATTATGACTTCGAAATGAGAACTTAAATATAATAAATAATACATTTAGGGTATAATTTGTTAGCTAGTTGTGTAGCCATAATATGCTACAAGGCTGCAGTACTCTGCACTTCAAATGATGATTATTATTGACTAATACGTTAAGGTCCACTCCAGCTACAAATCCACTTTATCTCTGTGTTGCAATCACACTTTGATCTCTCACTGCACTTTGACTCATATGTTTATAAGTGACACTAAACTAATTTCACAACAGCATACGGTTTCTTCAGAGTAAAGCAAAGGTGCAAACAAAGTGAGGTTTGTGGAGAAGCCAGAGTAAACAACCTAAATGCTGGCCACACAAATCCAAGGCTATTTGCTTATATACCACTATACCGTTGTGTGTACGTGAGCGAAAGAGGGGGACAAAGGGTTTTTTGAATATGTTATCAATGATTCGATAAGCTTATGATTACTAATTGTAGATAAGCTTCATCTTCTCATGCAATCAGGTACAATACTGAGGAGTGAAAGTCATTACTGAGGGTCTGAGGTCACTATTAATATCAGTAGGTTTGTTTGTTTGTTAGGCTGTTACATGTTCTACATGCAACGTGGACCAATTAGTACTGTATCTCAGTTTTACAGTAACAGATTAATAAGTTATCCACTAACCCAAGTGAGAAACTTTCAGTTCCCTGGATTTCGCCTTCAGTGTTAAATAGGCCTAGAATTAAGCTGTGTTTTACCAGTGATAATTTAATGCTGTACACATCCAGTATTTCAAACCAGTGTTTCATTAACCTCAACCCCATGTCAAAGGATATGAAATAGACAGTAATGCCTGCAGAAGTAACATGGGGGAATGTAGGAGGGCTAATGGGTTCCGTCCCACTGTACCAATCAGATGGAACGACTGGCAGACCGCAGAAAGCTCGTTGAAATGTATCTACCAGCTGACAAGCTTGGCTTACACATCAGAGGCGGTGCAGTCCTTCCCACTCAGAGACCTGATGTCACCACTACATACAGGTAAATCACAAATGAGCAAAAACATAAACACGTATGTCGTTATCTTTTCTGGGAGTCAAGTGCTCATTTTTGCACAGATGCGGTGAATATGGTGTTTGAACATTTGTGTGAATTTATGGTTAAACCTCCTCTAGTCGCCGGAACCCTATGGGTTTGATAATTGCTCTTGATGACAACAACCAGGCAGCCGGGGAACTATTTTGGGATGATGGAGATTCCCGAGGTATTGCTTTTATCATTTTCTTTTTGAGTTTGTCCATGTGCTGATGGACCATTTGCATTTTGTTATTACCACTCATACAGCAATTTTTTTGAAAGTGTCTTATTAAGCACAAACAATTACATAAATGAGTGTGACTGTTCAAAGACTGTCAGTCAGCTCACACAACAAGTAAGGAGAGTGTGACTGTGTGACTGTGTCGGATGCCTCGGACAAACATCTGCTTTTTCTCTCTACATAGACACAGTTGAAACAGGCAACTACATCCACTACACATTCTCCGTTGTCTATGTAAGTTTTCTTCACATGCATCCAAAACATCTTTCAAACATATTCCTTCTGATCTGAACTCAAGTTCTGAGTTCAAAACCTCCAGAGACGCCTGACTTTCCCCAGTCCAAAACACCAAGTAAGATTGATCCATGTTAGATAGCTGAAGCTTTGTTAGATCAAGTAGCTCATGTTCCTGCTTCACAGAGCACTGAGGATTGCCTTGCATGTTTAATGTATGCCTGTGATTTTTTTCCCTGAACATTAGCATTACAGTGTAGTAAGGGGTTACAGACAGACAATCTATGAGGACATCAAATATGCGCTGGTTTCTTTATGTATAGTATACATACTGTTACATGGTAACTGCAAATACATATAAAAAGAACATATAATGTATGTATGCTTTTTAGGGACAACTGACAATGCAAGTGATCCATGCTGGCTACAAGGACCCGGACAACCTTAAGTTTGACACCATCACCGTGCTTGGGGTGCCTTATCCTCCCTTGTCTGTCTCTGTGACTCATATTGGAGCCACAGACACAGGAAAATCAGCTGTGCCAAACACAAACATACGATATGATGCAGATAAAAAGGTAAACACACACTTTTTTTTAAAAAACTACTCCACTCATTGCTGTGGGAACACATCAACGACAGCGTAGCTGCCATCCAAGAATTACTTCAGTGTTTTGCTGTATAGGACTGTACATTTAGCAGGTTACTAGAAGTATGACTCAAAAATGCTAATGCAATTTCTCTGTGTGTGCTAGTTGTGTAAACAGGTAACTGTTAAATGTTATAATACATTAATGCCGTGTTCTGTGTTGATTACTACATTACTACAATCTAAGGATCACTTCTGGTAAACAGGCTTTTTTTAAACTTCTAATCTATATTTCTTGTACTAGGTTGATCAACTTCATAATTAAAGGTTATTCTTATAATTAGTTAAACACAACTGTAAGTACAAGTAATAGAAAAAATGAAAACAATTATTATTTCTACTTTGTAAGAAAAAACCTTGCTGTACTGTTGGAGCACACACATGTAGGGTGGATGATTTCTGCAGTGGCCCGACCATTTGTTTCAATAAAACCAGGAATGAAACCATTACTGTAGATTTCAAGGTTAGCCTCTAAGTGAAAGAAATGATAACAATTTACATTAGCTGAGGATCATAAAAGCTTTGTGTGAGTGGGTGTGTGAGGAAAAAAAAAGAGTGAAAAGGTGAAAAAGAATGACTGTGACCAATAATCCTGCAGCCAGTGCCTGAACGAACGGCAAGCGTTTCTAAAGTGTCAAGAGGTTCCGTTAAGTGAGATTAGACAGATTTGCTTCGTGTGCTCGTGTATATTTGTGTGCACACGCATGTTCATGTACGCGTGATAGCGGCTGTGCTTGCGTAGATCCTCAAGGTCTCTCTGGTCACACACACACAAGCATGCATTTATCAAATGACTCTCAGCAGTAATCATTTCCTGGGGGTGAAGGGTAAATGTGCGGTTAAGCCTAAACTCTAACTTGTCATGTCCATCAGTCTTTGTATACTCAGTCAGACGAGGCCTTGAATTTAGCTCACAGCCACCAAACATCATAAGTCCCATGTAGACTCAAACAGCATTGTGCTTTGTTAGATATAGTCCCTTTTTTATATTTTTCACTGATTGCATTTTTAACCACTTTCAGCACACTGTAGCCTATATTCGACTGGCCTATTTTGCCTCTATATAGGCTGCTCCACTGCATTGTATAGTGTTTGTGTAAATTGCTTACTTCACAGTATCTGAACAAGCATTGTATTGCTTTCTTTTGTCTTCTCCTACCTTCTATTCAACTATTTTTGTGTCTTATTTCCTGCCATTGTAGTATCTTTGCATTTTTTCTCCTTTCTATTTTTTCTCACGTGCTAGTGTGTCCCGCTTTAGACATTTTCACCACACAGTTGATGAAGCTTGATTCCAAAAAAAGAATAAAAAATATATAATGATGACAACCGCACAGAAAAACATTAATAATTCTGAAGATCCCAGACGTTTACTTTCCAGTTGAGGATGCATCAGATGGCGACTGTAGTCACTAGAGTTAAAGGGGGTTCCTTGGGATTTGTTGTAAGAATGACTCATAATTCCCGACACAGGCTGTAGAAACACAGAGGGAAATTAACAGCTGTGGTATAATTGATAGCACACATAACGTCAAGGGTACATTCTGTCTCAGGAAAGCATCAGAGAGCTTAGTTGGATAAAGAGATTGTTCACCCTGTAGCAACTTGGGAAGAATGTTCCCAGGTTGGCATCCTTGAATAAATAATTACTACATCCTCCTGACTTTTTTCTCCCCTACAATTCATCAAATGCACAGGTTCTGTTCCTGCACGGCTTATCCCTGACACTTGGAGAGTCCTATCTGGTGCAGTGGGAAGTAGTGCAGGAAGAGTATCAGCGAGTTGACTGCTATCCAGAGGAGAATGCACTTGAGGCTGAGTGCATGGCCAGAGGCTGCATTTGGAAGGTGAGGGGTGACACACCGATGATATTTCCATTCACCATACACATTGTTTCTGTATTTTGAAAATACATATATTCTATGTCTTCTCAGCCAAGCGACATTGCTCACGTTCCATGGTGCTTCTACCCTCAAGACTATGGCTACACTCTAATGGGCTTTTTAGAAACCAACTCGGGCATGACAGCTGACATCACTCGAAACACAAAATACAAGAGCAGTGGTCGTCCTGAGTCTCCGGACATCAACATGCTCCGTGTTGAGATCCGTTACCACACCAGTGACATGCTGCAGTTCAAGGTGTGCATCTTTATTTGTATGTGCCAGTAATGGTGCATTCTCATTCGTATGTATATCAGTGTTTTCTCTTTTGTTCTTTCAATTGTACCCACTTGCTCACTCCGGATCCAGATCTGGGACCCGACCACAGACCGTTTTGAAGTTCCAGTGCCGCTGTCAGTCCCTGCTATTCCTGAGACTGAGGAGGACAGGAGGCTTTACAAGGTCCTTATTACTAAAAATCCATTTGGCATCCAGATCATAAGGAAAAGCACAGGAACTATGATGTGAGTCATTGAGCTTTTTGTTTTGCATTTTATCTGTTGCCATAAATTTTGCATTAACTGTATCATCATTTTTTATTTTGTTATCACCGACTTATTGATAAGTGCAGTTTTATCCCTTTTTACGTCTATAAATAAATACATTTCTAACTATTCAAACCATTTGAGTCTCCTCCGTTTTGGGCAACATAGATGACCCTATTAACGCGCAATAGAGTGAGACCGTGGATAGCAAAATATAGCTAACCCAAGGCAAGAAGCTTCTAGGCTGTAGACTTCTTTCCTGCCTGATTAAAGTAACCGTTCTGATTCAACTCGTGTGCCGCTGTTACACAATCAGATATGCTTCGGAAAGTTGCACTGTATATCAGCATCTAAAGTATTTTTCTCTTCTTCAGCACTTGCGGTGATGTCACATAAGCCAGTCAAGCGACAAAGAATCCTTTCAAAGAATATTTTAAAGCGAGGGTGACATTATTCTGTAGTTAAGCCTCCCATGTTTTTTAGAAGTGTCAGTTAAAATTTTACTAATTAAAATTTATGAAGCAAGTTGAAGGGATGTCTACAGTTCCTATGGGTTATTATGCTTATTTGTGTCAAACATGTTGTGAATAACTCCCTTTGACAATAATTCCCTCTCCCCTTCTCTCATTGATTTAATCCTCTGTCATTTCTTCTCAGCTGGGACTCCTCTCTGCCAGGTTTTACCTTCTCAGACATGTTCATCCAAGTGTCTACTCGACTGTCTTCAAAGTTCGTCTATGGCTTTGGAGAGACAGAGCATCTCACCTATAAACACAACCTTGACTATCACACCTGGGGAATGTTCGCCAAGGACCAACCCCCCGGTGTAAGTATCAAGCTGAAGCATGTGTGTGTAACTTTACACACATGTGCACATGCAGTACAGCATAGCATGTGTTTAGCTGTTATTAAACAGCACTTTTGATGCATTTTAACATATCTTCCCTGAAGTAATGTGTTGCTGGTAATGGCTTCCTTAAACAAAATATGACATTGACCTAGACCATTGTTTACAACAGTAACTTTTCCTTTATTTGAGCATGGGTGTGTTCCATCAAACCAATTTTGTGGCTGTTATGGCATGTGTAACAGAGCACCCAGCACTGAACGTCTTTGACATCACATCCTCTAGAGACTGCAGAGGTGACTTGTAAACAACCTGCCTGCACATTATGTAAACGTGTCTTTCTCTCGTTCATGTCACTTTGAAGCTTTGCTGTTGCTGTGAATAGTGGTTATAGAGTGTCATCATGTTTTCCCTACCGGTGTCAAGGTCAGACAGGGTGAGGGTTTCACATGCATCAGCATTATCAAGCCTAATTTCTGAGCTGTCAAGAAAGCCCCACAGGGTTCAGACAAATGTTACGGAGCCACTCTGAGGGGAATTAGAAGGAAGGAAAAATAGAAGCGTATCTCCTTTCTATAACAATATCAAACTGGATAAGAGACCACTCTTTTTTTACAAGACACACCAGAGTATGGAGTTTTAATTAGCAAAAACATGGTAAGATTGTCAGCATAGAAAATAACTCCTGCTAATAATAAACTAGACTGAGCTATGGGTTTACAGTTGTCATCGGTTTTAGTGTTTGGGGCAAATTTCCATGCTAACTGCCTCTTATCAATACACTATAGTCTGTCATTAGCAGTTTAAACCACTGTGAACCACAAAAAATGGACTATTGTACCATTCTAATAATTACTCAGCAGTTAAACAGAGGAAAGAATGAGTATATCAGGCAGAATGATTGAAGAACACCGGTGTGACCTTTGTTTGGTTAGTCTAAGTTAATACTGTCTTTTTTGAAACATTTTCCGTTCGTGTTGTACAGAGATAGTCACGAAGTTATACGACTGCAGCAACATAAAAGAGATATGGGTAGCTGTTGTCTTTGACTAGTACTGTGCATGGGACATGTGTCAGACACTGGAGGCAGATGAGTGTGACGAGTTTTATTGATTATATTTTTCTCCATCACCTCAAAATCCCTTTGTCATTGCCCAGTCTGTCCGGTTAGTAAAGTAAAAGCACACATAGCCTGGACAGATGTGTATTAAATGTGTGATATATTGTCATAGCGAATAGAAGTAAAAATGCTTTTGCTGATGGTACCAAAAACCCCATTAGTAATCTGTAAAGTTGAGTCTAATATTCAACAAGCTACAGTTTTGCTATTAAATTTAATGTTCTCTTAGCTGCATTTAGGGCATCTTGATTTTACCATAGTTCCCAGCAGCAACTAAAATCCCTAAATAACCTTGTGGCTCTCTGCTAATGTCTTCCATCTGAGGCTGCTTTACAGCCTAGTTTAAAATATTCTGGGATTTGTGGGAAATATTAGTTGCTGCACTACAACACTGGATATGTGTCTTTAAAGAAATTGACAAGTTAGTGTTTGTTTATTTGCACTATTAGAATAGTCGCAGGAATATCTTCCACTACTTTTCGGGAAAACTGTTGAATGTCGACAGCGGAAAGAGCAAACCCATAGCAGTGTTGTTGCCAAATCCATAGCGACAATTAGAAATGTCAGGCTTAAAGAATAATGCTCATGAATAAATAAAACTGTACATTAACAACAAACATCTCTATAAACACCAGAAAAGATCAATTCCTTAAGCAGTGTTTTTAATACTTTCCCTTTACTTCCCCTTTCTGGCTCTCTGTTACAGTACAAGCTGAATTGCTATGGAGTGCACCCCTTCTATATGGGCCTTGAGAACACTGCAGATGCTCATGGTGTGCTGCTGCTGAACAGCAATGCCATGGGTGAGTTAAACAACACACACACACACACACACACAGCTGTGCATGCATGTGCATGTTCGGTAAGAGCACTTACACCATATACAAATGTAATCAAAAATCATTGCACCCAGACACTCATTCACACTCAATTGCATATCACTTCATAAGCATTTTTAAAGCTAGTTACTTGGTTTGTGTCCAGATGTGACTTTCCAGCCCACTCCAGCTTTAACCTACCGAACTCTGGGAGGCATCCTAGATTTCTACATGGTCCTGGGACCTACACCTGAGATGGTGGTGCAGGAGTACACTGCAGTAAGTCTTCTTGGACGTCTGGTTTGTTTGTGTGTGTAACCATGTGCACTGATCTGTGTGTGTGTGTGTGTGTGTGTTTTGTGTCTGGCCCTGGGCCGCTGTTGATGGACTGCAGCAGCTGGGAGTTCCTCGCTTCATAGCTCTCCTTCATTTAGCCAATCTAAACACACACACACACACACAAACAGTCAAACAAACACTTAATGGATGATGTCCCGTTTTCCTGCAAAACAACTTTTTTCTGTGCTGAATTATTTTGACTTCCTTGTATGTTTTTCTTCCTAACAGCTGATTGGGCGACCTGTCCTACCTGCGTATTGGTCCCTTGGGTTCCAACTCTGTCGCTATGGTTACGCCAATGATGAGGAAATAAAAAATCTATACAATGAAATGAGGGGAGCTGGTATACCTTATGTAAGTCAATGACTTTTTTTATATCTGAATTACAGGTAACATCATCAAAAGAGTAGAATAGTAAATAATAAATTACAAATTATATGGTATAAAATGGTCAGCTAATTGAATAATTTATTTACCCTTTTATATTATTAATTGTCAAGCCTCACTTAGCACAAGGTTATTCTTCTTCTTCTATAGTACCGGTACTGATATTGCCCATGTTCATATATATATCTATATATATGTATATGTACATACAGTAACATTTCTGTGTGTTTGCATACTTTTTGCCAAAACAAGGCTTCAACAGAATTGCCATCATCCATGAATCACCAGATATCTTCCACTTCTCCTCTTTATGTTGAACAGTACAGACAGATGCACTCAGTGGGATAAACAGAACTAAATCCAAAACATTGTCTTTGCATATTTTACAACATATTTCACTATATGCAGATAGTAGAAAAACAAGATAAATAGGTTTGCATCAAAGCAAAATGGAAGAATAGATTTCAGGTACATTCAGATTAAATAAAATCTGAACTATAATTTCATTTGACATTGAATTTTTAGGTTTCACAGCCTTCAGGCATTTCCAGTGCGTATGAGAACTAGATATTCTGTCTCACTGCTGAATTTGAGATACACCTCTTTCCCAAACAGTATAAGGAATAAAATTTGTATCAAAAAAGAAAGTAATATTCATCTGTGACAGCATTTTGTCTAACCACGACAAGATGTCCCTTGTGGAAATGGACCAGAAATCCCACATTTTTCATCATGCAGAACAGAACATAAGAATCTTCCGTCGATAATCAAGTGATCCCCAGAATATGCCTTCACAAAGTCCTAACCTGAAAGCAGCTGACGCCAGCCAAAAAGAATCCTGCATCATTAACTGGAATGAAAGAAGCAGAAAATGCAGCTACGTACAAAGGCTGCACATCAGCTAACTTTATAGCCTAACCAACTTAGACTGCTGCAGAAACAACCAAAGCAGATAAAGCTTTTCCTCCTACTGGAAGTGCTATGATATTCATAGCAAATAAGCAACTCAAAACTTGACTTCCCTCATAGCTCTAGTGTAGTATGTCTCATGTTAAGACAAACTTACCAGATGTCTGTATTTCCTAGCTGGTACGTGGCATCATTAGGGGGACATGTGCAATTCAGCTTTCCCTGATTATATTTGTTATTTTCACAGCAGTTGTTCATTAATTCACATTTTAGATCCACATGACATGGCAGCTCTGTGATGTTCTGGGAAATGAAAGTTGTCCAAGGACTTGGGTGTAACGCATGTACTAAGGAAATCACATATTTAACTAGGATTTAAACGATATGATTTAACAATATGAATCCGGATTTAATACACAGACATATTCTTGTTTAAATTGCAGCTTTCTGTGTATTTGTAATAACATATAATAAAAGTTCATTTTCATCTAATGCAGGATGTGCAGTATGCAGACATTGACTACATGGAACGTCAGTTGGACTTTGTCCTGGATTCTGAGTTCAAAAACCTTCCTGCCTTGGTTGATGAAATGAGAAATGACGGCATGCGATTCATCTTCATTCTGGTAATGACAGCATTATACATCTTGAATCACATGATTCAGTGAGGCCACTTAATGATCTACAGGCATAAATATTATGTACGGACTTTTAGGATGTCTAAAACTTACAATATACAAAAGTTGAATATTAAACTAGTGAATTACTAGCTGCCACGTGCTACAACATCTACAATCATTGTTTGCATTTAATTTTAGGATCCAGCCATATCAGGCAATGAGAGCTCTTACCCTGCTTTTGAGAGAGGTATAGCAGCGGATGTCTTTATCAAATACCCCAAAGACATCAGTGATGAAATTGTGTGGGGGAAGGTAAGAAGAACTAGCTGCCCACACAAACAAATGGATACAAACATATACACAAGCTGCAAAGCATAGTGTCTGGAGAAATGATTTGTATTTTTTGCAGGTATGGCCAGATTACCCAAATGTCACGGTGAATGATACTCTGGACTGGGATACGCAAGTAGAGGTACAATAGTTAAAATACTTTCCTCCCTGACTCATACCCCCTTGCTCCTGACATTTTGGAAAATCTCTCTATTGTAGCAACCAGTACTCCAGATTTACTGATTTCATGTTTATTTGACCACTTCTAGCTCTACAGGGCTTATACTGCATTTCCGGATTTCTTCCGCACCGCAACAGCAACATGGTGGAAAAATGAAATCAAGGATTTCTATGATAAAACCATGAAGTTTGATGGCATCTGGATTGTGAGTGACCTGAAAGAGACAAACGATCTTGTTTCCAGTCCACTCTCGTAATGTCAAATTTTTATTTAACTTCTATTTGATGTAAACATTTATTTGTAGGACATGAATGAACCTGCGAGTTTTGTCCATGGCACAGTTGAAGGGAAGTGTCTTGGTAATCCACTTCTAGAGAACCCTCCATACATGCCACGTAAGACACACACAGTTCTATTTTTTATTATATTTCTGTTGTAGTAAGACTATTAAATACGTTAAATAATCGTCATCTTGTGTGTCCTTTCAAAAGCCCTGGAGTCCAAACATCTTGGTTTAAACCATAAAACCTTGTGCATGAACAGCGAGCAGATACTCAGTAATGGAAAGAAAGTCAGACACTATGATGTTCATAACCTGTATGGCTGGTCCCACGCCCAACCTACCTACGAGTAAGTGTGTGTGTGTGTGTGTGTTTACCTGTTAATTGTGTTTTGTGCAATTATCTTTTTTGCACACCAGCCTCTACTGTATATTTTTGGCTGGCCAAAGAAGAAGGTGGTATCACTATATATTTGTCAATCTTCTCAGGAAGGCCAGATGGCAGAGTTGGTTCCAGAAGCACCAGTCTAGTTTGCTGCTGAAATGAAACTGATTTATATAAGAGACAGACGCTTGTTGCAGGTTTTGTGTAATGGATGTGTCTGTTCCGTCTACAGTGCCCTCCTGAGTGTCACAGGCAAAAGAGGTGTAGTAGTGACCAGGTCCACTTACCCCTCCAGTGGAAAATGGGCAGGCCACTGGCTGGGAGATAACACTGCAAGCTGGGACCAGCTATATAAATCCATTATAGGTATAAACACAGAGTGAACACTTATGATTGTACTAATGCGATAAGATGTTTAAACACAGGGAATCAAAGTGCAACATATTAATGAATCTTTAAATTAGCATAACTCCCCATTTTTCCTTTGTTCTACAGGCATGATGGAGTTCAGTATGTTTGGCATCTCTTATGTAAGTAGCATCATCTCATCTTGGTTTTGACGAGGCATAATCTTATTGATGCGACCTTGTCCTCTCTAAGCAGATTACAGCCGACTGAGTGATGTTATTTTGTTTGCTAGACCCTTTGATCAAAGGACATCTTGAGATACAACGTTAGGCTTGTCATTACAAGCCATACCCCAACCAACTGGCTCTATCACGACCTATGCGTACTCCTGATGAAGCTTTTTTTTACACTGTGTCCTGCCTCATTCCTCTGTATCCCTTTGTCCTTTGCCAATCTCTCATCCTCTCAGTGTGTCTAATAATAATTATAATTTGACACCTTATTGATCCCTAAATGGAAAATTATTTGCATGGCCCCAATCCAGCCACAGGGTCAGACACACAATATATCTGACTGTGGCAGTGAATATCTCAAGGACACTTCAAAATGATGATGCTTGCAACAAAAATAGTGTGACCCCAGCTCCTGGTTGAGTGATGTTTTATAGTCACACCTGCTTCCTGATGTCCACCTTTTTTTTGCCTCTTACTGTCTCCTCCCACACAGGCACACACTCAGAGTCTTTGTCTGTCCATCTCTTTCAGACTGGGGCAGACATATGTGGGTTCTTTAATCCAGCTGAGTATGAAATGTGTCTTCGCTGGATGCAGCTGGGTGCTTTCTATCCGTACTCACGCAACCATAATAGCAAGAATAACCCGGTGAGTGAAAGAAAAGCAGAAAAAACAGAGAACTAGGCTGCAAATACATTTAATTTCAGTTTCCTACACAAAAATATTTAATCTGAAATTGCATCTAACTTTTGGTTCTTTCATACTTCTGTATATTCCATTAAAGTAAATATGAGCTCAAAATTATCCTTTTATTTGCAGCAAAAAACTGTTGCTTTAGTTTACTTTAATAATCAGAATTGAAACCATGGTATTCTCAGGGAATTCTCACCAAACAGAGAAAGCACACACTGAAATGTCTGCAGGCTACAGAATTCTTCATTTCACATAATACGACCTGAGATCAAAAGCTGATGAATCATTCACACAGCTCTATTCTGATATATTAAAACTGCTAACAATAACTGAATCTGATGTATGTATATGTGAGGAATCGTGTTTTTCTTTTTTTCACCACGTCAATCTCTTTTAATCTGCATCTGACACCTACACATACACAAACATACAAAGGATAGACCTGTTTGGTGTAGTGTCGCTGGCATTCATTCTAGCCATGACCTTTAAGAGTGTTGGAACACATCTGAGAAATCCAATAACGCCCGTCCGGAGATCGATCCCACTGGGCGAAATTTCTCTGCACTGGAGTCTGCAATACTAGACAGAACACCATTGTGTGTCTGCGTGCGCGTGTCTCCGTGTGTGTATGTGTCAGTACCTGTGCTTTTTAACGCCATGGAGTGGGGATATAATTGAATTCTCAAGGTGATCTGAGCACCAATGCACACCACCTAACATCCACACCACATACACACCACGACTTCCACCATTTAATAATGGCTTGCAAATGGGTGTTTAAACATGGAGAAAATTGACAGAAAAAAAGCACACGCGCAGCAGGAGAGGGTGGCGCTAGATGACATTTCTTAAAGAAGAGAAAAAGTCAGGTAGGCAAAAAGGACGAGATGCCAATGTAAGAATTTGTTGAGGTATTTTTACTAAACACACCAGAGAAAATAGTTTTTTAATTACTTGAGGAACTAAGAATTTTAGTCAATTTAATATTTTATCTAAAAGAAAGAAAGTAATTTAAATGCTATAATGTGTCATTATGTTACCATAATATATTTACAATCTGTTCTTTCTTAGCTAGAATCACATAATTAGCAATACATTTGTTAAGTGTCAATCCTGCAGCTCACTGTCAGCTAAACTTAATTAACATGATTGCTTGTAAAGTAAATGAAACAACCTCTCTCTCTAGAATTTGTAGCTGATCTGTTGTTGGGTTTCAAGCAGAGTTTCAGTCGGCATAAGTGCAGTTCAAATGCTGTGAAATAGAGAAAAATATATGCATAATGGATAGAGAAATTATATGCATAATATATAGAACTGGTGGATGAAACATGATGACACCTGTGCAAGTTAAATTGTGGTGAGACAGGGTGGTGATAAAGTGGGAGTTGGGACAAGGTTGAATAAGCATTTTACCAATTTTAAAACACCTGGAGGGAGAGGCGGGTGCTTGTTGAAAAAAAGAAAAAAATACACCGGACCAACCCGGACTAAGAGATGAGAGAAACGAGAATCAAGGTCAAATATTTATGTATCGTACTGTAAAAGATGCATTTTTTTTCCACTCAGGCATATAAAATCCCCAATCATCAGACAGTTTGCAACTGTAACCTCCAGGCTGCTTAACAAGGCATTTGACAACAAAGTATTAACGCCACAAACCAGACCTGAGGGTACGCAAGGTCAGAGACAGTGGATAGAGAAAGAGAGAGAGGAGCGTTTTTTGCACAGTCATTCTCAGGGCTCCATCACGCTTAGTGTCTCTTTGCCCTCAAACAATATTCAGTGTTGACTTTGAAATAATTTCACTGCACCATCTATACACTACGGTGTCCATAGTCCCATCAGAACTATGCAAAATCAATTAAACAAGATGTATTTCCACCAGGCCTTCTTTTAGCAGTTTAGTCATATTTGAGTGTATTTTGTTATTCACCCAAACGGCCATTATTATTATTATTATTATTATTTGTCTTAATATACTTTCTGTTTCTTATGCGAGCTCTGCAATGCAAAACAGAAACGCAGAGGTTTATGAGATAGGGTGAGGGGGTAGATTCCAGACTGATAAATGAAGAAAAAGACCAAGTAGAGGAGAGAAAAGATGAGATGGGCTGACACAGGCAGATAACCTCATTTTTCCTTGAGGCTGTGCGTGCAAGTATGTGCGTGCACACATACAAAGATGTCTACAATCAGTGTGCGTCACATGTCCTTTTGCCACTCGAAATGCGGCCATAAATTAGGTAAATTCATAAGATGGATTCTCTATCTGCTTCTCAGTCTTCAGCACTCTGTGCTCACATCTCTTCATCATTTCTTCTTGTGGCTTTCCACAGATGAAAAGGCTTCCTTGAGGGCCCTGCAGACAGTGGTATAACTGTCAAGAGATGCAAGATTTGTGTGACAAAATGTTAAAAGTAAAGTTTCTGATGGCGGCCTGGTATACTACCACAGAAAGCACCCGCATTAAATGATGTGCAATATACTTAAAACAACACGTTAATTCCCATAACAACAGAAAAAATAGAGCACTGTCTTCTGCTTTTGAAAATAACTGAACCCGACTTGAACCTGAAGCTTAATGCGTCATGAATGTTGACTTGACCGATACAGTTCTGATTGGCTAGCAGAAACATTCCCCTGTGTCTTATTAAGGGTAAATCCTACTCACTCATTCACATTTGTTTGGCCAGCTTTTCTCTGTCTCTTTCTGTCACTTTCTTACGTCCACAGACTCACAGAACTTAGCATGATAAGTTACTGAGGATAGTGTTACTGAATTGGGAGGTAGGTAGCAGAAGCGGGGTTTCCAGATATTAACAATCTTGTAAACTCCCAAAGAAAATGAAATGATATCCAGGATAACCCCTTAAGTCATAAGATAATGAACATTCTTATGTATTTATTCAAGCATGTGCTGCTAAGCCTGGTTTAACCACTGGTCTGCAGTTAATGTGTTAGCGTTTACTCAAAATCTCAGTTATTTCCTCACTGTTTGTGAATTTCATCATTATATGTTTATTTTTTCCATATACTGCACTCATTGATTCACATTTAACCGCATAACACACTGAGAAAAGCGCCTCTAACACATGCATAGACACACTGTCATATCTAAATGCATTATGCACCAAGATGCACACTCACTTCCACAGGGAGAAGCATATGGTGATGACACGCTTCAGCTGAGAATCTTCATGATCCTCGGTGTGTGTGAGTGTGTGTGTGTCAGCTTGACCAGACTGATTATTGTCATCACTAAAGTAAATGAGCTGATACATTTAGATGGGCCCATATCTACAAAATGACACTAGACTGTGTCCTCTTTTTCTGTTCTCGTCTTTTAAGGGGATGGTACACTTGTTGCCAATTAAAATGAAGTAAAGTCAGTATATTGTGCGTCACAGTCGTCTGACCATAATTTGTCGGGGGTAAATGCACACAGGCCATTTAAGTATTTCGGGCATGCTACAAAACTAACAAGTGTTGCTGTCAGTCGCTCGTCATGCCTGAAGTTATTCATTTTCAGCATGGCATGTTGTGAAATCCAAATAAGCAAATGTCAGCACTGTGAACACAATGACAAGATAAAGGAAAAACACAGCAACTTGTAACTGGGAGAAATGAACCGTAGCCAGTGAAATACCCAGCACCTATGAAACAAAATATCTATTTATTCGAGCACGGAGCACTTGTCATTAGCTACATGTAAACAGTCTCAGTCAGTCAACATTAAACGTGACACATTTGGTTCAAAGGCATGGGCAAGTATTGCAGAGAAGCAGCCACAGATTAAATCTTAAATGTTAGTTTTATTAACTAGGTAGCTGATAAAATCTGCCTGTGACAGTCCTACAGCCTTAAAAAATGGACACAGTGGTTGCTATCATTGTGGGAGAGCTGAAAGTATGAGTTCCACTTTTTATTGTAAACCTAAAATGCGCTAAGAGAGAGAGGAGAATGCTTGAGAAACAGGACAAGCATAACTAAGCAGGAGGAGTCAATAAGTTATTGTTTGAGTAACACTGTAAGTGTCGCTCGTGTAATACTGAAAATGAGGGAGAATTAATCACTATCGTCTTGCAGTGTGTGTTTCCTCAAACAGGTTGTTTAATTGAATGAGGATAAACACAACGATTTCCCCAGCGATCTTAGTGGAGCAATAGCAATCGAACTCAGAGCGACTGATTGAGAACACTTTCAATTAATTCAATTAAATTAATTCATTAAAAATGAATTTATATTTTGAAAGTAACGCAAAGCAATCACTTTCATGTGAATATGATGTCAACATCAACATTTTTAAATGCAAATAAGTGAAAGTGTATAAGGCCTTTTCACTTGTCACTTAAGAAACCAAATCCTCTTTCAGGCACATGTCACAATGAATGATGATTCACCGCAGATTCAGTGGTTGTTTACTAGCTGTTTGGGTTAATAGTTTATTCTCAACATTTTCTTTTTCTTTCAGAGACAAGATCCTGCTGCTTGGAACTCCACATTTAGAGAGGCATCCCGGGACGTCCTGAACATCCGTTACACCCTCTTGCCCTACCTGTACACACTAATGTTTGAGGCTCACGAGAAAGGAAGCACAGTAGTCAGACCAGTCCTGCATGAGTAAGCACAGACACACACACAGATCTTAGTCTATCTATTAAATTATATAGTTTCTACTAGCTTGAATCTTGTAACCTGTTTGCTAGTAAGATAACTTGGCTTTACAGTATACTACATTGCTTCACATTAGTATCCACAAATTCATATGCGGACATTGGTCGACTGAAAAACTCTTTAGGCAGAGCTTTCATTTCTTCTGCATCAACACATTTTTTTGCACCACTCTGTTTTAATGCCCAAAAAATGTTCAACTGGTTAGAATATGTTACCATCAGCCGTCTCCCTTATTAGCAACAGATGTTAAGTTAAATGGGGGAAAATGTCTGCTTTATTTGAATAACCATAAATTCTGCTTTAAGATTAGAGCCATTTTTGACATTTTCTCATCTGAATAATTTGACAAGTTAAGAACATTAGAAGTGTTTCACCTGCCTCAAGAACTGCAATTAAGAAGCCCTTGAGCAAGGCACATCAATGCAGTAAGTGTGTGAGGGCCAGAGCCAGCCATATGTGGTCGCGCTTGGCAGCTTCCAGGTGTGAAAGTGTATGTATGAGAAATTCACTTTAAGAAATCCTCATAAGGTCACAGATGGTATTTAAAGAGCTGGCAGGGTGAGTCTGGCAGGGTTATTCAGCACGCATCTTCAAACCACTGAATTCTGAATGAGTACACAAACAGTCATGTGGGATGGGGACACAGGAGAGAGCATTAATAACATTTTTTCAGCCATGTTTAATGGATTTTTTACTGGTGTGTCACAGGTTTGTGAATGATACAGCTACATGGGACATCTACAAGCAATTCCTCTGGGGCCCTGCCTTACTTATCACCCCTGCTCTTGAACAGGTATACATGCATTAGTACTGCACACACACACACACCTTGAGCTTTCTTTAGCTTTATATCATCATTATACACATACATAAGATGCAATTGTTCATCCATCTCGGGGATAGTTTTCATCTCTCCGGGGGCATATGTATTTGTCTGCTGGTTAACTGATTTGTGATTCACAGGGAGCCAGGCATGTTAACGGCTATATTCCTAATGCACGGTGGTACAACTTCCACACGGTAAGTGCATGTCTATAACAACCAGAGAGTAATTATAAAAACACATTCTTTGCTTATATCCAAAGCCTCTTTTTCATGCAAGTCATTTCTGGTGCAAATATACAGTAGGTAGCGCTGAAGAATATTGTATCAATTACTGGACTAGAAAATCCCATGTGACTAGTTGTTGCTTAAGGTAGATGGATTTTTGTAATATCCCAAACATATACAAGTTTATCTGTACACAGCACTGCATGTGCTGAACATGTATTTATTCAACAGCATATATTGTATATAGGTGAAACATGGCAAAACCAGTACGAAGAAGAGAAATCTTTGACAGTATTATTTAGGAGTTGCAGCTCAGCAACTATAGAAGGTACCTTGACAGCAGAAACAACTATCCAAACATGTCTTTCTAGCTAGGGGACTCCCCATCTGTTAAACAACATCATAAAACCAAACAAAACACAAAAAAACAACAGTTTAAATGGGGGCATGAGATGCTGGATAGGAGTGGTTATGTCCATTCAGTTTGTCCCTTCAGCAGTGAGAGCGGTGCAAGCTGTTACAGAAAAAGACCAAGGACAAAGTTGTTAACATAAAAAGAAAAAGAAGATTACAAAGAATTCCTTTGGTGTGTCATAAATCACTGAAATGCTTCAGTTGTAGCCTTTGTAGATGTCACATATTTTATTTCCTCCTTTGTGATTTACTACTACATAAATGCCGACAGCCTAAAAAGGAGATGTTAAATAAAATAAATCAAAGTTAAATGACCTAGGACTGATCAAAATAGTATTTATAGTACTTAGCATAGTATGTAATTATTGCTCCTTTCATCAGGCCAGAGATATTGGAGTGCGTGGCCGAATGCTTAACATGCCAACACCTATGGACCACATTAACCTTCATATCAGAGGAGGATATATTTTACCCTGGCAGAAGCCAGAGAACACTACGGCGTACAGGTAAGTGCTCACATCTCACAAAAGACGCGTCCTGAAATTACACTTTATCATTATGTCATCGTCTTTCATCTGTAGTGTGACGACACGTGACCTCTGTGCAGGGTGCATGCAATATGTGTATTTATTGTGTTTCTGTTCTGTGTCAACATAGAAGTGTTAACCCCCCGTCCCCCAAGCACAAAAGTCTGTGTATTTGTCTTTAGCAACAGGAATAAAGAGATGACATCGTTAGGCAATCCCTTCTAACTCTCTCTACCACTTTTGGTTTAAGCCGGAAAAATCCTTTAGGACTAATTGTCGCCCTGAGTGACAGTGGAACTGCTGAGGGATCGTTCTTCTGGGATGATGGAGAAGGAATAGGTAAAAGAAGGCTCACCCTCAAACACACACACACACAGGAAGAAAAGTTTGTTTTCACATGTATATTTATTAATAGATTATTTCTGATATTTACTGATTTTTCAGTTATACTATTCTGTCTGTTTCTGACAGTGGAGAGTCTACTCTTTTCGGCAGATTTCGGGTCATTATGTAACACAATGTATGCGTTCACAGCAGCGCTATGAAAACGACAGTACGTTGCTCACGTTCACTCACTCACATACCAAGTAGTACTGCCAAAAAATGGGGACACGAGCAAATACTAACAGCAGATTTTATGACACTTTTACAGCTAAAGCAACAAAATTATTCAAGGAAGTCTGTTGAAATTCTGGTGTTAAAAGGGTTAATTTACACCACTTTGTAAAACAACCTACATAATAACAGTCCCCAAACAACTCTGGAGAGGAAAGAAAGTTCAGAATATAGAAGCATTTTACAAATCAATCCGAGTTAAACATTTCATAGATGCTAGTTTTTGAATTGGTGTGCAGAAGAAAAGAACTGCATTTACAGTTTTATGTATCATACAGTAAAACTAGATAGAGAGATTATTTCTTTATGCAGTTTAATAAACCAAGATATGAGGAGTCCCATGAATGCCCTCACCTTAGTATATTTTACAATTGTGTACAGTAAAAGAAAGCACATAGAATTTTTGTCATTTTATCAACTATAACACAGTCGAGAGACTGTGTTGTAGTTGATAAAATGACAAAAATACTTTCTCACTTGTTCTCATCCACATGCACACTAATAGATGAACAGAATCAGCTTCTGTGTGCTTCTGAGACTCAATGCTCTCCTCCTTGAAAGACATGTTTGTTCTGGGACAAAGAGGAGAGGGAGCGATACACAGAGAGAACGAGGGATGATAGAGAAGGGGAGTGACAGAAACTATTACAGTAATTCCATGTCTCACTGCCAGGAGATATGCTCTCCATCATCTTCTGCGTCTCCCTGTCTGCAGTGTAACCTCCCCGTTTCTTTCTAACTTGCTTTACCTCTAACTATAGCACTTGCTTACCTACAATTCATTAACGGCCCTTTTTTTTTAGGTCTGCATGTTTGAGTTTAAGTTGAGAAAGTTATCAGTTTGTCAGTCGGGCACACTGGTGAGTTAGCCTAGTAGCCAATCAGTTATTCTTCTTTCATACAGCATAATTAGTCAAATATTTGCACATCTGTAAATGTTTTTTTGTTTATTCAGTCAGTAATAAATTCAGGTAATCATCACTGATGAATCATTGCCCGGATGAGTCGTGGATAAGTCAGTAGTGTACAGTGCTAACTCATCCATTTAGTCACTCAGGGAGTCTCTTTTTCCTTTTTTATTCTGGCAACTGCTCAATAATTCAAGCCTTCAGTACAGGACTCACTCAGTGATCCACCTCACGCACTGATCATTTATGTGGCCATCCAGTCAGTGAGATGAATGTGAACTCAGTCCTCTGATCAGTGTGAGTCTTATACATACAGTCAGTCTCTAGCCCACTGTCAGTAATCCAGGTACATCTGATTTCTGTCGATCCATTCTCTTCGTTTCTCATTATTCATGTAATTTCTCCTCACAGACACCGTTCAGAGAAAGGAATATCTGCTCAACTCCTTTGTAGCAGAATCTGTGAGTGCACACATATTTTTTTGTCTCTATAATAATTTATGTTAGTAATACACTGAGTATGTGAACTGCTTAACAATGCAGCACCTAGCTCGATGTGAAAGGCTAACTGTTAACAAATTAAAAGCATTTGACACCCGTTGCCTAAATAATGAATCGCAAAATCAATACAATCAAATTTCTGTACACTTTTACCACAGTAAACTAAATATTTACCAAACACCAGCGTGACTTTCAATTTGGAAGAAACGGTGAAGCACTGGAGAGGATGAACACAAACAGATGTCCTTTGATGGGATTACAACCATTTTATTGTGTTGTTATCAGGGTGGCACTGATATATTAATTTATTTATTTTAAGAAGAGCCAATGTGTCAGTTTTATATAGAAATCGGGTGTTTCACGTGTAAAAGTAAGAGTCTGGGACCTTTGTACCATCACCAAGCTGGCAGCCTTGATGATGTCATGTCGTGCTCATCAGGTGCAAAGCTTTTGTTGTGGATGCATCTGTTTGATATTTTTGTGGCTCAAAACTAACATGATTTCATGGAGGTGGCTGAAGTGGTGCAGCTGTGGTTGTGTTTATGCAGATCACAACACGATTGTGGTACTTGTTTTGGCACAAAATTGCACTTATATTTCTGTCTGCTCAGACAGCCCCACAAACACAAGCACAAAGAGCAAATGCCGGGGTATGGTTGGCAAAAGCACATACACTGATTCTACTGATCATGTATGTTAAAAGTGCCCCTTTGTTCCAGTACAGATTTAAATGTGTATCAAATAACAAAAGAGTGATAAAAGTTGGTCTGGTTCTACACAATGATTTAGTACACAAATGTTTTCCCTTTGGGGAGTAGATTATCTGTAGTCATCATAAAGCACTGACACACACAGTATGTGCTCCATCGAACATCTCTCTTATAAAGAATACACTATACATAAAAATGTACAAAAAGGTCAAGCGTCAATCTCACCTTACAGTCACTGCTGCGTCTCACGGACATTAAAACCATGACATCATCAATCAATAAAAAAGGTTGAATGAATTAAGTCAACTAACAAATGTGACCTTTTGCCTGCAAACAAAATTATTACTAAGATTTTACAGATACAGAGTTTATATTATGTGGGCACAAGTAGAATGCAGTGAGAAGCCAGTGTTTACAAGGCCACAGTTTGAGCGCATTTTAAGTCAGGCATGACAGAAACTCCCTAATCACTGGGACTAATGGGACTAACCCAGTCCCATTAGCTTCTTTGCCAGACTAAAGCACAGACACACACATTGATGAGTACATGTTCAATCACAAACATACATATAGTATATGCACACATCCATCGTATACACATACAGAGACTATGGCCAAACATCTGTGGCTGTCCTCTGCCTACCATCAAGCCCATTCCAAAGCAATTTTACACAGCAATAAAGCAGACCCACTGTCTGACAGCCAAAGGGGGAGTGGGAGCAAAAGGGAGTTTAAGTGTGTGTGTGTTTTTGTTTTTTTTAGAATGTGTTTGTGTGAAAGCGCGTTTGGATGTATGAGTGAACAGGCAGATGTGAGAAGATGAGGATAAGTTGGGCAATGAGGCCAGTGCTGCCTGGCAGATTAGCAGATCGTATGCCATTTTGGACGGCTATCTGAATGTAGATGTGGATTTGTGTTTGTGTGTATTCTTTTAGCACCATATGGGTTCTGGGCTATTAAAGTGAAGCCTTTTTATAATGTAGGAACATTTTAGAAATTGTAGTTACACATGGGGCCATCAATTCTTTTGATTACACATTCATGTGTGTGTGTGTGTGTGTGTTTATCCAAGCATGCATGTTTCTAGCATGATCACAGATTTATAAGTATTAAGACATTGAGAACTACTAAGAAAAACTATAACTAAGCAATAAATCTCACTGACTAAAGCCTGTAATCATAAAATTGGAATAAAACAATATAAAGTACAAGTAGGTAGATTTTTTGTTTTGTAATTCCCATTTTCTAATACCTGTATATCCTCTCATCTCCAACACATGATCTTCCAGAACACCCTCATCAGCAAGGTTGTCCACAATGGTTTGACCCCTGCTGACCAGTTGATCCTGGGTGAGGTGAAGGTTTGGGGCGCAGGCACTGCCAAAATCACAGTGGTGACCCTAACAGATGTTAGTGGAAAGGAACATTTACTGTCCTTGGAGCACAACACTGATACTCAGGTCAGTAGTGTTTTGATGTGTATAACGTAGTTACCATACCATGCATGATATAATTAATGTGGTTATCCTGATACTGTATCCTCTCGTATTAGGTTACATGAACAGTACAGCAAAGATGATTAAACAATCCACTGTCCTCACTCTAAGTTTTTAAGTTTTTAAATTACATGCTCTTAATGCTTTTTGCTATTGTTGACTGCTTCACCATGATAAACACAATTCAGCAGACTGCTGCACAACACCATCAAGTACAGGAAATAGTCTTTGACTACAAAAGCTATTAACAAAAATGAAATGCCAGTTTTTGGCAAATGAGGGGTATTTTTGTACACGTAGTTGCAGATGGAAATTGACTGATAATTTTTGCTACAGTCAATCTTATTTATTTATGAGTTTTTTTATGTTTTGTTTTTTATTTATCATTAAACAAAGCTCATCATCCTGCAACTAAAACCACAGTTAAACATAACAAGAAAATTCACCAATATTTAAATTGTACTATTTACGGGGGACTTCCTCATAGCAAATGTTATTCAGTAAAAATGTTTATATATATATATATATATATATATATATATATATATACTGAACGAATATATGTAAGTTAAGCTATAAAACTTCAGTATTTCACCTAATGCAGTAGGAAGTCGACAGCTAAATTTCTGCTCTAATAACCCCAAAATAAACATATTAATTACTGTCTAACATGCATATAATCAGCGTCATTGCATTTAATAGCTGGTTTATGCATTAATATCATAGCTCAGTGAGCTTCTTTCATCATATTCACACATTTCATAAATACTACCCAGCCCAGTTGATTGAGCATTTCCCTGCCAGTCAGAAACTGTCACTACAACAGCAAAACCTCAGGTTCACAACCCGACCCCTGCTGTGCTGCACTTTGTCATCTAATAGCTGTAATCAACTCTGCATTCCCCCTGACACAGTTGTTTTGTAATGAACACAGGCTGAACACTTGACTCAGGACAGTGATTTTAAAGCTGCTCATGTAAAATGATTGTTGCTTCCTCCTGCTGTCATCAACATCTGCTCCCATTGTTGAGCAGAGAGAAATATGACAGAAAATCATGTGTACACATGCCACACCATGAACTTCTGCAGTGTGAAATATTTGTTAAAAGTGATTTGCAGTTTCACAGTTATTTCCGTTTTTTGTTGGTTACTGTGAGAATTGTGAGAATGCCAGAATGTTGTTACATCAAAGAAATTTTCCTGTACACGCGTTCTCTGTATTATTCTGTAGAAAAACCTCAGTGTTAACTATGAGGTTCAACTGAAGCTAAGGACACTTCAAAATAAGATGTGTGTTTACTAAATGGAATGGAATATATATATTTTTTTACTGCATTGCAACCATTGCAACAAAAGTAAAACATCTCCCACAGAAACATACAGTGGGGTGCGTAAGTTTGGGCAGCCTTGTCAATGTTCATGATTTTTTGTTTAGAACGGAGCTCAGTAACCCCTTACCTCCATACACTGGTGAATCCAATTATGAGAAAAAGTATTTAAGGGAGGGCAATTGTAAGTTTCCCTTCTCTTTTATATATATATATATATATTCTCTAAAGAGAAGCAACATCTCAAAACAACTCTCATATGACTTGAAAACAAAGATTGTTCACCATCATGGTTTAGGGGAAGGATACAGAAAGCTGTCTCAGAAATTTCAGCTGTCTGTTTCCACGCAAGGAACATATTAAGGAAATGGAGGACCACAGGTACAGTTTAAGTTAAGACTCAAAAAACCTCAGATGAACAGAAGCGACAACTGGATCTTTCAACAAGACAACAACCCTAAACACTGCTCAGAATCTACTAAGGCATTCATGCAGAGGAACAAGTACAACATTCCGGATCGGCCATCTCAGTCCCCAGACCTAAATATCATTGAAAATCTGTGGTGTGAGTTAAAGAGAGCTGTCCATGCTTAAAACCTGTCAAACCTGAATAAACTAGAGATGTTTTGTAAAGAGGACAGGTCCAAAATACCTTCAACCAGAATCCAGACTCTCATTGGAAGCCATAGAAAGCCTTTAGAGGTCATTTCTGCAAAAGGAGGATCTACTAAATATTGAGTTAATTTCCTGTTTGTGGTGCCCAAATTTATGCACCTGCCTAAATTAATAATCTATCGTACTGCTCTTAATAATCCTATAAACTTTGTTTTACTTGTCCAATATCACTGTGTGTGTCTCCTATATGATATATTTAATTGAAAGCATTTTCTATTTTTTTTATTTTATTTTTTATAGTAACAACCAATGATTTATACAGGAAAATCATGAACACTGAGTGTTCATGATTTCACAAGGTTGCCCAAACTTACGCACCCTACCGTACCTCAACCTTATCCAGATGGAGGTCAGTGTTCTGATCATGCAGGAACAGTAGGTGTAAGATTGAGGAAGGAAGAAGAGTATAATGTTATATGTAATGTAAAACAGTAAACCTCAGATATGTTAATGGTGTGGAGGACTGGTGTTATGCAGTTTAAAGAGGAAGAAAATAGAAGGATGTTGCCATGTTTAAGAGGATAAAGGATGTGTTCCCTCACCTCAGTTGGCCTTTGATAAAATATTACTGCTCAGGCTGTGTACTGTACACAGTGTACTTATCAGGAGAATTAAAGTGATAGCTACAGCACCTCTATAAGTAATCATAGGTATAAAAAGTTTACAAACCTTAGATTTATACTGTTCCTTGAGAGGATGGACAGGGAGAATCAAAAAGAGAGAGCAAGAACTGCAGATGAAGAAAGTGAAAACGAAGTATTTTAGGTGTGAGCAAGTGAGTGTGTGGGTCTGTGTGTGATGGGCTGAGAATAATAAGAACACAAAAAGATAGTCCATCTTTGGGAAGGAGGGAAGGACAGAGAGCAAAGTGGAGAGCGGGAAAATGCATCACAGAAAACAGATGAAGAGAGTTAAAATAGATGAACACAGGCAATGAAAGATGGATGTGTGGAGGCAGAGACGAAGGAGAGAGAGGGAATGAGGATGACACAGTATGTGCATGGTAATAAGTGGTTTTTCAATGTGAGACACTCCATTTATCTCCTTAAGTATTGTCTGATAGGGTAACAACTTGAAAGAAGCAGTAAGCATCTGACACTGCCATTTAAATACATGGAAAACTATTTCTGTCGGGTGCAGGACAGGATATTTTATTCTTAACATGCAGTATCCATTTATCCTACTCCTTCAATAGTGCCACGGCCTGTTTTAATTCTGTTTTTCTGTAAAAAAAAAAAAAATCCAATCACTTAATATTAGGCAAATACAACCTCATATGAAGATGTAGGGACAATATCCGCAGGTGTGCAGACCTCTATGAACACGTGTGTTTTGTCAGTTTGCTGGTCTAAAGCATTCAGGTTTGTAGCCGTGAGGGAAAAACACAAATAATTCAGATCATGCAATACTAGAAACATAAAAAATAAACAGGAGCTACATCTTAGAAGCTGCAACTATACGGCAGCACAATTAGAAAAAGACTAAACAAGTATGATTTGTTTGTTCTGTCTTAAAAAGAACATGAGAGCATGACTGAGGGTGACAAAACTATCTAAAAAAACACAACTTCTGGAACAATGTTCTATGGACAGATAAGACCAAAGTAGAGTTGTTCAGCTTAAACGCCCAACACCATGTTGTTCAGAAACCAAACACAACATATCAGCAGAAACACCTTATACTCACTGTCAAGCATGGAGGAGGGGTGATAATTTGAGGCTTGTTTTGCAGCCATTGAACCTTTGTACCAATCTGTGATTGAGTCAACGATAAACTCCTCGCTATACCAGAGTATTCTAGCAGCAAATGTGAGGCCATCTGTCTAACAGCTAAAGCTGTCTTTTGAAATTGCGTCAAGTCAAATCAGTTTTGGAATGGCATAGCCAGAGTCCAGACCTCGACCCAATTCAAATGATGGGTTGGGACCTTAAGAGAGCTGCACGTGAGAAAATGGCCAAAAACCTACATTATTGAAGCTGTGTTGTCAAATAGATTTGGCCAAAATTCCTCCACAATGTGAGAGACTGATAAAGTCGGAGAGTAAACACTTACCTTAGAGTATTTGTGAAGGGTGAATCTCCTACTGCTAGTAGAGCATGGAGGGTACTTTGTAATGCCCACAGGTTTTGTTCTTTTTGATTTGTTGTTGAACTGTAAGACATTATCAGAATAATCACTTTTTTTTTCATTTGCAAGATATGTGATTGTTATTTACAATTTATTTTTCATGTGGTGTTTTTTCACACACACACACACAAACAAGGAGTTAATAGTCATCTGTCATCTTGTCTCTTTTTTCTTTAGGAGCTGATTATCAACGCAACTCCGGACAACGTTTCTATGGATCAATCATTCACCATAACATGGAAGACTGGTGTCTGAGCACAGTTTTAGCAAGTTTTACTGGCAAACAAATAACATAATACTTGTATATACTGTTTTGTTCATGGTGAATAAGTAGTACATTTATTTTTTGACTCACAGATGTGTAAACTATGAGTAACATGTGTGTTTTTCATTATCCTTGGTGCAATACTACTAATTAATAAATATATGTATACCATATAGGTTGTATCGAGTTCTTCTTCTTCTTCTTTTTTTTCGTTATTGTCAGTGGTAAAACAGACAAGAAGTCTCAAGGATTCTGCGTTTGATAAATTGATATTATTTGATTTCAAAGATGCATGATACCGGAAGTGACCATACTCATATGTAGTAGTCACAAACACAGACAGGATAACTAACATAAAAGTGCAGTTAAGATTTTTATCTACATTTACTCCTCCTGCCACTTAATACAGGCATGCTTCTGTACATGTAGGGATATTACAGGAATTTGATTATTGCTCATACCTGCGGCAGGATCTCTACCTGTGCTTTGTCTGGTCCCATTACTTCCTCATATATAATAATATTCAGTCATCCATTATTCAGTCTGCAGTAAATGTAATGATATCAGTTTAGTTTAGCCATGGGCACCACAAATTGATTTTCACTCTAATTACAGCCACAGGAAGGAGTGGAATAGAAAGTGGGGGCTACTGCTGGATGGTAATTGTGAATGTGTGTGTTTCTGTGATGCTGTTTAAAAAGGTTGAGATTGTGATGATTCATTGTGTCTTCAGGTAATATGTGTTTTGTTTTGTTTTTTGGAGAAAATGTATGTTTTGACTTCTAAAACAAAGCCAGCCACCCACAAATGCCATAGGGACTAATTGAATTCAAGATCTGGTGAGACTATGTTCCTGAATTCACACATAACTCATAATGCTGTACAAATAAATCTAGAGGAGAGAAAAAGGAGAAGGTCTTCCACCTTCCTATATAAAGTTGTTTTTTGTTTTTTTGTCAATTGGTATATAAAATGTTTAATATTGCTGGTGAAGAATACCAATACTTATTACTATCATCAGAGAACACCACAGGGTTAGCAAATCTGACAAATCTTAAACAAAACTTTAGTATTATTAAATAAATAAATAGGGAAAATGTGTCAGTTTTTCACGACAGTAGATAACAGACAGCACAAAAGTTTCCATATAAAATAGCATATTGTTGAAATATTCAAGCAACCTTCATGATTTCTAAAGTAATGGAATACAGCAATTAAATTGGATTAAGTTTGTGTTTAGTAAGTGTTTATGAATGTTGAATTTATCAGAAAACTATACATAATTTGACATTACAGTATCAAGATATGAATTATTTTCATTTGGACATCTTGTATATTTCAGGTGCTGTAACACTAAACTATTGGCTTATGTCCACATAAATATATCCTTTTAATAACCACAGCAACATAATACACTTCTACTGCATTAACAATGCAATTCAAAGCAAATCACAGCAAGATAAAGTTACCATCAGAACACATTAACTACTTCTGGTAGTTATACAAGTAAAATCTTTTCAACTATATATCTATAATATATCTAGCGTAATGCTCTTATTGTGAAGACCAAGCGGACACACTTCTGTTTGAAGTTGAACAATCGGTTTTTAATGCAAATTGTCCTCTAGGAAGGTCTATAACAGTCTGAAACCGGTCAGTTTTAAATTGTATTAAATTGCTGTTGCTACTTATCATGCTAAGCACAACACTGCAACAACCACTGCAAAGTTCAACAAGAACAGAAGTTCATGACAGTTCTGCCCTGATGATGTACACAACAATAATCATCCATAAACCAGCTCTATTTATATCATCTATCATATTATTTACTTAAATCTATGTTTAAACATCAATTATAAACTGAGATTCAAGCCCAGTGTGCCGAGTATTAATATTGAGACTCACGGATAATCATCCCACACATGATAAGAGTTGTTTAAGGACATGAATAAGTCAACAAAGTTTGTTTTAAAAGCGTAACTTCAATAATTATTCATGATTATTAATTGTCCCGACACAGATTCAGCGTCGGTTAGAATGCAGTAAATTGTTTTGTGAACTTATACACGTATAACTAATAAAATCATAGGAGGCCGTGTTGAGCACAGAATTTCTTTGCCCGTGTAGATAATGCATAATGTTATTTCTGTCCAAATAGAAACTGTACCAATTGGGATTTAAAGATTACTCACACTAGCATGTTTCCTTTTGAAGCCAAAATTGAATTATCCGTGTTGAGACGTGCATGCAAGCACACATATGAAGCACAAACAAGCGCGGACGCACGCAAATTTCAGCCAACAGGCGAAAATTTTGGTCCACAAAAAGCACAAAAAGGTTAGTAATACTGCATTTTCGAGGGGGGAACACCATTCTGTCAGTCACCTTGCTCATTCCTTAAAGTAAACTAATCCAAACTTTATCACACTGTACTCAAGTGAGTGTGTAAACCTATTTGTGGTCGTCTGTAATTCCAGTTGTACAGCATTTTAGTGGCATGTGAGCAGGCCGGAAGAAGGACAAAGTTTTGATCATGTCTGAATTTGCAGGACAGCATTGGGTAGGTAGCTTGTGGAAGTAGAATCTGCTAAATTTCAAAAAGTTGAAAAGTGTTTTAAGCCTTTTTTATATATAACAAAATCCAATGTCCAAAAACACTAGTTTCTATCAAGACATGTTATCCACACATAGTGAATTCTTTTTTCAGAAAGTCTCACTTATTTCTTATTGTCCATAGATCAATGTGTTATTTCTCTGACTTTCTGAAAAAGAACCCATCTTACCAGACAGCGTGCTTCTAAATGAGTTGCAGTAACAAAGTGTCTTTGTTACTGAGGTGACTGACAGATACAAGTGTGCCACAGATGAAGGGAAAAACAAAAAGATAAAACAACATGAGAGACAGAGGGAAATACTTTGACAACATCAAAGACTGGCAGGCGTGACGGGTGTGTGTATGTTTGTGTGTGAACACATGTACTTATTAAGCTGTTGATATACTTTTGTGTATTACTTTATAAAGTTTGAGCATTTCACTAAATTAAAGACACTTTTAAGTGGTTAGAAATATTGATGATGACATATATGGGCTGATAATCGGTTCTGTGAAAGTAGTAAAAACGTCTATGTGAGTAAGCAGCCACCTGCATAAACTGTACAATCCAATAGTTTTTTGAAAAGACAGGAAGAACATGTGTTATTAGAGAAAAAAAATCTATTCTAAATGAGAATCTGCTCATCTTTTACATATTCCTACAGACATACATATATCCAGAAAAGAAATAGGTAAC
The DNA here is from genome assembly GCA_032359275.1 of Microctenopoma steveboyesi. NCBI lineage: Eukaryota > Metazoa > Chordata > Actinopteri > Anabantiformes > Anabantidae > Microctenopoma > Microctenopoma steveboyesi. The sequence goes on along the minus strand of JAUMHF010000005.1, from coordinate 11,159,952 downwards.
ACAAACAATGGAACATAAAGTACCCCTCTTTCATTTAATCACACTTTTATACACTAACACACACATTCATTTGTCATCCTATGGTTTCCCTAAGCACTGCTATTGTGTTACCAGTCTAAATGAAGTCTGCCTGACCAGATCGTCACAACACGAGTCACACCCCAACACTTTCACTATAGCACATTCACATGGACACACAGTTTGAACACAGTCATTTTATGTGTTTGACTCCAGCTATGAAATTTTTCTCTAACCTTCACTAATCCGCTGCTCATTTAAGGCAATCATGCACACCCGCAAGTCACACATATCTGCCCACTGAGATCTTACTATGATAATTAGTGTTCCTGCACTGCAGTTAAAGAACATCAGTGGTTCATGCCCTAGATCAAGATAATGACATAATTACAAAAACATTAGACGAAGAAAGACTTGCAATAGACCTCAAAAAAATCATTCAAAACTTCTCAGAAAACATATCAAATTGCAATTCCAAATTTAATAAAAGATAGAAAACATTTATCTGCAAAGAAATCTTTCCAAATCTCTCAGCTGATTTGCAGCTGCTGTTTTGGATGACGTCATCTCACTTGTTTATTTTATGACTTGCTTGAAATAAACAGGATGTACTTGTTTCTTCCTTATATAAAAATCTCATCTGATCAATTTAATACTTTGTTAAAAAATTGCAAGTCATAGACATCCATTCATTCATTATCTGCTGCATGTCTGAGGTCGGTTGTGGTGCTGGAGCCTACCTCAGCTGTCTCTGGGCGAGACACAGGGTAAACACTGGACGGATCGCCAGTCCATCGCAGGGCCAACACAGACATACAGCCAAACAACCATTCACACATACGGACAATTTAGAGTGACCAACCAACCCAACATGCGTTACCTTGGAGGGTGGGGGGAAACCGGAGAACCAAGAGGAAACCCACGCCACACAGAAAGGCACCCGGTCAACCGTGGGAATTGAACTGCATTTCCATTTTGAAATGCGGTACTTGATTTGAGGCTCAGTGAGTCACATTAAGATTATTGAGATTTCAAAAAGCAGGTTGTAACAGTATTACATCTAAAATATTAACACAGCACCATGCTGATAACATGATAGACAGTATAAACCCAGAGCAACAAAGAGGAATGAAGCAGAGGAAATATGCATCAGACATATATTAGGTAATTCAACATATGAGAGTGAACTTTATGAACCTGATGAGACCTGTCAAGATGGTGACCATGGTTCAGATGACTCCTGATTTCATCCTGTTAATGTTTAATGACAATGATCACAGATGTCATCACTCTTAAAATTCTAGAACAAATAAATGATTTGCCTGCAATACGTATCACAAAACAAGCAAAGGAAATTGAGAATTTCTTAACAGAATCTTTACAAAATATCCAGCAGCAGAGAGGTAAATGGAATTAGGTTTGAAATCTTTTATTTCCTTTGACTTTTTACTACCTATTGTGCTAAAGGTTAATAATAAAAAAAATAAAAGGGGGAAATCAAGCAGGTACAACCATTAACATTAATATGGTTTAGTGTGTAACTTTTGCTGCTGGAAAAACAAGAGAGACCTATTTTCTATTTGCTTTGAAATGACTTATCAACCAATTATGTACAAAGCTTACTATAATCCTTAGGTGGAATCAAATGAACACAACAGCAGATACGATTGCAGGCTTTGCTGCGAAGGAGAATGAAACTGCAAGGCTATTTAAGAGTCAGTGCAAATTGAGAAAGAGAAAAATGATTTATTTTCTTCTGGATACAGCATTGAACAAAAAAGACATTTCTCTCTGTCAGACAGCAGATTGTGGATTAAGCACCAAAGGATGGCCACACGCACACATCTCCACAAATCACATCAAATGGCACACCCACGCACTTACACACTCACACAAACATTCCTTACAAATCAAATCAAAAACAGGGCATGCAGAGAGGAAGAGTGATTTGCCAATTGGTCAGAGCAGCCACGCAGAAAAGGATTTAAATATCACTGGAAATGAGGCCAGTGTGACTGCATCACTTCCGGTTCAGCAGAGCTACTCAGATGCCCCTGGTGGCCACGTAATTCAATATCTCAGATCATTTGCATAATGTCACAAATCACTCTACATGTGAGATCAGCCTTGTCCAGTAGAGTCATTAAGAGCATATACGCCTAAAATTAAACACTCCCTTCAACTGTACAAGAATCAGCCTAAAATAAGTAAAGAAAGGAATCAGACTTACCTAAACTACTGAATTACAACGTTTGCTTGAGCTTGCCACATCTAAATATGAACAAGTACAAAAGATAAAATGGGGACATGAGAAAAAGAAGACTAATAAATGAATGAATAATCCCTGCTCATTCTATGCACAAAGAGGGGCGGTAAAATCTTTGTGTTTACTTTGCTGTCTCTGCCTTTTTTTTTTTTTGCATTATAACGTCACAATAGAAACATGGGAACTGAGGCACCCACCTCGAGCTTCACTGTAAATTACAATCACCCCCAGAAAATGACACAAACATGATCCACTCACACACTTCCCATGCTTGTGTGGGATTGGGCTAATGAATGTTTTCTGAAAAGACATGTTACATTTTCAGCTCAAGTTGAAGACTATAGTGGAGGTTGTAGTAATGATGCATGGTAGTAATTGCAAAACTAAAACGGGAACCCTTTTTTTAAATTATTATTTAGTTTGTAGATAAATGTTGCCATGACAACAAACATTGCCTGGCTGACATTTATAAAGGACACAGTACTTGCCGTCCTCATCGTTGCATCCACGTGTGCAATGCACAATGCAACGTGAGTTATAAGAGCAATTACATTCTATACGTATAGTCACTTATCAGCTATTTTATTCATTGTGTTAGTCCGGTGATATCATGGCTATATCAGGATATATAGGAAGACAAGACAAATGAAAGAAAAGGCCAACCAAAGATTACAGCAATTGTCAAATTCCCAGGAGGTTTAGAAGATTGTGTTATTTATTTATAAGAAACAACGACAGCAAAACACGATTCTGGTCATTATATTAAAAGAAAACCAAAATATTATTGACTGTTGAGAATGAACCCATTCCAAAGTCCTAAGACCAAGATTTCAGGACTTTCAGGATAGTTTTTTTGGAAAATCTAGTAAAACTACCACATTGCACATGCAAACCCAAATCTGAAAATGTACATTCTTATGATTTGTACTATCCCTATTTACAACATATTAACATTGTTCTTAAGAACAGTAAGAATTAAAATATGTAGCTATATCTATTACCATCATCAATCAGTGCTTAATCCACATTTTCACTCTACTAAAACACAGAATGAAGCTGTATTATTCAGGTGTACATACAATAAAAAAGAATTATAGGAAATCAATTATTATACAATTCCCGTTAGAATACATGGTCTGCATCAGCTGCTGCTTGATCTTTAACATATTTCACATAATATATTCATTGTTACAACAAATAAAACATTACATAAAAATCCAAAATCCAAAACTTTATATACTAAACATTTCCTAAAGAGTAGGCCTGAACTGAAGATGGATAGATTACCATCACAGAACAATACAGCTGCTGATGACGAATTCAGAGTGATCACTGAGACTGGATAGTGGGAGATTAGAAATGAGAGTAGAAAAAGTAACAGGAGGGATGGAAAGTACTGACATGGTGATAGAGTGGGTCAGTGAGAATAAAAGATGGTGGATGAGAGTCAGGAATATACTGAGTAGCAGGAATGAATGGAGGAAAACCAAAACGCGGGGAGCGTCTCCGTGGTAGAATAGTTCTGATTGAGGTCAGTTTTCCCACCAGATGAGACTTCACTTTAATCACCCTCTGTCGGTCTCATCACCATGGAGGGGCTGGCCTCATCAGGGGGAAAGGAGAGACAGTGCTTTAAAAGGGAGAGAGACATATCAAGAAGAAAAAGAAAAATTACCAATCGAGAGACACATACATACAAAATGTGAGCGGCATAAGTGGAATGAGAGACTCGGGGAGGCAGATGAACGATGAGAGAAATGGAAAGCAAATGACAAGTCTGCGACTTCAAGAGAGAAATAAATATGCTGCATGTGATTCAATGTTGTAGTAATAAATAGAAAGGAAAAGGTGCACAGAACATAAAACACAATAAAGAGAAAAAAGTTATAGTTTATTATTTTTTTAATAAAGCACACAGCACATCACAACAGTGTGTTGTGGGGGATCCAACATGAATAAAATACATATAAAAAGCCTAAGAAACAAACTAACAAGAGAAGAAACATGTCTGTATACAAGAGAAAAACTAGGTAAGAAGATTTTTTTATACTACTGAGTAACAAGTAGTGTAGTTGTTAATTTGCATACAAAATGAATGATGGTCCTGAATTTAAATTCCGCTACCCATCTGCAATAGTGAAGGTCAATTAGATATTAAATTAAAAGTGATTATACAGTATACAGTGAGTTCTAAACATCAGTACTGATTTGCAGAAAGTGGTTGTCTACTATTTCATTCTTTAGTTTGACTGAATGTGAAAAGTGGCAACTGTCACCTAGCTCTGCAGTTCCTCTCAAGCACCACAGAGTCATTGAGTTAATTGTTTTGGTTGTTGGTTGTTGGCTGCTAGTAAAAACAGTGGAGCATTTGTGAGCTAAGTTTTAAAGAAACCCAAACTGAATCCAAAAGATTAGCAAATACCTCCTTTGATCGGTAAAAATACAAAATGTTGTTTTGTTTTGTAACAGATTTTATTTTTTTATGCTAAGAAAAATAATTTTAGCTTGTGTATTGCCAGCAAGTCTAAGTGGTCCAGTAAATATGAATTGCTGGATGTTCTATTACAGTGTTATTATACACCCTATTTACTTTACTTTAGGCATATAAGCATATTCCTGTACGTTACATTGGTTGGATGGACAAAATCCATAACATGTTACACTATTCACTTATGCTTTCAAAATAATTAGTGAGGCATCTGCTCCACTTTTCGATGTACATGAAATAAAAGTGTGGCTCGAACCAGTTTCATACTGCTGCACTGAAGTTGACTCCTGTCTGGTCAGGGGGAAACATACAACCATAGATATTAAATTGTGTTTTTTCATTTTTGTGTTTTTTAGAAGAAAACACTTCTGGGTTCATACAAATCTGTCAGTGTAAAAAGCCTCCCAGTGAAAAAGTCAGTACTGATGCATGGAAGAGATCACACAGAGAGGGGGAAAGAAATATGATAGAATAGAATTCGGGTTTCAGCATGAGGTCTCCCATCTCTCTGTTCCCAGAGTGACACCTGCTTAGCTTTAATTCAAAATTGCACACTGAGCTTTAACAGGAGGCCCAAATAGTGAATAAAAAGACTGGTGGTACTGTACACACATATGCTCACGCTCACATATGTCAGCATAAACAACAGGGAACAGACTGGTTCACACACAGTTGTGTATGCATGCATGTTAAAGACGGTGGAAGCAAAAGCAAATTGTACTACTATTATACTACTCTACAAGATTCGAGAATGTGGACATAATGAGTTGTGAGAGCGGAATAAGTTTTGAGTTCAAGTAAAAGACATAATGTTCTAGAAAGTTCAGAAACAAAAACTCTCCTTAGCTCAGAGAAATAACTCTTGGAAAAACTCTGCACCTGAAAAGATTCTATTTGCATTGAAAGAACACTAAGTGACTTGAAACCTTTACCTTATTTGGTCGCTTAACCTCAGCAGAGACAGTCATCTATTTTAAGAGATAGTGTGTGTTGAGTAAGCTTATTAGGTAAAAATAGCATATTTGCTAATCTTAATTTAATCAAAATTAATAATTATTGTCCTGTTTTACTAAAAAAACTCATAGCAAAAGAGCTGAACATAGCTACCTATGGATAAAAGTCCCCTATATGCACGGAAAAGCTAGCAATAAAATATAAATAAACCTTAACCCTAGATGCATTATGTCCTCACGGCCATGCTAACTGTTGACTGGATAAAGATTTTGACAGACCATGAGTCACAGCACGTAGCTCTCTACTGCTTTTATCATGAGCAAAGTTCACATCGCAAAGAGTACACTCACACCACTACAACCATCAATGCTACCAAGCTAGTAGTGGCTTTTCTGCCCCTAATGCTTGTGTGTACACGTTACATAAGGCGGCTCAGCCCTCGCTGATATTCTTGGAATTGCACCCCTGCTGGATCTGGTGTCCTACACCTCTATTCCCTCAACTAGGCGGTCTAATAACATTCTTCATCACATAAACCCCCTCTGTCTCAAACTCTGATGAAAGCAATAGCTGTGGTAACTTAGATGGGAATGACGACCAAATCCTTCCTAAATACAACTGTGATGTCTCAAATCAGAAAAGAGTGGAAAAAAATGTTTGCTCTGGATTTAGAGTACAAACTTGATGAAGGGGTCACTCAAACACACGGAGTTCTTCTGGGATAATGATGTGGTCAGTTAAGTAGTAAAAGTAATTTTTTGTCAGTGTCATTTGCTTTGATGTTAATGAAATTGACAACAGGTGCACTGAAGCGAGAAATGAGACAACACCAAAAACAGGCTTTGTAAGTGGAAGCCACATACCTCCAATGGACCACTGGCGTTAATGTCTTTGACCAAGCCATTAGAAACCATTCTCCAGACAATGCCAGAATTGTCAGGTCCAGCACTGGCTCCCTGTGCTTCTTATAGACAGGAGAAAGTTTGCTCTGAGCTCACGATATGAAAGGGTCTGGAGAAGCCACTGTGAACGTTTTCCTGCCTGCAATTGTTCAGCATGATCGGGGAAAAGAGGCATATCCATGGAGGGATGCACAACCCTCCCAGATAGCACCGACATGTGGCCCGAATCCGGCTTAGATGTGGCACATCTGGCTGACTGCTGAAACTGGCAAAATATTGTGGCCATATCTGGCCTTTTTGTGGAAGCTGATTCAGGCTGACAAGTAGTGTGTATAATGTGGGCCAACTTTGGCTGAGTTCAGGGTGCAGCTCATCTTCTGTATTTTCCTTGTTTAACATTAACATTGAATTAGGACTCTTAGTGACTCTTAGTGATGGAAGTGCTTTGCTCAGATTGATTGGTTGTAGTTACAAAGATGGAATTGGGTTCCGCTGGGTCCTACACCACACAGCCAATAATACACACTTGAGCCATATTATGTAAACTGCTGATTTGGAAATAAATAAGAAAAGTGACTAAAATAAAAGACTCTCAGATAATATTAAAAAGCTGTTTTGCATTTCCTTTCCATCTCACGGTACCAAACCTGTGTACACACAAATAACTGCTTTTGATAATATGGTTGAGTTGTGGTTTAAACTTGGTTTAATCAAATTATGCTCTAACACAACATCGTTAGTGTAGCTTCTGCTCCAGAAGTGAGCAATGAACTACTGAGTAAAATAATATTGTTAAGTATTTCACAATAATTCATCTGCTGAATTGAATGCATTTCAATTCTTTGAGTTCAAACCACCCATCAACCATAGGTTACACAATATAAAAATGACTCACATCCTGGTTGTTCATATCCCAGTAGGGTCTCTCTCCATATGAAACCACCTCCCACATGACGATTCCGTAACTCCACACGTCACTAGCCGTGGTGAATTTCCGGTAAGATATCGCCTCTGGAGCTGTCCATCTGATGGGAATCTTTCCTCCAGGGGAAAGATAAGTCCCAGTGCCCTCCTAAAACATTTGTAAAGGTTATATTGGTTAAGTGAATATTGTAAATAGATTATTTAAATTAGGGGTTAATTGGTTGATTTTAATAAAAAAAAAATCTCACCATTTATTTGTGCATTTGATTAGGTGTCTATGCTAATGTAGTCGGTGCATGTTTGTCAGTATGTCAGAGATCTAGCGTGGTAACAGCGTGATAAACAGTTGTGCTCAAAAACAACTATGTCTTAAATTATCATACAGTGTGTATATGTAAAATGTCTTACCCTTGTAGTGTAGGCGGCCTCTGGGTCGTCCTCCAGAACCCGACTCAGGCCAAAGTCAGACACCTTACACACCAGGTTGCTGTTGACCAGGATGTTTCGAGCTGCCAGGTCTCTGTGAACGTAGCTCATGTCTGACAGGTACTTCATACCTGAGGCGATGCCACGCAGCATGCCGACCAGCTGGATCACTGTGAACTGGCCGTCATGCTTCTGCAGTGTTTCAATTGTGGAGACAGAATAGCAGGTCAGCGTGGTCACCCATACCTCTCTGTACAGTGATAGGTGGGCCTCTGATAGGCTACTCAAAACTGGCTTTGTATTTGCTTCATAACAGAAAAAGAGAGAATAATAAAATGCACATACACGAAGAAAAGCATCCAGGGATCCATTCTCCATATATTCTGTGATGATCATCAGTGGCTTGCCTAAAGGGGTAGACATTCCTAAACATTAGGCGGAATTTCACCTCGCACATTAGGTTCTAACCTAAGTACGACTTTAACTCACATCTTGTGACGACCCCCTCCAGCCTGATGATGTTTGGGTGGTCAAACTGTCCCATGATGGAGGCCTCAGACAGGAAGTCCCTCCTCTGTTTGTCAGAATATCCTGCCTTCAGACTCTTGATGGCCACGTAGATCTCCCTCTTTCCCTGCACACGGAGTCGACCGCTGCACACTTCCCCAAACTCTCCTACACACACACAGATCAAACAGCCAAGTCAGCGCCAAGTAAGCATGTGTGTGTGGGTTTGTGTGTGTGTGTCTAACAACCTATGCCAAGCTCACCCATGCCAATAACTCTCTCAATGTGAATACTGCTAACATCAATCTCCTTGGCAAACTCGTGGATGGCCTGGTCAGGGTCTTCGTAGGTGAACGGATCCACATAGATTTTGACTCCTGCAACAGAGGCGAGGAGGAAGAGGAGAAAAAGTAAGGGAGTAGCCAAGAAGGAATATGTTATGTAAATGTGTTTGGCACTGTGTCTATAGGATGTGTGCAGGTGGATAAAAAAAAGAGCATCCATCTGTCCTTTTTATTGTATGTGTTTTTGCCGTCTACCTGGATTAAGATGTTTCTCCTCTTCTGAGTCCTGCTTTGTTTTACTGTACTTGCTTCTCCTGACGAGACATAAGAAATGATTGATGTTTAACACACAGTCATGGACGATAAGCAAATGTCACAAAGCATTGGTATAACTACATATTTTAGTGAGTTCTACAGTTAAGTGCGCTGTTAAAAAGGCCGTAAATGTCACGTGTGTGTTCCAGCATAGTGCATTCATTGAGATTTTCAGGATCTGCTGAAACAGAAAGCAATGACAATGGGAACAGAGAGCTAGACGGCTGCATGGAAGACACAGAGCGAACAGATGAAAGCGTTTAAGGGAGAGAGGGAGGAGGGGCGATGCCTCAGGTAGCGCGAGATAAAAGGTGTTTTCCCTTAAACAAAGAAACTGTCACAAACACCTTTGTGGATTTGCAGGTGCATGTAAATGCGTGCATTTGTGGGCGCTTGCACATCAGTGTGTGTGTGTGTGTGTGTGAGCGTGCAAGTCAGCGGAAGCTGCTGAAGAAACAATAATGACAAGTTAGGGACAAAGGGATTATCATTGTCTCCACTATAATCCTCTTTAAAAGCTCCAGGTAACACACATATATTATTTGGCCACACAATAGCAGGGTAACTATGTGTTAATTGAATGCATTCTGACAGTTTGGTAAAAAAGTAGTAGCCCGGGCAGCACACATAGTGCTGTGATGCGATGTGATGTGTTGACGGGAAACTTCTAGCCAACCTGATCAGCCCGCAGGTGTGCAGGCTTATATATATGTGTGTATATGTTTGTATACCTGCGGCTAATGATGAAGACGGCGGCGGATATCAGCAGCAAAATTCCAACTCCACTGATAGACAGCAGCAGGAAGGCTGAATTAACGCCTTCACCAATCAGAGGGAAGGGATCTAACAGGAAGGACACAGTAGTCATCAGTTCTGACTTGTTCAAACAAATTCGAATGTATCCTCTAAAACTACTGACAATGTTGCCACAATACCTGAATTGGTAGAGAATTCAAATGGAGCGCTGAACTCTCCGTATCCAGCAGCGGTGCGAGCACGCACGTGAAACACGTACACAGTGAGAGGGCTGAGACCTGTGACACCCACGTTGCGAGAAAAGGTCCTCATTATGCGGTAGGATCTCTCTCTCTGGTCCTGATTACACGGGACAAAAACAGGTGTCTCGCTTCAGTCGCTGATCTTCAGCATCAGTGAAACCCAAACGCTGACATTAAAAACAGCTGCCACAGCAGCATTGACCTGTGACTCACTTTTTCATAGAACTTGACCTCATATTCCAGGATGACCCCGTTGGGTCTATCGGGTTGTTGCCACGACAACAACAAACTATGCCGCGTGACATCAGTGGCTCGGACGGAGGACACTGAGGACGGCGCTGAAAGGTAGGGGAAGATGAGAAGAGATAATTAGTAATAATAGAATAATAATACAGGTTATATTAAACGGCGCTGCTCAGTAATAATGCTATGTATGGCAGCTGTTTGTCAACTATCCCACTGACACACGTGCACCTGAAAACTGACCTAAATCTCATTCCTTTCTATTCCACAGAGACACGCCTCATTTTCTTCCCTCACATCACATCACTCCATTATTACGGTGTTCATGTGATATCTGGCCATATGGTGGTGCAGGTTGGACTCGACACATCCCAGACACGCTCTCATGCTGTGCACACGCAGCAAAGTTATTTCCCCGGGGCACCTGGAACTAAGCAGGTGCGCCAGTTTCCAAAATGCCACCATAAAGACTTAAAGCAATGACAGTTGAGATGTAACAGCAGAAAGAAACGCTCACGATTAAAACTAATGGAGAGCATGTGTGAGGGGCGCCACACAGCTGCTGACACCTTCACAACTAAAATGAAACACACCATAAAATTTGGGTGATTTTTCAAACACTTCCATAGTCAAGAGCTGACAAAATCCCACACTTGAAGAAGTGTGTGGTGTTGTCATTTGCTTTATTATATCTACATTCTCCTCAACCAGCTTGGTCTATTTGTATTTAAGTCAGCGAGTTGCATTGGTGAGAATGCTTTCTGACACCCTCTTGAGAACACCCCTATAATTAATCCAACTGTTGTTAGGTGTAGGAGGACAGAGTAATAACTATGGCAACTATGACAGTGATAGTAAGAAAAGGAATCCAGTTGAGAGGGCAAGAAAAGTGTCTTGTAGTTGTATTTTATGCTGTTGTTGGCAAAGAAACTCTTTCTCACTGTGCTGTGATGGATGCGTCCTCCCATGATTACTCAACAGTACACAGTCTTATTATATAAGAAGTTGTTGAAAGCCATTGAAAGTAACATCAATTTGAATGCTGAATTGCTTTCCAGGCTAATTCAGTTAATTTTTCTTCATCTAAGTTTTAAAAACTCCATATAAATCGTTAAAACTCTTGGGAAAGAATTGCTGTCATAGGATTTTTTGGACTATGTTTAGGAACACAGTATCAAAAAATAATTGGAAGGCACGGTGGAAGAAATTGGTTTTCAAAAATGAGTGCGAGTCTAAAGTTGCTATATTTAGAATCAAAAATGCATTGCTCTTGTTTTGCAGCTCCGAAGCGATCTGGGGTGGATATTACCTTTACCATGTGCAGCTACATGCAGAGCCTTTCGTATCATGCTTCCACAGATCCAAACATTACTCATGGGGCCTTCCGTCCCCGTTGGTCCCACATGCACTGACTAACAGTTTGAATTAAGCTGACCCACTTACAGACAAAACTATAAGCAGATTTTGTTTTACTACCACAGTCAACAATCTGATAAACATGTTTTTCACACAAACACTTCTCTCTTCTCACCAGCTTGGTTTGTGGTGACAGTGACAGACACACTCTGGGCTGCCCCGGCACCGCTGGCCTGGGAGACACCATTACGTGCATGGATGATGAAGGTGTAGTGCGTGTGGGCCCTCAGCTCGCTCACCACCACCCTGGTGGTCTTCAGAGACGTCTGTCCGGGATTAAAGAGTACATCGGAGCCACAGGGCAGACATAGCTGAGAGCTGGAGGCAGAGCTAGAGCCGGGTCTTGAGTAGTCCCCAGATGCTGGCCTGCTCTGGAACACACTTCTCCCTGGCTGGACTTCACTTCCTACAATCCCTTGGTCTGCCTGCATCCCAAGGCCAGCGTGCTGACCCTCAAGCTGGGAGACGCTATGATTCCTGGCGAGGCCTTTACCGCCAGTCTGACTGTGGCTGCCTGTTTGACTCCCAGTCTGGCAGATGAGACACTCCAGGCTGTAGATCGTGTCACTTCGTCCTCCCAGGCGGCGGGGGGGTGCCCACTCCAAGACCACTGAGGTTTCATTCACAACTGAGATGAGCTGTTGTGGGGCTGAGGGGGGCTCTGAAGAAAAGACAGGGATAAACTTGGAGATAACCAACCACGTATGATATAAAGGTAGCAGATAAAAAGAACAGGAACGGGGAAAGGCCGACCGAAAACCATATCGTTCAGTGATGTTTTTGATGGGCTGGATGTTTTCTTCTGTGGTATTTCTTTTTTGTGTGTATCTGAGTGACTGTGTGTGTGTGTGTGTGTTTTCATTTTTCCCAGGCCAAGAAAACCATGTGCTGTATATAGGCGTAATTAAGTTTATGACACACAGACCGAGGTCTCCAAGTCTGTCACACACAGACTTAAAGAAAGAGATGGAGGGAGAGAGGAAAAGAGAGAGAGAACACATTTATCCACTTCTCAATGTCTTTAGTTATCACTCCCAAACAGGATGTAGATGGTGGCTTAGTCATAAGTAATAGGATCATGAAACAGAGGTGGCATTCAGATAAGTTTGCGTCTCCCACTGTTTGGTAGAGATAGAGAAGCTGGGGAAACAATAAGTGAGCTTTTCTTCTTTTATTGGCAGGGTATGCACACACACACACACACACACACACACACACACACACATATTGTCTGTGTTTTCACTTATGCATTGTATAACTAGTATGTGTGAATGCATGTGTGCTCTTACGGGTACAAGTCATGGAGGGAGGGTCACTGTCAGCGCGGAAGAATCCAGAGTGGCAGTCACAGACAGTCGCTCCCTCCCTGAGCGAGTGGCTGTGTGGAGGACACTTAGAGCATCCTGTATCTGAAGACTTGGCCTTGTAGAAACCAACAGAACAGGCTGCAGAGAGACAAAGAGAAAGAAAGATTTTTACACCCCATAATAATAATAAAAAGAATGTTTATTCAACAGTTTAAAATAAAACTGGATTGATTTTATGTCTTAAACTACTGCTGCTGCTTATTGTGGCTTTCATAAACACTATTAACACAGTCTTTTTTCAGAGAGCCCAGACCACAGGTTATAATAATAATAATTATTATTATTAATATTATTATTGTGGTTGTAACTTGTGGTTAGACCACTAGTTAATCAGCATTTGGATCCAAAGGCAAACAATTGTAAATAAATCTCTAGAGAGAAGTTGATATTACGAGGAAGACGGGCACTTTGACATCTTTTAGCTTTGATTTTCACGAGCAGAAAAGAAAAACACAGAAAAGAACACTAACTGATCAGCTCCCACTCACACACACCAGAAACACAAGAACTGAATACATCAAAACTCCAAGGTGCAGGTAACCCACACAAATATAATTGACATTTAAATATATGAAAGAGGAGAAAGAGAGAGGGCGAGAGAGAGATAGAGGCGGGTGGAGGGAGATAAATCTTCTCTCTGTATACTAAGGAGTTCATGCATTGACAGAGCAACAATACAATAAATGAGTGCCTAATTATACAGCTTGACATCCACTGGTGAAGCAGAAGAGATGGCAAAGCATGGATGGTTAGAGACATTTTTCTCCCTTTAATTTCAGAAGGAAATCCTTCATTTGTTTCAGCTGCAATCATTTTCCAACACCTTCTTTTTCATCATTACACCCTATTCATTCTCCTTCCTCAATCCCACCATCTTTGCATATTCCCTCTTTTTTTTCAGCCCTTTCACATTTCCAGGGGAGATGAAGACATCCCAGTGGGAGTGGAAAGGAATGTGGGAATGATGTGTGTGTGTGTGTGTGTGTGTCAGTATGCTTTATGACACTCTCATCAGCAGATGAGAGGGAGGAAGTCTCCTCTGTAATCTACTCACCGACCATCCTGCTCCATCTGTGCGAGCCTCCTTAGATTTTCTCTTTCACACACTCATTTGTCCTCTCTTTCACATTTCTCACAACCTCCCTCATTTGCTCTCCATTCACTTCCTCCTCGACCTCTACTTATCTGCTTTTGTGTCCCTGATAACTTCTTGCTTCTTGCTTTATCTCCACATATCTCCTCTCCAGCCTCATCAAAGCTTTGGAGTCAGCTACTAATGTTTGCTCACATGCTAACGCTCGGCTGAAGACTCCTGCAATCGAAACCTGTGAATTCATAAACACATTCCGAGCTGATAATAGAGACTTTCATCTACCGAATGACTCATTTTATTGAGTCAGCTGACATCACCAGAAGCAAGATAAGATACAGAATTATCATTTCCCTGCTGCGATGCACATTCCTTTGTTTTTATCATCAAAGTAGGTGAGTAAGGCCTTGGGTGGGAAAAGTCTGAAAAGTCTTTGACCTGCAGCTGATTACAAATGCCAACAAGACCTTTCCAGGGGGTAGCACAATGTCTTTGTCTCTGTCCCACCCAATGCTCTATCTTTGTCTCCAACACAGGACAGAATGATGGAAGAACAGAAAGAAAGAAAGGAAGAAAGGAGCAAGTATCTGCAGCCATAAACTTCCTTCAGCAGTCTCTCATGTCTCTATTCTCTCTGCTGTCTGTCGGCCTTTGTGTATTTTTTTAGTGCTCGTTTCCACAGGGTGGTGAGTGCTGCTGACCTGGAATAAGAGCTCATGAGTGTGTCATTAACCCAACATTAACCCTGCGCTACGGAGCACCACGAATTGGCTGAATTCAATCTGTAACGTATGTGTGTGTGTGTGTGTGTGTGTGTGTGTGTGTGTGTGTGTTGGGGGGGGGGGGGGTCTGGATACAAACACACTGAGATAAGATGAGATAAGGCTGAAGCTTGAGGAGATATGTGCGTGTGCTGGAGGAGGGGGGCTTGTTCCCGTTGTGTCTGCGAGGAGCCCAATAAATACACTCTAATCAGCTGCTTGGCTGCTTGACACAAGTGAGAGAAAGTTGCAGAGAGTGTAGAGGATGGGGAAGGTTGATGGGAGAGACAGTCAGTGAAAAAGACTGACGAGGAGCGAGAGATGAAAAGGTGAAGAGAAAAAGACCGAGTGAGGAGGAGGGAAAGACACAGAGGGGAATGTGCCCTTTGATTACTATCAGCATTGTCGGCATTTGCATATGCATTCTTCTGCTACCTAAAATGCAAATGCAGCTCACTGCACATCCAACTAAGAGCCTCTTCGGTGCACCGTATGCCTGCGCTTGTATGCCTATGTGTGTGTGTGTGTGTATTCTCCTTGACCTAATGTTATCTGTCATCATCCCTTGTTCCTTTCCGGCAGAGGGGTGTAACATGGAGGAAGTACCCCTGACTGCTGCAGAGAGGTGTCAGACCTGTCTTTGTGACGGATGGAGGGAGGGACGGATTGACGGATGGATGGGTGGCTTGATGGACTGTCGCACGAGAAGGCGGGGCACTACTAATCACGGAGGTCGTGCCCTGTTAATTAAAACTCACAGAAATTCTGAGATGAGGGGAGACTTGGCTCTTATCTTTCCCCAACTGTATGTGTCCGTCGAGGAGGTTACCCGCCCCGAATCAAACTGGCATGTGGTTAGCTGCCAAACTCAAGTCGCGCCTTACATCTCAGAGTCAGTTTGCATTTGAAACCTCAGGAATGTGGTTACGTTTGCTCAGATTTAAATACTCACTGCTAGCTTGAAGAGAAACGTGTGTGGATTTGTGTGTCTGCCCAAAGCCACCAGTGTGAAAATTAGCATGTGAAAGGGCCTGTACAACAATAACCCTCCTCCCCATCACACTCAGATCACCCCCTGCCACCAACAGCAGCAGCAGCAGAACCCCCACCCATGACCATGGATCAGGGAGAAGAGTTGAAAAAGATAAAGGAGGGATAATGAGAGAAAGACAGAGCGACAGAGAGGGTGAGCATCGCTTGTTACGATGCCAGAGAGTTGCAGACAGGCTGGTGGAGCTGGCAAACCTCCCCTACACCGAGAACAACCTGAGAGAGGCAAACAATAGCAGACACACACACGCACACACACACACACACAAACTAGCAGACACTTTGTGATGATGGAAGGTAAACCCCCCCCCCACCACCACCACCACCACCCCCTGGGTTTGACTTGCTTCAAAGAATCATTTGTGCAATTTTACTGTCTGTACTTTGCCTGCTTTGTCACCTGCCATACGTCCCCAGACACACGCACACTCCTCCTCTCTCCTTCTCTCTGTTTGTCCTACCACACTATTTTCTAGGCATTCCAGGGCAATCCTCCAAACTGTGAGTTTATGGGAGGGAGGGCTTTGTTAGGCAGAAAATCAGAGATACAGTACACACATGTACACACTCGTGTACACACACTAAATCAGCAGTCCAACATGTCCAGAGTCCAGAAATGCGATGCAATAATTAGGGGGACTGAATGCAGCGATTATGCACTCTTTCTATCATCCGCTCACTCCGTCTTTCTCTCATCTCTCTTTCCGTGTGCCAGTCTTTCCCTCTTCCCCTCGCTTTTCATCCCTCACGTTCAAACGCTTTCTGCTGTTGACGAGACACTGCAGGTGCGCCAGAGAGAAGCACAAGCGTGAAATCTCTCTGGATGGAGGAAACACAGGACACAGACGCAAATACACACACACACACAGAAACATTCCAGCCCTCCAGGCAGTGAGCAGAATTGAGCAGAATCAGACGACAGAGAAAGGAGGCCAGCGACAGAGACGGTGAAGGCTCCTCTTTCATTCCGCCTCTCCAGCCATTCACATTTCAAATTCTCTCTGTTGTTTCTCCTCCGCTCGCCTCTCGTCTCCTCTCTCGCATTTCCGATCCTCTCAGACGGATCGCAGCTGTCAAACTTTTGACGTCTTCATCTACCTCGGTCATGACCCTGCACTCTGCAGTTAAGCCTTCTGTGTCTGAGTGTGTGGCTGTCAGTCAGAGTTTTTGACGTCTTCATCAGGCTCAGTCATGACCTCGATCTTAACCAAAGGTTTAGAAAAAAAGGGGAGTCCCCTCTCTCTTCTGTTTCTCTACTCGTCCCCTTTGCACCCGATGAAGAACCCCCAGCGGGGGAGGGGCAGGTCTGCATTGATGCCTTCTGCTGTCAGTGGCCTTCTTTCAGCCCCCCTCGCGTCCCATTCAACATTTAATCCCTTCTTCCTCCCCAGAGTTTCCCTTCTCATCTTCTGTGTCAACACTGAAAATGAACTTTTCACATTTCACCATTTTAGCTAAGTCTGCTCTTGTTCTAGGTCAGTTTAAGGTTTTTTTTCTGAAGAAACTAACTGTGGTTGTCAGCAGTTTATCAAAACCACAACATACATAACACATTTATGTGGAAGGATTTTGCACAATACACAAGGTTATAGACCAGGGAAATGTCTATAATTTAATCTTACATATGGTTTTCTGGTGTCTGTATTTGTTTGACCTTCTGTAAGTATGTGAGGTATTAAATTAAAGAAAACTGTGCCACCACAACTCTTTACATTCAACTTCGTGCAAAAAAGAATGAGTGTAATCGCCAAAATGTTGAAGTATTCCTTTCAGCTATGTAGTCCATAAAGGTGGGTATGAGGTCACACGTCTTTTTCAGAGTGAAAAATGTACTCCCACAGTTCTCTATGCAACTTATGTTCACTCAGTCTGTCTGTCTGTCTGTGAAGGCATGTGAGTCTCAAAAACGTTTGACCTTGGTGATGGTAAGAGAGACAGATCACCTAAATCTCTCCTCAAATCTATCTGCATCCGCCCCCCCTACCATTTTCAAACTTAAATGGGAGAAGCATTAAGGCATCTATCCAATACTGCAGGGTCAGAGTTTTCACTGAGCAGCATTCAGTATTCATCCACACTTTGATGGATTTCCACTGAGGCAGCTGAGCCTGGCCAACAACCTGACAGGCAACGAGAGCGGAAAGACGCAGAAGAGAGCTGCAGATAGATAGATGGCACTTCACATCTGCTGGAGGTTCAACCGAGTCAAGGGTCTCTCCTAAATCAAGTTGAGGAGGAACATCTTTCAGGCCTCAGGGACCACCTCCTCTGCTTTTCAGAACGAACAAACGGGGCAAGTGGGTGAAGGTTTTAGTGAACATTTGTCACATAGGGATTTTTGGCTACTGCTTTTCTTATTGCAAAGAAAAAAGTCATCTTTTTTTTCTTTATCGCCAACTGGCACCAACTGCAGCCCGCTCTTTATTTCCATCTTCCTCTCACTCAGCGTCTCTTCTTCTCTCTTTGAATTATGGGTCTGTTTGTTATACAATTAGCCTGCTGGGACAGGCTAAAATAAAACAGAGAAAGCGTACGAGTGAGTCGCTCACCCCTGCCTCTCTACTGGCCTCTGCCCATCTGCGTGTGTGTGTGTCTATGAGAAAACATGTTGCGTGTATGTGACTGAATAGGGGGACTGGGGCCATGTTGTTAAAGTGTCCCCACCAAGTCTGCTGTCCCCCGATCACCCCACTTTCTCACACAAACACACACATTTAGTAGTCCTCACTATCACAACACTCACTTCCAAACATTACACGTCATCCGTGCCACATGTACTGTATGTTGGCGAGAGGTGTGAACAGCTTGCATATTTGTTATCATAAAGTTCTGACCAGATCTGTAAGTGATAGAAATTATTTTTGTCCAGATGGTTGTTGTTATGTCAGCACACCTCGCACTGAGACCTGAGATCTTTTACTGCTACTAAAAAGACTTAGTGTAGGATTTAATGGGTTTATTTGAAGACCACTATGTGTTCTCAGAAATAAAGATATAGAGTGACTAGTGTCTGGTATTAGTTATAGAAGAAGCTCAAAGGACAGAAAAATTAAAAAAACTGTTACTTGTAGCGCCTCCACCCAGTACAGTTGAATATTTTAAAGAAATAATTTAATATTTTCGCAATTGCAAACTGCTTTGTAGTGCCCCTTTGAGGCACACTGTCCTCACATAATAATTGAAAGTAACTGGAACAATCCACAGAACAATCAAGCAGACGTTACTGACCACACGAACCAAATCCCTGTCAGTGTTTTCCATCGATAGTGAGTAGCTTGTTAAGTCAAGCACTAATAGCTGTTACTCATAGAGGCACGGGACCTAGAAGTGGTAACACAAAGGGAGCGGAGAGCTTATTTGAATAGTCCAGAGCAGATGAGTCAGACCATCACAACATCAGACAACAACGCTACACCCAGCATCACTCACCTTTACATGCCCCTCCCTTCTCTTCAAATCCCGGGTTGCATACACAGCCGCCAATAGGAACCAACCACTCTCCATCAGCACCGCAGTACATTTTAGGCTCCTCTTTCTCTTCTGACTGGTTGACACAAGATCCCCTGATCTCCACCAATGAGGAAGTATCAGCCCCGGTGATGGTGTCGGGAAAAGTGGCCAGGTTGCGGACGGTGAGCGGGCAGGTTTTGTAGAAAACTCGGACAGAAACCAAAGCAATGCAGGCACCGACGTCCTGAAAGGCCAGGTAGAAGCCTTTCCGGATTGTGACCTTCACATCTCGCACCTCAGTGTTCAGTTTCATGATGCGGTCGCCAACGTCCACCTCGGGTGGAAGGAGAAAGGAGTCAATGAAATGTTCAGCAAACTGAGTCAGCCCTTATTAATTCAATTTGCCTGTTCAACATAAAGTAGGAGTTTCTACTGAACCACAACCGATCTTCACATTTTCAGCATTTGGCGGTAATTTAGATTGACACCTATTGATTATAAAGGTATAATAGGCTGCCTACAATGCTAAAACCAGAGGTAATTTTAGAAAGGGCAAAGTGAAAGCTCCCTGCCAGCATACCTGGGATGGCAAAACGGACATCTAAGATTGTAGGTGCTTGCAAAACAAATAAAAAAATACAGCTAAGTGCCTGGAGGGTTTAATTTTAAGATAAGATTTAAGCGAGTGGAGGAGGCAGGAAAAACCCAAAGCCTGACTCAGTTGTTTAGAGTTACCTGGGTGAAGCTCTCGTCTGCTGCCACAGTGTCCACCTTAATGAAGCTGCTTTCTTTGATGTAGCTATCTTTGTCTTCATTTGACTCGTGGTAGTACAGATTGAATGTCTCCTGCGAGACAAAGGAGACAGAGAAAAAGTCAGATGTCTATTTATCATCATTGATGCTCACCTTTTCCCCTAATGTGAGTCAAAGCGGGGTTCATGCTTGAATAACCAGCAGCTGTAATATAGAACAAAGTTCCGCCTGCAGCACTCTCTGCAGTCTATTGACTAGTAAAAGTTTAAGAACACATTAAGCCTTTTAATAGAAGTCTTTGTTATCATCTACCTTTGTTGAGAGCCAAATCACACAGCGACCACTATTTTCTGCCAAAGCCTAAGTATGATTGCTCGTACCTTGCAGGTTCCAGTCACCCCTGGCAGGCTGTTGCAGTCTCTCAGAGTAAACTTGACTTCTACGTAGACCCGCTGAGCGCCGGAACGAGGGATCCAGTCTGTCCTTAGCCAGTTGTTCTGATTAGGTTCAAGGACGTTGCACACTTGGTATGTTCTGATGGGGATGTTCTTCTCATCCATAATGCTCACTTCTTCCCACTACAAATAAACACACGTAGAACGAAGGATATTGACTGCATTAGTCATTAATACATTCTGGTTTGACTCATTAACCACAAATAGTGTATACTTGGCATAACTCTATATATATACTATAAATATTTGGACTTTCTAGACATCTACTGGTTTAGAGTTCATGTCAATAGCAAGTACGTTAAATTATAGGTCACTGATGCTTCATCAAGCAACATCACATTGGACATACCTGGGACGCTAACAAAGAAGCTAAATGCAAATATAAGTGTCTTGTAAGACTAATGGTGAGTAAATGTTTTACAGTGACGACTACAGCAAAGTTTAAGTCTTCGAAAGTAGCTTTTCCTACTCTACTAGTACGATCTGAAACCATCGTGATGACACAGTCCACCTGGGAGGCACAGACCCTAACACAAAAACACTCAACAGATGTGTGTGATGTGGACACTTAACGTATTGTTTTACATCCTTTAGGAACCCTTTGGCCTCATAAATAGAGAAAACCCAGATCTAACATATTTCAGATGCTGGGAAGCATCCTCTCATTCACTGCTGTCATTTGAAACCTCACAGGCTAGCGTTCATTCCTGTATCAATATTCTGCAGCGAACACTGATTCAGATTTGTTGCAACTCCAAGGTTTTTTTCAGGCACATTTCCATACAAGTGAAAACGGCCCCAACCTTCAATGATCCATCCATCTCAATGGAGTCAACTATTTGCCTTGTCTGTGACCCTTCAAATGACCGCTGAGCCTCCCAACTCCAAATTGGCTTTTTATTGCCACGGAATAATAATCTCATCTCTCTAGTAGTGTGAGCTCTAAACACACAAAATGTGCCGTGTCAAAAGAGAGAAAAAGAGAGGCAAAGCTGTGAATGACAGAATGTGTGCATGCTGGGTGTGGGATAGGGGGGTTGTCTGCGTGTGTCTAATTGAGCTGGACTGATATGGAGTCATGGCCAATATTATTGGCTGATATTGTCATATACACAGATATAATTATATTAGTATCATGTATATTTTAACCCTAATTTATTAATTATTGTTATCATTTTCTTTAAATATCCAAATATCAGTTTAAAAAATCCAGCATTGCTCTGGGTCTTTTGTTTAACTTTATCCTTTATATAGCGTATGTAGACGAAAAAGCATGTAGGCACGAGCATGAGCACAAAGTCCCGTCTTTGTGTGGGGTTTGTGATTGTGTTGTACGTTTATGAGTGTCTTTGTGGGGTATGTAAGCACTAAAGAAGAGCGCTGTGGAAAAGCTGTCACAAAGTATGATGCCTCCTTGTATAGTCTCCTTTGGAAAGGAAATCACAGCTGTCAGGGGGAAAAAGCTTTGCACTTGCCCCAACCACACAGAAATGGTGTTTTGTGTGTATGTGTGTGGAGGGTGGGGGGGTGCTTGTAATCAAAAGCTCAGAGCATGCAGACCAGGACCCCGTCAGTCAAGCAGTGTGTGAGAGAATGAGAGCATGGTGAGTGAAGAAACAAGAGTCAAGTTTACCAATAACTCCTAAACAAACAAAGAAGGGAAGGAGATACCCAGCGAAGGGGAGAGGGAGAGAGATCGGAAGTGAGGCCACATAGATGGCCGATCACAGTGTACAAACAACAAAAAGTACCAAAAGATAAGAGGATATGATATTAAATGATATTTCCAGGATTCACTCTGGCAACTGCATGGTAGTAAATATCCCTAAAAAATGACACCCACCACCAAGCTGGTTTGTGTCTTTTCTTGTGCCAAACACAATGCCAGCACTCTCATATTAGCACTTAGGCTTGGTGAACAACAGCATATTTCAAAATCTGTGGGATGATTATTTACAGTCTTCAGACCAAGTGTGTTTGTGTGTGTGTGTGTGTGATAGAGAAATAAGGAGTGTGTTTTCCAAAGAGAGATCATGTTGTAAACAGTATAGCTTATCTGTTAAAAAAAAGAAAAAGGCTCCCACTCACCCCTCCCTCTGAAGGACTGGCTGCCCATTTCAGCTCTCCTGGCACTGTCCTGGTGTCCAGCAGGGTCACTAAAATGCACACACACACACACACACACACACACACACACACGCACACACATACACACACACACACGGACACGGACACACAAGGACACATTATTGCAAATGAGAAATTAGCAGGCGCTCTGACTGAGTTGATTTGACATTATCTATTCACTCTCAAGAATTTCTGTGTTTTTTTAGAAAACCTCTAATCGTGTTCATGCATAAACAACTTAAAAATATTAACAGTGTGCGGTATATCCAGGTGTGATTAACGCCACAGCACTGGAAAAAGAGAACAATTAGCTTGAGTCCAAAAGAAATGGTAACAATTGTGAAAGGTTCCCAAAATCCAACTTTTAGGCTGTTCGACTTTCGGGCATTTTCGCCTTCACCATCCGAGGACGCGCACGGAGCGGCTGCAGCAGCGGAGAACAAAATGTGTCCTACAGCTTAGGACGATCTTGTTCAGTACTCACCCTCGTTAGGTGGATAAATCCTGGTCCTCGAACTCGTAACTAGTGTTATTATCCAGATGAAAATAGAAAATAGTCGCCAAAAATGTGCAGCCATGTGTGCCGTGGTGAAGCGCGCGTGCTCTGCGTTGGCTCTGCGCACTGGCTGAAGCGGATCCATCCCGGTGGGAAAAGTGTGTGTGAATGAACCTAAGTGTGAAAGCGAGTTGGATGCAGCGGCGGAGACTGGGGCGGTCTCTACCACTCAGATGCTTCCCTTAATGCTAATGCAAATGGCATGAGCCAAATGATATACAGTGTAGTGGTCCATATTAGTGTCATCACTATACTAGGAGGATTTAGATGTCGAAAAAATCATGATTGAAAGAAAAAGGTATCATTTACAGTATAATTTGGCAGTCTTATTATATGGGCTATTTATAGAAGGACAATGGAAAGTATGAGGATACTTCATACAATTCATCCTCTCTGCATTGACTTTAAGTTCCTTAAATATTTGTGACTCGTCTTCTTGACTTTCCAGAGACACACTGTTCTCCCCAGACCAAGCACAGCCAGCTACGACCGCACTTTCAATTTAAATAGTAGAATAGTGGAGAATACAGTAAACAGTTGCTTTAGTGCTTTCAAAAGTCACATTTAGCTGTGACCAGCTGAGGAACACCAGCAGGCACTGTGGTCACAGACATCACAACATCATGTGTTTTGATCACACAACCTGTCACATACATTTGAACATTTGACAATAAAGGGCTGGACTGCTTTAATTTGGCTCCTTTCACAGCGGCCGAAGCTCTTTGAAGTTCCCTGTCCTGCAGAGCGTGAACGCTGAAGAGCGTGACTACAGCGCCACCTGTTGATCGTAGGGGGAAGGGGGAGAAACCTGGTGAATGATGAAGGAGAGTGGCTTGCAGGCTGTTGGATATTTTAAGGCTAATAAACAAAAGATAAGGAGCTTCTGTCATTGCACCATCTGTCAACTGCTGCTTTTAATAATTAAAATCCACATAACTGCAGCAGACTTGTTGGTGATAACAAAGTTTCAAACACAGCGGCCTCGTGCAGAATCATGGCGGATCAAACAAAGAGCAGGCTCATGACCCATCCGCCTACACTCTCCCTCTCTCAAAGACTCTGGCGAACAATCGTTCTTGATGGAGGCACAGCTTGCAGAAGTAAATACTCTCATTTTCGTTGATTCAGTGGGGTTCTTCCCGATTGGTAGACTTTAACCACCAAAGGTGAACTGCGGGCGTACTCCACTTTGTTTATAGGCGTTTACTTTCTTTCATTACACTGAAACTTTCACATAGCCCTTAGTGAAAAAGCCCTTTGAAGAACCCTAAATAGGAAGTGTCGAGCAGGTTTCAAGTGTATTAAATAAGGGACTGTATGAGTGAGTGTGTATGTGGCTGCATTTGCATGTATGTGTTTGTGTGAGTCTCCATCTTGTTTTGTGTCTTCCCAGTTGCTACGCCGAAACCATCTCGATCCCCTGTAAGGCATCATAATGGACTCAGGAAGAGCATCTGGCGCTTTGTGACGACAAAAACGATCTCCCCGCTTCAACCTGCCAGTCTTCCTCCGTCCACCATAATACCGTTTTCTCGTTCCATTCTCCCACAGCGCCACGACAGACTGCGCAATCACAAAGACCCAATTAGTCAAGACGGGATCACGATTTCGCCCGGGGACCAACATGCCAATCGTCTTAGCTGGTGTACGGCGAGGGCCTATGAGGTTGTGGCGTAGGTGGGTGGGACATGGTTGTTGGGCGGAGGTGACACACTGACATGGATGGAGAACAGTCCGTTGTTTCTGGTCATTTGTGTCACTGAAGTTTTGATTGATGACCGTCGGGACGTTTTTCCCACTCTCTCCTGAGGAGGGGGTTTTCACGAGTCCCAGGCCTCAAACCCTAACTTTAAGTTTGGCCCTTAGCCCTTCGCCACACGAACATACAGAAACTCACACACGCACGATTGCTCTTTGTTCTCATTCGAGGCCCCAGATGGCTGCTGCCCACACATCTGCAATAAAAAAAAACCAGTGTGTTGTAGGTTTGTACGCTGCATGTGCACACGTGAACCTACATTCACACTGTTTCTCCAAGAGTCAAATGATGAGGAGTAAAATGAAGACAAGCAGAAATAAAGCAAAGTACATGCGAAGTATCCAAATGTAAATGCACGCATGTGTGTGTGTGTAAAGAGAAAAGCCCGAGGGACGCTAGGTGTGTGGGTGGCTGAGAGAGAGGAACAAAAGAAGCAGAGAAGAGAGATGAGGAGCAGCACATTGCAAGTGAAGATTTGATTGGGTGGGTGGGTGTCGGTCGTGTAGGGGAGGGAGTGTTCGATGTTGAAAAAGGATCTTCCCTCAAAGCCTCACTAAGATATTCCTGGAGCGAGTGAGGGTTTCATTTGGCTTGCAGTCCTACACAGAGTGCTTACATCGTCCTGGGAGCGAAAACCACTTAATATTCATATGACTAGACTTATATTCTCCTGGTTATGTGGAAGATAATAGTCAGATTTTCTAAATCTGTACAGCGTGAGAGTGTGGTCAGACTCCTCGGGTCGACAGAGCATCATTTGCATGTCAGAGCCGCTTCGTCAGTACCCAGTTCTCTCCGTAACAGCTGCTAGTCTGGCGAATCACCCAATTCATGTGTGTTTGCGTCTGTGTTTGTGCATGTGTGCGTTCAGCATCAACAAAGGAAGAAGCGAACAGAAGGTTTCATCAAAAGCACCAAAAACACCAAAAGTGTGTGCGCGTACATCGAAATCTCCATCAGCATCTCAATTCAGAGCATATATACATGTCTCTGTGTGTGTGTGTGTGTGTGTGTGCACGGAGTGAGTTTGCGTGGCGTGTGATTGTATAAACACAGTGTCAAAGTGATGAGATGTTCTCTCCATCCATCTGTTCTGCTGGCATTTACATCTTCAGACGTCTACATTAGAAGAGAGATGGATGGAGATAAACAGTGGAGTGAAGTGGGTGAATGATAATGTTTTGGGGGGTTTTTTTTCTGTCCGTCACCAGAGCAATAACACACTCTCAGGTCACCCGCGGAGCTCGGAGGCTCTGTTCTGATGTGATCTTTTAACACGTCTGAGGGGTTTCTAAGAATCGGTGAGAGGACGTGTAAGAGCAGAGCTGCAGTGCGTTTTCCTGTGGATGTGGTTATGAGTGTGTGTATGTACTTTTGTGGATGTACAAGTGTGTGGCTGAGAGACAGAGAGAGATTTCATTGTTCTGCTCTTTCTTATCTGGCGTCTCGGCGGAGAGCCCATGCTGTTTCACCCCACAGCGATGTGACCTGGCTGTGATATCACACACCCTCCTCTTTGCAGATAACAGACCACCCTAAAAATACTCATCTTTCTATCATTCCCCTCTGTTCTCCTCACTTCTTCTGGCTGACTGTATCCCCCGGAGTCTTCCTGGCCAGGAGTTAGCTCTGCCAGACTAAAATACCTATGGGCACTTCCTAATGTCAAAGAGGTCTTTTAATTCTATATTTTCCCCTCTTTTCGTCTTCCACTACTCACTCTGTTGGAGCCATAGATGTTACAGCGTCGGCTTCAACAGCAGAAGTGTAACTCAGACTGTTACATCACAAGTTTTCTTATAATTTTCCACAATAATTCCTCACCCCCCCCCCCTTGCAGCTACTTCAGTCACCCACACTCTGGACACACAGGGCAGATGGGATGTAGGAGGAGATGGTGAGGACTGAATCTGCCGGGCTCACATAATTATACAAGTAATTTACCATAAGTCCTCAATAAAATATTGAAGAGTGCATTGTTTTCCATGCCTCACGGGTCTGACAGTCTGGAACAATGCTAATTATGATAAACTAGGCTTTTTTTTAAGATCATGCCACAGCCAAGTGCTTTGAGAGCTTTTTCATCTCTCTGCTGCCTCCTTCACTGCCTAAACTCTCCTCTGCTGTGAAGTGCTTTTAAGGATACCGACAATACCCCTTTCGGTAGTTTCGAGGAAGTTTCTTGCTAATTTAAAAGGCTTTTATTCCAGGCTCCTTTGCCACATTTGACATTTGGGGTGAGAAAGCTGTTGTTTTTGTTCTTTATGTGTGTGCCTATGTGTGTGCATGTATCCTGCCCTTTCTTTTGCCCCAAACCCACGCAGGTGACCAGAGAGGGCCCTGTGTGGGTGGACATCTCAATGGCGACCCCCTCTCTTTACCCTCTCTCTCCCTCCATCCTCTCCCCTGCCCTCTTTTCTTGCTCGTACACCACTATCAGTTGAAAAAGAGGGTGAGGGGCCCAGGAGGAGACAGTTTCACACCCACACTTAAGCAGATAAATTAGCCAAAATCTTCCAATTACCAATATAACAGTTTGATTATAATTCAGTGTCTGTTCTTTGATCATGAAAAAGCTGTATCTGTAAAAAATAACAAAATTGCTTGTATAAAATTTCTAGGAAATAGTACTGACTAATCAGAAAATTGTCAACGATTATTTTTGATAAAATATTTATTGTTAAAGCTGCGCTACCAAATATTCTTATATTGACAGTGTATCAAATTATATCAAATGTGTATATGAACATACCACATTCAAGTCTTTGCTTATAGTAAACCTGTGTAGAATTATGACTAAACTCAGTAGTTCACCTCAGCTTTACTGAGATTTTGGTTAGTAACTTTCAGCTAAAGTTTTTGGTTTTACAGCCCACAAAGTTATTATTTTGGTT
>JAUMHF010000005.1:11089904-11102469 GCA_032359275.1 Microctenopoma steveboyesi | reverse complement strand
CTGTGTACAGTGGAGGTGGGGATCTGCTGACCTCAACTGTAGACGTCGTTGAGCGGTGGAAGGAATACTTCAAGGATGCTTCTCAAAGCAAGTGCTCAGGATATTTTTCCGTTATCAGATTTCAACTACTCATTAATATTACCATGAATCTTTAGGTTCTTCAATTAGATTGGCAGTAGTGGCTCCACTCAAGAGCTTAAAACCTCCAGCCATATACCTGGCTCCAAATATATGTATTTTCTCTGATCAAAGAATGTCATTCAGGCTCCAACCTTTGCTCAGTTCATTACATGACTTCACATTTGTCTTCAGGCTATACTCAAAACAAACCAGTGTCTTCTTAATATCTGCTTATAGGTACAGGAGTTTGCGGCAGTACGATGCATTTGAGCTGAAGCCCCCCCTCCCCCCGCTCATATCAGAGGTAGCTCCGTTTAATTGGATGACTTGTTGACCATTGTGAGCTCTTTGCTGTGAACTTATTAGTATAAGAAAGTTTTTTATAATCCTGATTTTAATGCCACAAAAGAGTGAAATTAACACCTCCAAGAATGTCTTGATTAAACTAAGGTAGATTTAGTACAAGGCATCTGCATTTGACTGAATTAGATAGTAAATGAATACCAATTAACTGATAACTCAGTGTGAACTCTAAACTTTAGATTACAATTTATAGCTGAAGGGGAGATGGTGTAGAGACGCCAGGACAAGATAAATAGTGCTCCTTCTCTAGGATTTATTTAAGAACATTGCAGCAGTAGTATCAACCTAAGTACTGCAGTGGTAGTGTAATAGTAAAAGAAGTCATTCTACTGTTTAGCATTTGGGGAAAGAAAACATAAATCAGTGAAAGCAGGACTTATTTCCAAAAAACAATTAATAACCCAAGCCTTAATAGTATTACTCATGTATTGTACACAATCCCGGCTTTGTCTTTAAAAGGCCCCATGAGTAATTGAAAACTGATAAATCCTGTTTTTTCCTAGAAAGAAAGATGCATTACATTATGTTGTATCAATGTTCCACGACTGCCCTGTGCTGCTCCATAGAGAGGTGCTAGTTGCATCTAACAGATACACTAACACACATACACAGTGCCACACATAGGGATAATGATTAATGTTTTAAATGTACTTGTCTGTCTGCTTCCAGCAAACACAAAGAAACAAAACAAAATCAACTAAAGAAATTGTACTTCATAACGCTTATACTCCATTGATTGGCATTTGAAACACACTAGGAAGAAATCAATGGACATCTAGCTTTTGCTTTAACGGTTTGACTCAAAACCCTGGGAACCAAAGTTACTTGTTGACATGCTTTTTCATCTTTTATACATTTGGAGGTTTTTAACCATTTGAAAAGCATATGTATATATTATGTATATACATAATATATATAATATTTACACCAATTACAGTGTGACCATATGAATTAATTACAGCAAGCATACACTAACCCCAGACTACTATATTTTGTATGTTGTAAGTTTTTCAGACAGACAATCATGTAATACCTTTATTCAGTATTCAAGTTTGACCTAAGTTGTCACTTGGGATTATGAATCAACTGATTTAATTTTGGTAGCCAAAAGACAAAAGGCCAGGGCTACTGTGACCTCATCTGTGTCCTTTCCTTGTCAATGCTATATCTCAGAAAGGTTTAGCAGAGGCATTCAACCGCAATGCAGTAATTATAGTTTTCCTTCTACCTCAAATTTTTTAGAATTAAGACAACCAGGCTCCCTGCTGCAGAAGTGTGTGTCAGCATTGTGATGTGTGCTTATGTTATATTAGATCAGCAGAAAATGAATTCAAACCTACTGCTATGTTATTACTTTCTTCAACTTTAGGACTTGAAATTCGAGCATTGTGACTGCAAGCATTCCTTTACTGGAGTGCCCTCAAGCAAGAATCTGTTAGCTAGTATCAGTCTGTATCAAACTGTGAACAGGAAACTTTTAGGTTTTCGTGTTTATAGGATGGTATTGTGATAAAGTGGCACCTCACCTCTAACCCCATGTCTTCTCACATACAGTATGTTTCAATCTTACACAGTCCTCATTAGGATAAGTGGATTTTTGCAGTGGTTCATACATAATATGATGCAGTACCTTGAATTGCAGCAAAAATTCAGTGAGAGCTAAAATGTGCCATCATTACAGAAACAGGCACTGACTCATTTTTTCAGTTCTCAACTCTCATTTTGCACTTACAATCAGGAAAACCACTCGGTAATTTTCAGCCCTTTCCAATAGTTTCCTAGTTCTCTAGTCTTTTCCAATGTCAGAGATTTATATGCTCCTTCTAGCAAAATGATACAAATTATTTGACAACTACAGCAGTGGTGGCTTTGTAAGCTGCATTGGAAACTAGGCTATAGGCACAAAAAGACATAAGGTCTGCAATGAAGAGGGAAATCACAGAGCTACAGAGAGCCAGGCTGAGGGAAAGTGAGAAGGCAAATGTTAGAACAAGACAGAGAAAGTAACAAAGTTATGAAGAAGGAAAACAGAAAAACATAGTGAGTGACAGCAGATTCTTTCACCTTTTGTTGGGAGCAAAGTGACAATGTTATCAAGCATTCCTTGTTTCTATTTATTGTAATACAGCTTATGACCAACCATAGCCGTTTAATCATCATCAATAGAATAATTATTTTAGATGCTGTGGTGCACACGCAAGCATTTAAAATAATCTATTAGATTAATAATCCAATCTAAAATAACACACATCACTGTATATGCTTACATAGAATAGCAGACATACATCGTCATTTATGTGCTCAAACGCTGTCTCGATCTTTGACACACATCTGTACTCCAGCCAGGCAGTGAGTTGTTGTATGTGTCCATCTGCAGTGAACATTTATGACAGATGGGAGACACTTTGAAGAGCCACTGGCCATTACACTTCCCCAAGGAGCTACTACCTGGAACGACAAATCACTCCTCTGTTCATTTCCCCACCTCTCTTTTTTGCTTCCATCTCTACAGGCTCCTGCCACAGCAGGGGAGAGATTTAACACAACACGCCACTGTAAATGACAAAGTCGTCAGGCATATGGAAAAAAAAACTAGAAGAAGGGCGGTTGGAAAGAGTAAGCTGTAGAGGGGATTTAGATATGTTTACAGATAAGAGAAAGAGATATACAGGAAAGTGTAAGACATCCAGCTAAAAAAATGTACAGCATTATCCCCAACATGAAAAGGCTGGGCATGGCTGCGAGAAATTGGTATGAATTAAAATGGGACGAGAGAAGCTGAAACAATCAAGAGCAAATGTAAAGGGAGCATAATGAAAATCGAAGGGAGAGGCAAACTTTCTGAGATCTGCCTTTTTGACTACACACTGTTTACCGGGGGTGCTGCGACAGTCGACGTTTGTGAGTGAGAACACGCCTTGTCAAAACACATGATGTGATATATTGTGTGACATAGACATTAATTGAAGTATTATAAAGAATTAGAATTAAGTAGTGCACGAGTTAACAAACAGAAAATGAATGCAAAGGAAGAGTTGATGTGGATGAAAGTATTATTGCTATGAGAGAATGTAGCAGTGGGAAAGCAATGGTTGAGACATGAAGATGGCCAAAGTGACATAGACAGATTTCAAAAGGCTACCGTTTCTTATCAGCAAAGGTCACTCAAGCAATTATGTGACACATTGATTTATACCCTCTGAGGAAAACACTCCCACAAAAGAAAGCACAAATCGCACACACACACAGACCTAGACTGCTGCCCACTCCTAATTATTATTGTTTCATGTGGATGTCTTGTGGTTGGCTGAGATCATCTTGGAGATATAGATCTTTACTAGGTTCCACAAACCTCAACCAAAGTTTGTCCCTCCCTGTGTCCTGTGGCCCTTTTATTTCCTCAATATGTATGTTTAACTGCAAAGACAATGTCTCTCGGTTCTTTCTTTCTTGGAATCATATCGTTGATGATCAGTTATGGTTCTACGAAACATATCCCTAAAATGCACTTTGGAATGTAAAAAAAAAAATCTGGTTTGCTGCTTTTACTCTAAAAGCATTGCATAGTGATGGATTTTATTTTGTACTTTGGTCTGAAAACAAAGGAACGCACCTCACATCTGGCACATCTCTGAGCAAGAGCTCAGGGTTATGACTGAAAACCATTTCATTTGCCACTGAAAAATGGACTCAGTAAGATCTCTCCAGAGATGTGCCACCTAGTTAGGAAATACTATGAGTTGGTGCCAGCTGTGAGTCAGAAATTTTGTACAAATAAACTTTTTCTTACTTTTACAGCAGTGGTTTTTATAAGCCCATGGATGGACAGGTATTGCTTATTAAGCATAAACATTTACATTTTGAGACGTCTGACGAACTAAACTATAAAATAAGGTGTTATTGTACTATTTACTTAAAATCATCACCTGTGGTCACCAGCTGAAAATGAGATGGATGGATAATAAGGCCACATTCCATCTGGCCTTAGCCTTGAATAGTCCCATCATTCAGTACAGCATCCAGTAGAGTTGCCAGTGGAAAGGGTATGGAAAACAAACTGTAAGAAGAGGAAAATAGGCTAACCACAGCGTCAATTGTTAAAGATGTACAGTGGCCTATGGCATAGTGTAATGATGTAAAGCAAAAAAAGTATGTTTTAGTGCAGTCACTGGTCTTTCAGAAATACCAACAAGAGTGTGAGCAATAACATGATGTAGCCTGTCAACTCCAAACTCAGATGTTCTACTCCTAGAACAACAGCTGACAAAATTACATGAAAAATGCCCTGTGAGTAAGTGAGCTGCTGAGTAAACTGCAGTAGAACAGAAAAACGATAGTTGAGCATCAATTTGTGTCTGTGGCATTGTGTTGGTGAAGCACATTTCCAAAGGTTAATGAGTGCTAGTCAAAATTCGAAACAGATTCACACTGAGATCCTCTGTCTCTATATAATAGAAAATTCTGATAAATTATTATTTATCAGACATTATAATAAATGCTAATTACAATGTAGACCTAAAATATGCACAGAAAATTATAAAATTCAGTACATACAATTGCCTACAAAAAAGTATTCAAGTTCTCATTACAAGCGCCTCAGCCAATCACGTTCCCGAGCTGTAACGTGGGCGCGGAAAGATTCCATCGAAGATGGCAGAAAACATTACATTGATGGGTAGAGCGCGTGCTGCTGACAACAGCCAATCACAGCATTTATAGTATTTATTGAGAGGTAGAGCATTGGCACCATCTATTGACCTATAACATACATTACACCCTTTTTTGAGCTCCCATTCAAAGTCAATAGGGGGATTACGATGTAAAGCCATTAATTACAGACGAACATGATTTGAAAAATTTCCTCTGCAACAAGAACACGATTCCACCCTAAGACCCACAATTTAAAAGGGTGAAAAAAAATGTTTTTGAGTAAGCCCGTGGGACTATATAGCCGGCAAACCTTAAAGCGCAATAATAATAACTAGATTTAGCAATTACTGCAGCAATTGCGTGGGAGAGCTGAGCTCAGCCATCTCACCTCACAGGTGTGGCATGTCAAGGTGCTAATTAGACAGCATGAATATTGCACAGGTGTGCCTTAGACTGCCCACAATATAAAGCCAACCTGTCAACTGTCCCTGCTCTGCCATGCTCTGCTTCAACCTGGTCATTGTTAATGTGAAATAAGAATAAATAAAAAGCTCAAAAGATTTTTAATCAAGAAGAAGGAATTGAAATCCTCTGAGTGTTTTATAAGTAAATCACAAAATATAGATATATCCTATAACTTTACAAATAACATTGGAAATAAATGTAGTAGTTATATAATTATGTCAAAAAATAATTCAGATATTATGTACAAATATTGGGTAATCAATAATGACAGAGTTGGAGTTCAGTTTGTTCCAATTTGTCAACGGCGAGAAGTTAAAGGAAAAAATGCTGCAGCACTAAGGCCTGGTTCTCGGAGTAAGCCGAGGTCGGTTAACCAGGTTATTATGGTAAACAATAATAAGAAGAAATAAAAACGGTGTCTAGCCCTAAACAATTCCTATGCATGTTCCTTGTCTTGACAAGTTAGGCCTTATCAGGGTTCTCCACCTTTACGAGAATTTGAATGGTATTTGCTGGTGTCTTCTCCTTGTAAGTCGCTTTGGATAAAAGCGTCTGCCAAGTAAGGTAAAGTAAAGTAAAGTAATATTGTCTCTTTAATCTGCTTTTTTTTTTCTCTTCTCTGTCAACTATCCCAAACCGGTCAAGACAGATCTGAGCCTAGTTCTGCTGGAGGTTTCTTCTGTTAAAGGGAGTTTTCCTCTCTACTGTTGCCTAGTGCTTGCTTAAGTGGGACTGTTGCGTTTCCTGTATTATTTTTTTTTACACAAACACCTATATTTTTGCAATGGTGTTGAAAAGCAGGTTATTGAATCTGCACGACTGTGAAAGCCGTTCCAACTCATCCCTGTAGGCCCCATTGTGTCATCTGTAAACCTTCCGGTTTTATTGCTGTGGTGGGTGGGGGCACAGTCATGTGTATAGAAGGTGTAGAGGAGTGGGCTGAGCACACAGCCCTGCACTGTCCCAGTGTTGAGTCTGGGAGTAGTGGAGGTGTGGGGACCCAGCCTGACCCTCTGGGAGCGACCAGACAAAAAGTTCAGTATGCAATTGCATGTTGGTAATGGTCTGAAGTCCCAGATCAGCCAGTTTGAACACAAGTCGTGGGAGAATGGTGTTAAATGCTCAGCTTAACTCCACAAAGAGCATCCTGGCATACCTCCACTGCTGCTCCAGTTAGTCAGGGCAGCATGAAGCGTTGTGGCCACAGCGTCCACCATGACAGTCAATGTGACTCTGCACTTAACTTTAGGCAGGATGGTATAATGGCCTGGTAGGTTCTGGCCAGTTGATCCACGCAGTCTTTCAGCTCCCATTCAGTCACTCCGTTGGGTCCTGCAACCTTGTTCAGGTTCACCCTCCTCATCACCCCCATCATTCACACTCTTCTACAGTAAGTGTAATGCTGTTTTGGACAGTCAGTTTTGATGGAGCTGCTCTTGGTGTCACCTCAAACAGGTAAAGTTTGGTTTTCTTAAACTCCTCTGCCATAGAAGCATCCCCCTCCACAGCTAAGGAGTTGCTGGATCTGAAGCTGATGATGTGCTGGACACCCTGCTACACCTGCCTGACAACTTTTGCACCAAAATGTTTTTAATGATAATGTTACCAAAGGGGCCATTCAAATTGCATTATCAGAAATATGTGGAGAAGTTTGAAATTGGCTCCAAATTATGAGGTCTGAAGTTTGTCATTCTGTACAATTAGCTCCATATGGCACCACAGTGCAAATACCTGAAGTTTCTCCTCTCTGATTCAATAAAGCCATTTTCAGCCACATTTTTCTGCTATGCTCCCAAGGGCAAAATGTGTGTACTCTTCAGGAGACCAGGCAATTTTACTCAGCCACCAAGCCAAAACTCCTGCATGGAAGTGTGCACACACTGTCTGAAACACCTTTTAAAATGTAATTCCACATTTAAACACTTCTCATGCAAACACAAATTTCTTGCTCCTTACTAATCTGACTTTCTGCTTTATCTGCAGGGTAGAGAAAATATATCCAAACTGACTTGAACTAGTGCATGTGTTGTGTGTGCCTGTATGCATACACATGCCAGCCAAATGGTTAATTAAACATCACTGTTTCCAGCAATGAGCCCTGGTTTCCCAGGGCGTCTGTTCTTCTTGGCACTTCATGCGCAGCTGGCACACGGGGGACTTTAGATCAATTAAGATCAATGACAAGTAAATGTACATATTCCATAAACACTTTAGCAGACCTGCAAGCTGCAATGCACATGGTTATGACCACACAGCTGACAGTGACTGTATTTTATATGATCTACTATAATTGCATAGGGTTGTGTTGAACAATTACTGACTCCTTAAATTAATTTAACTGACTTCTGTTGGTCAATTAGTCAAAGACAATGGACAAATAATTGAATTTTATTTTTAAAATTCAAATAAGTGAAAAAGTAATAAATCTTCATACTAATTCACAGAGTCTAGCAAAAGCACACATAGTAGATGCTATTTGCAACATAGTAGTGGCTGCATTTAGCAATAGGGAGGATGGTATACACACTGAGGGTGAGCTTTTCTGCAGGAATGCAGAGATCAACTGTATGCTACACTTTGTAATAAATGTCCCTTCACATTTTAAATTCAATTCAGTTTTATTTATATAGGTGGTCAAGGTCAGGGCTATGTCATCTAGGGTAGCAATATGATTAGATAAGGTGTCCCTGTGATTTTGAGGCCCTAATATAATAACCTCTGTGTGTCTAAATTAGGAGTAGTCTGAATTAGGAAGTATTAAATTCTGTATTAAATGAAATCTGTAAGGAAGCTGCTGCTTAATGTGTTTTGGCAAGCAAGAAGCACTTGGAAACTTGTTTCAGGCACATTCTGAAATAAATGAGGGCCCAGTAACTAAAGATCATTGGTAAAATTTATCATCATTGGTGGAGATCCGCATGCTCAGATATAAACAATATTTTCCCAATGCTGTAAGGGCCCATTAATGGAAAAAAACAGCGGCCATTATTTACACTCACCTGAGTAAAACGTTTAATATTTACTCTAAAACAAACATAAAAAAACCTAAATGTAATGACAAAGAGCAGCACACCTGAAACTGAGAGTCAGATATAGATGACCAAATGGAAAGTGTAAATATAATGCACAGCAGAGGTCTTACTGAGGCAATGCAACAAAATGCACAACGTAAATGTCTCAGCATAAGCATGTCTTACTCGTAGTAATCTATACTATATTTCACAGTTCACTGAATGCCAAGTTCACACTAAGTGAGCCCAATACCACACATTTTCTCTTTGTTTCCTGCATTTATTTTTACAAATATTAATAAATATCTGTTTATCTATTTATACAGTTGTAATAGTTTGTCATACTTAAGAGATGGCGCCACTGTGTATGGTACATGTATGGTACATCGTCCACCTTTGCCGAGTGTTTTATTGGTTATTATTATTATTTTGTGTCACTCATGGTGTGTCATCACTACTGATGTATGATTTCATATTTTCTGTAAGTGTAATAATACCCTGTACAACCTCTAAAAAAATTAAACACACAAAAAGTTGTGTACCACAGGGGTCATACTTTAGACCTCATTTTCTCTCATGGACTTCATATTATCATTTCTGAAATATGTGGCACCTGTATTTTAGATCACCTCCCTATATTTTTGAATTCTCTGTTGTTCTTTCTGCCAAACGTGTTTTTTCTACATCCTGTCGTTGTCACACCTTTACATGTAGCACAGCTGGAGAATTTGCTGCAGCCTTCATAAACTCTACTTGCTACATCCAAAAGTCTGGCTTAA
Source organism: Microctenopoma steveboyesi (assembly GCA_032359275.1). Classification (NCBI taxonomy): domain Eukaryota; kingdom Metazoa; phylum Chordata; class Actinopteri; order Anabantiformes; family Anabantidae; genus Microctenopoma; species Microctenopoma steveboyesi. The sequence goes on along the minus strand of JAUMHF010000005.1, from coordinate 11,093,081 downwards.
TGACTGTGCCCGTGCTCTTAGACAGCGCTGCAGACCTGCAAAGCATAAGTGGAAGAAGGACAAGCTACATGTCTAACTGGATATACTGAGGGACAGTCCTATAACTATCATAATGCTGTCAAAGAAGCCAATGCAATATCTGTCAAATATCATTTTCTTCCAGCAGGTACCGGCTTAAGGTGTTATTCAATACAATTCAGTCTGTCCTAACCCCATCTAGCAGTGTTTTAATACATTTATCAGAGGCCACCTGTGATGACTTTCTCCACCATTATATCAACAAGGTAGTCTCTGTTAGGCAGAATGTCAACAGTACTCCTTTAATATGCTATCCTTCTGAGCCCTCCTCTGTTTTTAACATGTTTAAATCGTTGTCCTTAGCTTCCCTGGTCCAGAGGATGACGCCAACCAAGTTTGCTCTGGACATTATCAATTATTTCAAACAACAATGTGTCCTTTTATCTGTACACTGATGACCTACTAAACTCATCAAGCACTCCCGAATCCCTCCACAGTGGTTTGGATGACCTTGGTTGTTACAGAAATGTTTCTGCCTATATGAAAACAAGACTGAGTGCATTCTGTTTGGCGATTCAACCTTTCCCGATTACACTTCTGTGGGTTGTCCTATTGTCCTCCCCCATCTCAGCCATGTTGTCAGAAATCTGGGTGTGAAACTAGACAGCACTTTAAAGTTTGTAAAACGAGTTGATTCTGTTGTCAGGTTTTTTTCAGCTTCGCCTCCTTGCTAAAGTCAAGCCTTCCCTAAGCCAGAGTGATCTAGAGAAAGCCATTCATGCCTTTTGTTAGCTCTCGCTTGGACTACTGTAATGCACTTTTGTGGGAATCAACCAGTCATGTGTTCATTGTCTATAGCTGGTACAAAACGCTGCATGCATTATCACATCACACTGGTCCTCTACACTCTCCACTGGCTCCCTGTGAAGTATAGAATTGTTTAAATCAAAATTTAAACACTTGCTGTTTGTTTTTAGAGCTGTCAACAGTCTTGCACCTTTTATCTATGTGAAATTTTAAACAGGCTTCAATCTACCAGGGCTTTGGATATTGTGTTTTATTGTGTTTTGTTTCTAGTCTTGTATTTTTAATATCTGCTCTTATTCTTGTTATATTGAATTTTGTTTTAACATTGTAAAGCACTTTGGGCAATCCTGGTTGTAGTAAGGTGCTATATAAATATAGGTTGATTGATTGATTGACTTAAAATATTTAATAATAATTGATACTTTATTGATCCCCTTGGGGAAAATTGTTGTGCATAATTGTGCGTAGTGCTTTTACAAAGAACACTGTACTGTTTACCCATTTAACTTAAATATACAATATGACACAATATCATATACCAAAGGTTAATATTTTCCAGTAAGATTGTACACAAATATTACCCCGAGCGCCTCCTGTGGCTGCTCACTGCTCCCCACAAGGGGGGATGGGTCAAATGCAGAGAACAAATTTTGTTGTAACATGTAAAAATGTCTCAATGACAATAAAGCGGATTCTTCTTCTTCTTCTTCTTCTAAAATCCACTCAACTTAATATATGTATATTTTTATAATTAAACAACTGACACTAAACATGTAATTGGCAACATAATGCATTTATTATCTAGAACATCATCAACTGTTTATGTTAGCTAGTCATGTTTCATGCTATAAAACTTTTTATCTGAAACGCTGGGTAAATCCAGTAGTAATGGTAAAAATAAGCAGGAATACAAGCCATGAGAAATGTATAACTCACCTGACGCTGCGGCGCCACACTATTGTTTTCATATTGCATAATTTACCCCATAAAAAGCAGCAGCGGTAGAGAGTACTAGCTTGAGTGAGACCGACAATCTTGGTGTGTTGTGATTGGCTGACCCTCTTCATGTCTGTGATTGGTTGGAATTGTGGCACATACAACCAGTAGACATTAAAGGATAATATGTTTTTGAATATGTGAAAAATTTTAAAGATGTATAAATTCTCTATTTAAAATATATGTACAGTCTAAGCATAATTATGCACATCAGATCCACTTTGTGCAACCATGACTGGAAATATTTGGTTATGATTCTATTCAGTTTTATACAATCTAGACAAGATGGTGATTTCCAAGAATCATTGTTTCCTGCATTTCAGTTATTTTTATGAAAAGTATGACAATTTGGTGAAGACAAACAATTTCATTATTTGGTAATAAACAGTTAAAGATTATTGTGTACAAGAAACTGGGTTGAGTTACACACAGGCCAGATTTAGCACACATTACACACACACACACACACACAACCAATGGATGCTGTTTGGCTTGCAGCAATTTCCTGAAATTATTAAATAAACAAGGTACGTGTGTGGACAATATGTTACATATACTGTTTGAATACAATACATTTTCTGAAGATATGCCATACTTTGTGTTTTCTTATATGAAATTCCACCTTCTGGTTAATTTCTGCAGCTGTGAAACACATCAAATCTGTACATGGAATTGGATTCTAAGTTCAATTTGCTCTGTAGAATTACTGTTTGCCCTCTGAGCTTGGTGGGATTCCTTCCATTCACATACCCCCCCTTGATTGTTCTGTAATAGAGTTGTCAGAGGGGAGAGTGGGATTTGATGGTAAAGTCCTAGGTACACACTGTGCTAATGTTTGGTAAACTTGAGGGGAAATGCAGATCTGTGATAATGCTTTTGAACATTTGCTACCCATTGCCATTTGACAGTTCAAAAACAAATGCTTGGTAAAATTATAAATACTGGCAAATTATAATTAATCCCACCAAAGTTTAGTTTTGTAGTTGCATTTTTTTGTAAAAGTTTACGGTTAATAGTTTACGAATTATGAATTAAAATAGTTTACGGATTACGAATAATAATCTGATCATTATTTTGTATGTACGCTTTTGACACAGTAAACCACCATTCTTCTCTCTACACTCTCAGATTTAGGAATTACAGGAAACGTACTGAACTGTTTCTTCTCCAATCTTCAAGATAGGTCCTTCCAAGTATCGTGGGGAGGTGAGACATCCAGACTCTCTAAGGTAACCACAGGGGTCTCACAGGGCTCTGTCCTTGAGCCTCTTCTCTTCTCATCCAATCCAATCCAATCCAATCCAACTTTATTTATAAAGCACTTTAAAAACAACCGTCAGAGGACCAAAGTGCTGT
>JAUMHF010000005.1:11060791-11084030 GCA_032359275.1 Microctenopoma steveboyesi | reverse complement strand
GTGCAGTTTGTGTCATATAGCAAGTCAGTTGTTTATAACAGATATTGCCTGGGGAAAGAAACTGTTCTTGTGTCTGGCGGTTCTAGCAAACAGGGCTCTGTAGCGTTTGCCAGAGGGGAGAAGCTGGAAGAGGTTGTGTCCGGGGTGGAAGGGGTCTGTGATGATTTTCTCTGCCCACTTTCTGACCCTTGAGGTGTACAGGTCCTGAAGAGAGGGCAGAGGTGCACCAATGATCTTCATATATATATTTATATAAAAAACTGTAGTGTCTTGAGATGACTTATGTTATGAATTGACGCTTTATAAATAAAACAAGAGACATTCATGCCAATGGCTTGCTGGAGGTCGCTTTGTAGGGTTCTGGCAGGACTTATTTTGTTGCTTATTGCACAAAGGAGCAGAATGGTTTACCCTTTGAAACGAATCCTGTCATCACCGACAGGTCACTTGAGAGTTTTCAAATCACTGAAACTCTTTAACCATTTGCACAATCAAAATAAATCTTGTTTCTGATAACGGAGATTTGGCTTTTTTCCTCACTTGCTTGGCAATATTGTATGTGACCAAATTGATGTTGCTGACAATGGGTCTGAGTGTTGTTCTTTCTTTGTGAATTTTAGGCAGTCCATAGATGGTGTAGCTTCACCAGGGTACAGGCAGTAGTATAGGGGTCGGTCAATAACTTTGTCCTTCTCCAGTTGTTGTAAACAGACTATGACCTTCTAATAGCTAATAGTAGGGTTCCTCCTAAGAGCCTCACATGTTGCAGTGTCACTCAAAAGGCTAGTCACCTTGTGGTAGTAGTCTTCTGTGTTCAGAACAACTGTGCATCTCCCTTTGTCAGCTGGCAGGATGGTGATACTGGAGTCCTTGCTGAGGGAGTTTACCGCCTTCCTTTCCTGGATGGTGAGGCTTGGAGGGGGTGTCTTTGCGCTGGACAGGCCGTCTGTGACTTTTAGTCTGAGTTGCTCTGCTTTTGCCTCTGCTATTTTGTTGTCCCTGATTGTGGATTGTAACCGCAATGTGGTCTACGTCTGATATTTTTTTTCGGTGCCATGGCAAAATTAAGTCCTTTGGCTAAGACGCTTAATTCTGATTGAAAGTGATGTGATGTTGTTGTCCTTATTTCCCCATGAAGGTTCAGTTGGTCTGTCTGTATTACTGAACCTTGCTCGTAGATTTTGGAATTTGGGAGTCTGTCTTTTTTTCCCCTTGGATTACTGTGAAAATTGTGCCTTTTCACCAAAGCGCAGCACCTCTTCTAGGATGGTGTTGGGTAGACATGATCCCAATTTCTGAAGAGTCTGGTCCAATTTTTCTTTTAGTGCCTCAATGGTGGCATTATTATTCAGTAATAATGTGTACAATATCAATTCTGTTTTTTGTCTGTTATTACATCCGGTTATGACACAGCATACAGTACATCAAAGCACTATCAGATGTTGAAAGAAGTTGTATTTCTGAAAAGGGGACACAAGTGCATACTCCAAGTAGCCAGAAGTCTATTGATATTCTAGGTTTCAAAGGGTTAAGGACCTTTGACGGCCCTGTCCAGCTCTTCTAGAGTAACTTCCTGTCTCCTGGAATATCCTCCATGATCTTGAGACTGTATTGGGAGACATATTCTGGCAATGGCACAACCTCTGTAGAGTCCAGGTATCGCCTCGTGCTACCTTTCTGTGGTCTCTACCTGGAAAACAATTCCTGTTCTAGGGGTCGTCTCATAGTTTCCACCTGTTTTTAATTCAATCTGACACTGATTAACAGTGATCAGATTAATATCCTAGATGTTTAACAAACTTGATACTATACTCTGATTAAGAAGTGTACTTTTAATTTTTTTGTGCAGTGTGTTTAATGATTCAATACTGCTCTTGTTGCTGTCTAAAATGGTAAAATATAGTCATTTTAAATGGATCCAAAGTGCACTGTTCCTTGTAAGATCCTCACATAAAATGAATGTCATTTCCCAAATTGACTAAGGTGTCACCAATCACCTGATTGAAAACACCTCAGCTTATTTCTGGCTTTATGCAAATGCAGCCCAGAGATGTTTGGATATTAGCAGTATTTCACTTGTGCTGAACCTGCTGTGGCAGGTATTTGATTAGCAGAGCAGTTATGAATAAATATGCATTAAAATGGTGTGTTGGGCCTGGTGGGCAGGTGAGGAAGAAAGAAGGAATGAGAAGGTGTATAAATGGGTAACCGAAACATGAAATAATGAAAGAAAATAAATTGGGAGAAATGCAAGAAAAATGTTTAGTATAGACTGCCCAACACTCAAGGGGTGGTAGAGTATTTACACTGCTACTTCGTCAGTTTCAAGTTTTCAAAGATTAGCTGCTCAGCATCAAGTTCCAGCATTTCATGTACCTCTATAACAGACACTGATAACACCCATCCCTACTGCACATTCATACTGTTTATGCATCCATTAGTACATCTAGAACACTTTTTCAAGTCTTTACCCCTCCTCTCGGCCTATTACTCAGTAGATTCTGTAGCTTTGATGTACAGTGTAAGAAGTATCCTCAACATATTCCATATGTATTATCTGTACCCCCAGCTCCCTTTCAGCTGCCCCATGCTGCAGACAAAAGAGACAGACCAAGCTACATGGGACAAGATATGACACAAGTCAGCATCTAACTGCCTATATGAACACCTTTTTGTGTATCTGACACAGTTACATCAGCCTCCCTTTTTGTCTTCCTGTCGCTCTCACTTTTTTAGTTTATTTGTTTGTTTGTATGTAAGAGAAGGGATATGTGAGTACAAATTCACAAACATGTATTGAATTTTAATAATTTATGTGCAATATGTATTGAGTGATGGTAGTAGATGTATATATGCATATACAGTATATGTCTGTATTTGTGTGTGATTGTGCTGTAGTTTACAGAGATAGGGGTCCCTCTTCCAGAAACATTTGACCCAGTTTAAAAGCTAATTTCTGCATAGGGCAGAGGAAAACTGCCACAAAACCCTGCAACAGTGAGGAGTTGTGTGTTGATGTGTTTCTGAGCAGGATGGTGACCCTATGGTTTACACCAGGAATCAGCCAGTAGCATTTCACAATACAGCCACACCAGAAAAGACAGGATGTAACTCACAAGCTAAGAAGATCTAGAAGACAAGGCCGCTGAGCCAGTGTTCTCTGTCAAACCAGAAGGAAACGTTACAGACCAGCTACTCTGTCTGTTATCATGGGAAATGTGAGATCTCTCCTAATAAGATGGATGAGCTAGCAGCTCTGACCTGGCACCTGAGAGAGTTGAGGAAGAGTAGCATAATGCTGTGTAATAGATGGTGTAGCTCTGGTCACATTACTGTTAAATAATAGACCGGCTACTAACTGTTAGCATGAGACCGTTTCATCCACTGAAGGAATTCTCACATTATTGGAATAGCTAGGTATGTTCCTCCCTCTGCACATAGTAAACCAGCTTGTGATCTAGAGTCCAGATGGATAAATATGGAAGACCACTTACAGTCAAAAAACAAAGTCTGAAAGTAAGTCAAGTAGTAAATAGCAGTAGCAACAATAATACATTTTCTTTAGTTTCTAACAATTACTGCGGACAGGCAGCTGGATTTTAGGCATCAGGAGTATCATCAGTACCATCTTAGTTGATCTTATTTGAGCTACAAAGAAGTGCATATGTTGAACGTGTCTTTTAAAGTTACTAAACAAATATTTTTTTGTTGTAAGTTGTTACAGTGATGCAATGCATTTCAAGTGTGAATGCAGGAATTAACAGATAAAAGACATCCATTTGATTTAAAACAATGCAGTGTACAAGGAACTGACTAAATTAAATCACTAATAAATTGTACTTTTTGGTAAGGTACAGTGACACGATACAAATCTCCACTTAGTCCAAGGAAGTTAATGAATAGAGTTGAGGTTCATGATGGCACTCGGTGTATATGTAGCTGTCACACAGTGTTAGTGTTAGCACTGGGGTCAAACATAGCTAGAATGAGCTCTGACTTCCTCTGAGTTAACACCAGCTCATTAGTCAAGTAGAGCAGGGCAGTCACACCTCAGCGCACACACTAATTTCATACACACAAATGTCTCGTCGCTGCCCCTCACTTTCTGTCTTCCTATGTCCAACTTTACTTCAACTCTCCTTCCTTGTCTCTCTTTCTCACATACACACATCAGTATTATTCCATGAGGGCAGATTTCTAGACATATAGTTTGTTTACCAAACAAAAATAATCACCAAACATTCAGTATTAGTTAAATGAGATAGAAAGATGTACATATTTGAATTGTATACCTACATATACGGTACGTCTGTTTAATGAACCCCGTCAATCTTGTTCAGTAGTTTGGTGTTTAGAGGTACTACAAAGAATTGTAATTAGCACAATTTGTCTTTGTCAAAGGTAATTTTCCAGCATTTGTCAATTAGTCTTTCTCAAGGATAGTCATAGCAACCCAGTCATAAATTGTACTGTAATCAATGCACTAACATCAAAAGACTAAGTCTTTTTCTCAAGTCTATTGTCTCAACTCCATGATCTAACACCATTACTTAATTATTTTATGTCTGGGACAATCTTTATATCTTTGTTGCATCTCAGAACAGGAAGTATAAATATGAATGTTTATTTACAGTATATTGTATATTGACTGGGTATAGTCCTAATGAATTACTCTGGATCTCACCACACCCTCTTTATCTTGGTTGTACTTTCTCTTTGCTCTAGCTTTCCTCTGCTTTGTATTTTTTCTCTCCCCATTTCTTCCCAGTGACTTTGTTCATGCTAATCTCAGTAGGGAGTTAATTATAGACTATAGGTCTAATGGCATGAAGTAATTATAGAAATCCAATGAGAATTCACTGGTCACACCTACTTTTTATTCCTCATTCGAATAGTAATACTCTTTTCCCTATTTCAGTTTTGCCATTACCGCTTCATTTGCCAATTTAAAGGAAGAAAATACAGAAAAACTGACTAAGTATGATGATAAATATGATTCACTGTAGTGACATTTAATATCAGAACAGTAATGTCATGAAGCGTCTAAAATGCAAAATGTTAATCCTTTGGGAATCATTAGTGGATTCAATTCAATTTAATTCACTTTACCACAAGATATAGACAATGTGGTCTGTTATAACATAAATAGTTCCTGTGACCTCAGACAAACATTAATATTCTTCTTGGACAAAATGAATATTTGTAACTAATTTAATGGCAAGTAGAGATGTCAAGAAATAATGTTCTGGATGTGTATTGCATGCACACAAACCACTGGGATGAATACTAATTTTTTGAATTTGAATTGAGAAGTACTGCACAATGTGGTGTTCAGAATTGTAGATTTGTTTTCTCAGGCTGCATTTGTGCTGTTGACAGGGCCAGTGCTTATCTGACCTCATCTCCACAATAAATTGGACACATGGATCATGTTTCCTCCTATGGCATACCAAAAATGTGAAACATCAAAATTCTCTGTCATCTTTGCTGTAGTTTGAAGTTGGGGGTTATAGCTTTAATAAACCCAGCCTGAACTTGTGAGTTAAGATCTTTAATGAGGAGACTGCCCTTTTTCGGACTTCAAGGTACTTGATGTTTCATACATCAGAGCCCTCGTTTAGAATTAGTGCTGACATGCAAATTATTTTTGACAAATTAGTCATGAAACGTTAGTCACAAAGCTTTTAGGTGACAAATAACTGACGAATCAGGCCTCTCCTTCACAAACCTTGCTTTAAGGAAAATCAAGGTTAAAAAACTAACAGAAGTTGACATTTGGGGATAGACTTTTTAATAGCGTTAAAAAATAGGAAAGTGTTGTGTCTTTGTGTTTTGTTGCTCCTCAAGCTTGAATAGACGCTAATGGTAGTAGTATTAAATCACAATGTACTATTGTTCTAATGATGTGAGTCTGTTTGAAAGCATATGATTTGGAAAGAATATACTAATAACTAATCAAAGATGAAGAGTAGGTAGTGACGTTTTAATAAAATGAAACAAGTATAGTGCACAAACACACACACACACACACACATTTAAAATAAGTACTTAAAGTTAAGTGAGAGACTGTCAACACACAGCTGATGTGATAGAGATGAGGAGCAGCCTTCTAATCACGTTTATAGTGTTTTTAGCATTGTCAGCAAGGAGCCAATGGCATATATTCCTAGTATCTACCTACTGTATACAGTGCTGTGAAAGAAAGAGTTGTTTTAAGATGTTTTTACCATTAAAAACAAAAGCTAAGGGGTCAGATATGGTACAATTATTATCAAACCCTTAAATGTGCATTTAGAAAATGGAATTGTTGGATTTTCTACACTTTTCTGTATATATGTATATAATGTGTAAGGTCTTAAACTTGACACTGTAAAATCTCTTGATATGACTTATGTTGTGAATTGGCGCTATATAAATTAAGCTGAATTGAATTTAACTGAATTGAATAAGCACCTTATCATTACCCTACTTGCCATTATCTTGCCATTATCTGCAAATTTAAAATTGTTACACTTGCAACCTTATATCAGATGGACTTGGTTTTCATATGTGATTTTTAGTATAAAAGAACACTCAGTATGAAGCTTATTTTCATATTATTTCAATAGACACCTGGAGATGTTTGCAGTGATTATCATGTGTTCGTTCCTAAGTAGTCAGTTAATTTGCAACACAAAATGATGCTTGTCAAAATCAATCGCTTGAGGTGCGTATCGCTTTCATAAAGCTGTTGACTTTGTCTCAAGTGTAAATGCTTGATTGTTATTTGGAAAGACTTCACTCCTGGTGTGAGACCTACCCTGGGTTAAGTGGGATGTCATCTTCTTTTCCCTGTGGTAAGAAGTTCAATAAATGATGCTCAACTACTTAAAAAGTTTGTGTGTCTGTGTACACGCATATACAGGATGCCTGTGTTCAGCTGGAAATGGTGATAATAAGATCTGACACACACATGTTTTGACTGTTGATTATGTGGTTAGTAAAGGACATTCTTATAAATACCCAGCTGTCAACTCAATGAAAAGGAAGAAATTTAACAATGAGTTCTTGGAGAATTCCTTGTAATAATCACTTAGGTAAATCATGCAGAAATAAAAGTAAACATTTTATTTATTTATTTTTTTATTTTTTTTATTTTGCATCACTCTCGCATACAGCATCTCCTTGTGTAAAGTGCGCCGAATAGTTGAACGATGCACAGTGACTCCGTCTGCAGCAAGATGATGTTGTAGGTCTTTGGTGCTGGTCTGTGGGTTGACTCTGACTGTTCTCACCAGTTGTCGCTTCTGTTTATCTGAAATTTTTCGAGCCTTAACTTGGACTGTGCCTGTGGTCTTCCATTTCCTCAATATGTTCCTAACTGTGGAAACAGACAGCTGCAATCTCTGAGACAGCTCTCTGTATCCTTCCCCTAAACCATGATGGTGAACAGTCTTTGTTTTGAGACCCCCATGTTGCTTCTTTTCAGAGAATGTTCAAAGAGGAGGGTAACTTACAACTGCCCTCCCTTAAATACTTTTTCTCATAATTGGATTCACCTGTGTATAAAGGTCAGGCTTACCAAGCCAATTTGAGTTTCAATAATTAGTTGGTTTTCGAATCCCATGCCCAAATTTATGCACCTGCCAAATTTTGTTTAAGAAATTATTGCACACTTTCTGTAAATCCTATAAACTTCATATATCAATGTGTGTGTCTCCTATATGATATATTTAATTGAAATGTTTTATCTTAACAGCCAACAGTTTATACAGGAAAATCTTGAACATTGACAAGGTTGCCCAAACGTACTCATCCCACTGTATGTATATTAACACTGTAGTCCACATGTTTACACTTTTTACCCATCCTTCTTAGCCTTCTTCCCGACAGCTTAGATTTTTGTGGTAACCCCCTATAATTCCCATTATGGTGGTGTCAGGTTTGGTGCTGAAGCATCTGGGTGGCTTAGCTGTCTAAGCGGCAGCATTCCCAACCAGCTTTACGGTTCCTCTCCCAAACTGAGACTTTGGCTCGTACACCACTGGTAGAATGTTGCTCACGGCAGATCCTTTTCAACCACAGTAACTTAAGAAGTATGGTTTGGAAAAACAGTGAAATACAATCGGTTAACATAAAAAAACAATTAAGTATACAAATCCACAGAAATCTCTCATAATCAACTGCCCATATTTCTATGGTAACTCTACAGTGTCCTCTTCTTATGTCATATGCACCTTCATAGAAGGGAAACAATGTCAGTTTCTCTGGTGCAACCCCAAAATTTTTTTTCTTACACTTTTCTGCTACCGCAGGGCTAGGAAATCCTGGTTCTAGAGAGCAGCAGCCCTGCTTGTTTTCCAACCATCCCTGCACATACAGCTTCTGATTGACCTGATCCAGGGAATCAACAGTTCCTGCTGTTGATCAACAGATGTAGGTGCACGGATGGTTGGAAAACAAGCAGGGCTGCAGCTCTCTCTACTTTAACCTAAATTGTAGATTTGTGAAGTTTTCACAGTTTTAAAAAAGAGACAACTCGGGATGATACAACTATAAACCGAATGTGACAAATGAAGAATCTTGAATCTTGAACTAAAAATTATATTTTTTAAATATTACTAAAATATCACATGCTATGTATAAGGGATACCAGCAGTTAATGCATATGTTTTTTTTTTTCTTGAGCAAGCATTTTCAAATTTTTTAGACAGGTTTGCAGGGGCTCTTCTGTGGGGAGTTTGTATATTCTGCCCATGCCTGTAATGGTTTAATCCCACTGTCCAAAAACATGCAGTTTGGTTAATTGTTGACTCCATATTGTCAAATGTGTACTTGGGAGTGTACTTAGACAATAAACTTGACTACTTGTCTACACACACACACAACTGCTATATACAAAAAGGCCCAGTGTCGACTGTATTTTTTGAGACTCAGGTCTTTTAATGTTTGCAGCACCATGCTGCGGATGTTTTAGTAGTCTGTGGTGTCCAGTGTGATCTTCTTTGCTGTGGTAGCTGGACCCCCTACACCTGGTAGCTGGATGGAGGACACTCTCCAAACTCCCCTTAATCATGGTCAGTCCCTCCCACCCCCTACACAGTGTCCTGGCTGGTCAGAGGAGCATGTTCAGCCAAAGAGTCATCAATGTCAAGTGCTCCACTGAATGCCAAAGGAAATCATTTCTTCCTGTGGCAGTCAAACTCTTTAATTCCTCCCCTGCCTCCCTCTGTAAAGGGGTGAGGGGAGAACAAAAATCATAACCATCCCCCAAATATCCATTTTTGTGATTGAGGTTGTTATCATGTTCTTGTTTTTTGCTCTTATATATTTGTTGTTTTTGTATTTATATTCTGTTGGTGCTGATCATGGTTGTGGGTCTTCTAATCTTTTCTGAACTGAGAGGGATTGTAACAGGCAAAACAATTTCCTTCTGGGATTAATAAAGTGTTTTGAATCTTGAATCTTGTCTCATACATCAGTCCTGGGATAGACTGTTCTAGAATAGGTGAAAGTGTATGAGCTATTGAATGAATGGAAGCACTATGTATTAAATACTGCATTTAGGTGTAGCTATGAGCTGTGATTATGCAAGTGAATAGATAAAAGCATGTTTTTTGTTAGCAGACAGCACAAATCAAGCAATGTGAATACGAGGCAGTCCCGTGATTCAATCCTGTAATAAAATACCATGTGCAATAATTTCTATAAGAATCTAATGTGTGTGCATGCGCCAGTGTGTCTCCATTTATGTATGTGTATGTGTCTGGTTGTGAGACAGAGATGAATGGAGTTTCTAGTATAAAAAACTAAAGTTAAATGTCACACCTGCCCATCACAACACACCTGCTCTCACTGACGCATCTGCTTTGACAGGCTGACATTTACACACCTCAACAGACCAACACACACCAGTGTTCACCCAGACACAGAAACATAAACACACATGCGCATACATGTGCTAATATACTATATATGCGCATTCACACATAGCAGGATCTAAAAGGTAAAATCAACGTACCTGTATTCAGGTTCACAATCCTAGGCTTTGTTTATTTCTCTATTCTATAGATCTAGAAGACCTAGTTATAATCCACTTCAAATTACTTCCTGTGATATTTCAGGGATTCATTTAGTTTAGTTTTCAGAGTTATTGATTGTGTATGTGTGTTGTGTTCTCTAATCAACATCACTGACTGCTGGTGTTTTTTTCCCCTGACATGACGGGTCTAGTATCATGTCAGATCCTCAATGTAGAGCTTTTCTCACCTAACTCCCAAAGGAGCCGAACTATGACTCCTGACATCTACATGGCACTTTGCCAGAGCCCAGCTCTGGTTGATTAAGCATCACAGCACTGGTACTGTCAGACTTTCAAATGAGTGGTGCCTCTGAGTAAATTCTGTTGTTTTGTTGGCAGATATGGGAATGTGGTGTTTCCCCTTAAATCCACTTTTCATAGCGTTTTGCCATCGGTACGTGCAGACTTCTGTTTGTATGTTTGGCTTGTGGAATACCGACAACATTTCTCTAATGTAACTGTAACTGGCTTATGTAGGCCACCGTGACAAACTAAGTTGTTCCAAGTCCCATGATATGATGGTGAGTTTACTGGTCTCTCATTCTTTGTAACAACCAGATCACATGTTGTACAAAACTGTGAACAAAGATAGCCACTACATTCATTCATTAGCTCAAATGCTCATTTATGCTTCACAATATGAGAAGAATTTGAACCTTCCTGTCTCAAAAAACACGTGCTAATGCATGTTCTGATAGAATACAGCTCAGATTGTCACATTGCTGGTTGCTGTAGTCAAGCCTCTACTCAAAAACACAACTTTTCAATGGGTTTTAGACAAGAATAGGTCAACATCCAGTCAGCCCTTTGTCTCTAAAATCCTTGAAAAAGTAGTTGCAAAGCAATTATGTGACCCCCCCCCACACAGGAATCACTTAAGAAGATTTACAGCATGTACATCATCTTCGATCTTCTCTTAGCTGCAGACAACAGCCTTCTCTCAATTCTCATCTGGTTACATCTTAGGGCTGCATTTGACACTATGGATCACAAGATTTTATTACAGAGATGGAAACATGTAATTGAGATTAAAGGAACAGCACTAGGCTAGTTGAAATCTTATCTATTTCGATGTTAATGATGGGTCTCCTATGCCCACACAAATTAGTGATGGAGGGCCATGTTAGAGTGCTTGGACCAATTCATTTCACAGTGCCATAATGTCATTGAGCACTTTTTTATTTGGTATTCATTTTGTTTCTGCGTTTTCTTATGTTTGTGCTTAGTCTTTATGGGCCATCATAACATACCTCTATAACACAGTCAGTTCTATTAAACTGTACAGTTACAAGAATTCACTTTCTTTGAAAAAAGACAACCTCACATAGGGTTAGGGTGGAAAATGTAATACCTTTCTGATTCTAGTGTTTACGTGGAGACAGGAGTCTCACTGGATGATTTAACAACCGCTGAAATAAGCAAACTTAAAAATAGAAACCACAATAGAGTCACTTTGACATATATACTAAATAGACTATTTACTTATTACAATTATTATTGCTATTTGGTTAGCTAATTAATTCAATGAGGATGTGCATAAGTGTATGGACTCTAAATAAACTATAAGAAAATCTAAATTAAAGTAAAAGTAAACTTTATATTGTTTACATAAGAAAAATCTTATTTCATTAGCATTATATAATCGATGGACAGTGCTTACAGTAGTGCTCGTTAGGTGGTTACAGCAGGGCAGATGCTGCAGGCCGTTGGCTTTCAGGTGTCTGTCTGGGCAACCAGCTGGGTCTCAGGCAGCACATGGCGAAGTAGACAAGGGGCACTGGTAGGAATTGGTTACAAATAGGTCTCAGCTGGCAGTAAGCTGCTGAAGCAACGTCCAGGGAGGTTCCCTGTTGGGACTCAAATGTTCTTTTATGATCTAATTGTAGTTGGTAGGCTCCTTCTCCAATCTTCTGTGGAATGTTTTTATAACCAAAACAAATGTTATTGAAACTACATTTAAAACAAGAATACACCAGGATGTCTTAATGTATTTCACCAAAAAAATGAAATCCCTCCATGTCAATGAAGATACAGATGATTGTTTTGTTTGAAAAGGTTAATAAAATGTTTCCCACATCAATTATTGTTTATCCCATAAAGTATGAGAAATAAATACAATGATAGTTAAGAATACATAACAGACATAACACATAGGGTGAATTTATTCTGGCCCCTAAATCATCAATTACTTGTCTTGAAATTGTTCATACCACTTGAAAAATAAGTTACGTTCCACATTGAATTAATATGTTGGTTCAATCTTATTTCTGAATTGAACGAGGAATAGTTCTGGATTCTATTTCTCCCTATAACAAATAGAACATTTAGTATGCAAGAATGATGATGCAATTTGAGTAGCATATTGCTTTTCCTAATGATTGCTCGTCTCAGTTTCCCCAGCGATTCAAGTGCCCTTTCAGCCTTCCATCACTATTCTTTGTGTATTGTATTATTTTGGACCCAATAAGAAATCCCACACCACTGTATAGGTTAAAAAGTGACCAGAGTGCAGTAGAGGAAACTCAAGAAATAAGCATTCTGTATATGTCTATTTTCTGAAATTTCTGTCAATGTAATGTGTTTGATACAATTGCTTAGAGAGAGAGGAAATAATAACTTTATTGATCCCCTTGGGTAAATTCTTTGTAGTGGGGTGCCACCTTAGACTCCAGGAATCTGGGCACCAGGAAGCAAACCACTGTCATTAACGTGTATGAAATGGAGGACGCAAATGCAAAGCTGAGACAAGAGAGGGTTCAAACAAGGAACTTTATTATAACTTAACATGACAGAAAATAACGTATAACAAAGAACCACTCCCAGAGGGGGAGACAAAACTACAACAATGAAATCAACACAGACAGGAAGCAGGGACGAAATAGAAACTTAATCCAAAAACCATTTACACAAGAAGAGCACAGTGACAGGTAGCATGACGCGAATGAACTGACAACATAAGGAGAAAGTGCAGCTGCTTAAATAGGGGGAGGATTGATTGGTAACGAGGTGCAGCTGGATATAATGAGGGAGTGAGAGTGGAGAGAGAGGGGGTCAAAGTGAGGGAGGAACAAAGACAAAAGGACACATGAGGGCTGGAGGAGAGCGTGACACTGACAACCACGAGCATTGGGGTTCATGAGGGTCATGACTCAACCTTCAGACTACTTTACCTGGATGATAGAGAATCTATCAATTGCTCTATCAACTGTCGCTGATGAAAACTGTGAAAAAGAGACCTTGACTTGGATTAGGAAGTAGGAATAGTAATACATATATCTCTGTGGACCAATAAATAATTATAGTAATTTTAGTACATCCAGCTCACTGGAATGACTTGCTATTTTAACGTGCTTATTTTGCCTAGCAAAATAAATCTTTAGTCAGCATGAATAGATTATGGCTGTGATACAGCAAGGCAAAATCACACACACACACACACATATGCAAAATCAATATTACAGGCAAGAAAACACTTGGCTGCCTCAATATATTTACCTAAAAACTATTCTGATAACACTTTCCTCGAGGATTTTTTTACTCAAGGATTAGGGGGGTTTCTACAAACAACATTCTTCTCCTGCTGTGGAAGATGTGAGATTCACACTCAAAGAATTATGCCCATTGTGTGCTAGTCATTTTTCACAATTGTAATACTATAATACCATAAACACACGTAAGGTACAATTGGCTAGTAATTCATTGCCTTAACTCATCTTACTTAGATGCACACTATAAATTTAACAATGTTAATTGTTCTCCCAAAAATGCTTTAAAGAATGTTACATGTGAGACATCATTTATAAACTGTTCAGCTGGCACAGGAAAAGGAATCTTGGCCAACACACAGATTCTGCTAATGCCCATTCAGGTTGTGAGGATGAGTTTGCACATGTCTGTCTTCTATATACCACTGTGTATGTCTTTGTATATGTGTTTGTGTTATAACAGAGAGGATGACAAAGTGTATTTCTCAAACCCCACCTGGGCATGTTCTGGATCAAACATTCCATCTGTTCACTGCTATACCCCCACCCACCATCCACTACACATACACACACACACACACACACACATAATGCATTCCCTAGCCTCTTATCCTTATACTAAATCTTATCACAACACTAACCAAAATGTCGTTTTAACCCTAACACTAGTTAATCCCAAAAATAGTCTAACCAGCAAACCAGCTAAAATGTCCTATAAAGCCCAAAATGTCCTGACAAGAACAGTATTTGTAGAAAATCTGTCCACACATGAGTTATAGACACACACACACACACCAGATGCATCCAAACAACAATGCACAATCACGTCAATCATCCATCCCACTCCATGCGAACTGACAGCTGCAGACTGAGCTACTGCTAGCCAGAGGGCCAAAGCCAGGTGTGGGTGAATAAAAAAACACATGCAGTGAAAGCACATATGCACACATTGTCCCAGTATCTTACTCAGCCATACCCCAGCCGTGACTCAGATGAAACTACACTATCTCTAGACTCTGGGGATGAAGAGCCCAACCTCCACAAAAAGGAGAGTCTTGAGCTCTGGGAGTTCTGCTGATCCACAATGTCAGACCTGTACTCAAGATATGTGTTTGTGTCAATCTGTGCTCAGATAAACTGTTGTACTAGTCAAGTAGCTCTTATGAGTCTGAAGTTTATCTTGGTAATTTCTCTTTTGTGGATTTTACTCAATAGGCAATAAATTAATCTTTTCACTACGGTGTCTCGAATAGGAATCTGCAAACTCCCTAGTGCCACCTGCTATGTTTTTATACTTTTCCCTTCTTTTTGTGGCTACTTTCACTTTGTTTTTGGAATCAGAATTTCTGACTTTCCATACCTACTGCTTCTGTTATGAGTTGCGTTTCTTTTTTCGAGTCACACACACCTGAATTATTTACTGTGAAAAGAAAGACAAGCAGGGATTTTCCATCTATTTCTCTTCGTAGTCCCAGCAAACAGACTATCACTGCTCAAGACAGTGAGACACAGTACATCAAAGACACCTGCACAATCATCTCAGAAGTCTCTATGCTCATGTAACTGAGCCCAGAGGGGCAACATAAAGAGCAGCCCCCTATGGGGTCTCTGATCTATAGATGATTTCCAAAGACAAAAGCAATCATGAGTGAAACCCTTTGAGTGTGTGCGCATGTGACTGGTTGTCATGTATAATGGCTTGTGGGAGCAGGGCATTTACTGTGCACAGTAATTATGCAGTCTTAGGTCCATGTTAATTAAGCTCACACAGGATTATGGACAAGGATGGCCGTGTACACAGTATTGTGTGTATGTTTAGAGGAAAATGTATTTAATAATGTGTTTATGTGGTTTCTTCCATTTAGTTTATGCCTAAATACATATGTATGTGGGTTGTCAAATGTAATCAAGATTAGCTAGCCAATGCCTTTAAAGTCAAAGAGGCCAAGTTCTCTCCGGGGACCCGTTCTGCAGGCCCAGATGTAGCCAATCGCCTGATAAACTCCAGAATTAGGCCCTGAAGAGTCAGATGGCACAAATGATCTGGCAACAGCTTTGACAATCCTACAAACTGGCTACAGATGTAGCTACTAAATGTCCCACTTTCAAATATTATTTAGGGATGAAATATTACTAAGAAGACATGATTGATTATTCACTGTATTTATTTTTACTTTCATCTGATTTTAATTTATGTTATTTGCACACAGAGCATCAGTGTAAAAAACAAATAGTCAAGGAAAAATGCTGCTTGACTAATGGAACAGCTTCCAGGAAGTACAGGTGAGTAACTGATGTGCTGTTGATGGCTACAACTGTTGAAATTATCAATTTGTGTCCTACATTGCCCACTTAGGGACATAACTCATCAATAAACATAAGAAGACATACACATCTCAAGGCTGTTGTGAAATGAATCAATACGTAAATAATTTAAATGTCAACTTTCAATTTAAATGTTTCTCAACTAAAATACTGAAGAACTTTTTTAACTTATACATTCAATATAACAAATTAATTATGTTCATTATTCATTGCTGTATATTAGCTCAACTACAATACATCAGCATTACTGGTTATACTATTTCTCTCTCTCTCTGGGAAAGAAGAACCCTATAATTTTCATACTTACAATTGTATCCAACTTTAATATTATTTGCAGTGTGTTCTTATTCCCAACTCAAACATTAAAAGATTTATTTGTTCATGTAAAATTAAGATAGTACATCGTACAAGTATATTTACATCATTTCATTCTTACAAGGCACTCAGAAGGTCACAAGTTCAAATCCCTCTGCTCCTCATTTCCAACATCAAATGTTTACTTGAGTGAATTATGTAGGTTCTTAAGGGAAACTTTCCTTTGCATAGAAGCATTTTGCTGTATTTCCGGAAGGCAATATACTATACACACTTATATGTGGCATGCAATATTTAAATAATGTTAAAAAATGTCTTTAACTTATGCCTTATTTTCAAGTCTATTTGAATGTTACAGTTACGTGTACAAATTCATAATTCACTAATTTAAAACATAATTTAATCTACACTAAACCTCCTGTGCCATTATCTATGTGCCATCACTTAAAAAAATATTGATACGTTCATTTCATTATGAAACTGTTTTCTGTAATACTATATTTATTCTCAAAATGCTGTATATAAGAATTTATACATTTAATTTATTCTTAAATATCATTGTTTATACATATGCAGGTGTGTTTTCCCAAACAATCACAGATTTTTAAAAATTAGAATAAAGATAACAAAAATATCAGTTTGCCCACAGTATTGCGAACTGTGACAATTTATTGAGTCCTCTTTATTGTGATACGTATCATAGACAGATTCTTTCCAATACATAATCCTACAGTCAAGGGGGAAGTTTTTTCAAGAGTATTATTAAAATATTTATTACATTATTATAACTGTAGCCTACGTTACAATGACAAATGGATAAATGACTAAATGGGAGAAATCATAGGTGGAATTCTTGGAGTTAAGGTTGGGCAAAGGGGTTATGTGTGGTATAAAACAGAGAGATAAATACGATAAGTAAGCGACAACATAACAGTATGAAAATGTTTTGCACCCAAACTGCAGCACTTGCTTGGCCATCTATAAAAGATGTTTGTACCTAACTGTGCTAAAGATACATGAAATCATTACTTAGCTTCTGTTTATACAGCTCGTGTCTGTGCTTTTGTCCTTGGCTCATGGCAAGGTTGAGTACTTAGCATTAGAGCCAGGGGGTTCTCATTAGATGAGTAATACTTGGCTGTGGATGCTAAAGTTCAACTTTATGGTTGCTGCCATGTTCACTCTTCATCATTATGGTAGTCACTGTCATTGAAGCCATCATCATTTTCATAAGTATGATCATCGTGATCACTGATATTGATGTTTTTCTGCCTTAGTCGTTGGAATCATTATCATTGTCACTTGTTGCTTCTCTTGCCATAATTATAGCCATCTTATCTGTCTCTGTCACCTGCATGATCATCATCATTTATAAACATTTGAATTGCAATAACCATTACACGCCAGGTGGCACTAGTCAATTGCCCATCTTGTCAAGATAAATATCATCGTCATTGTCATTCCATCATCATTACTGTCAGTAAATAAGTGCATTTATATTATTGTTATAAATATTTCTTTGCTATGCCCCCCCCCCCACATTATGCACACTCAAATTTCCCACAAAACATTTCCAAACCTTACATCTGTGTGATACTTGGGGATCCCGCGAATTCCCGGCAAAATATTAATGAGCAAAATTTTTATCCCAGTTTTCGATATGTCGAAACAGCATTGCAATTTGGTCAAATTTGGTTTGCAGTGTTAAATGCAACCCATAGTTGACAGTATGGACTTGGAAAAATGTCTTTAATAATGTGTTTTGGGTGCTTAAAACTGTAAAAGTCATTCTGTTGAAGGACTGATTGATTATGAAAGACTGCAATCCTATTAGGCATACACTTTTAATAATAAAAATAATAATACAATATGTCAATCAACAATTTCCACACCAGATGACATGACCCTGAGTAGCAATCATCCAGACAATATAAACTATGAATACCAATATTTTTATTACAAAGAATGTATGCATGTAATGCAACATTTCCTGTGGCCATGACTACCACTTTCGCTTTGCTTCTCTTGGAACTTACAAATGCTGCTTGTGTCACTCGGAGAGCCTAGCAATGTGACATGAACATTGTCCGAAAAACATAAAAAGCCACTAAGTTTAGTGTTATCCCCTACTAAAGACGAACGGTTTTAGAGGACAGCAGAACATTTATGCATAGCCCATCCTCTATTCATGGTCTATGCATAGAGGATGGGCTATGCAATGAGATGGCAATGTTATGAATCTTATGAATATTTTAACTTTTAGGGCAATTACATTACACTAAATGAGACAAAGCATCCTTCTGCTATGTAAAATATGCAGGAGCTGTGAAAGACATGATGAGCAGTGCCAAACAAGTGGCATAAGTCTGACATAAACACCTCTAATATACACTTTGTGAGGGTTTGTGTTAGCGGAGTTCTCAAACACATAGGGAAATAAGGCAAATAGGGTTTTAATCAAGAAAAACAACCAGGAACAGAAAACAAAATCACTCCATAAGGGAGGTACACATAAACAGCCAGTGACTAAGAAACAAGAAAATAAACTAAACAGACCTGGGCTGAACTGGAATATAGAAAATTGAAAATCACTCAAAATAGGAAGAAAAAAGCAGATACAGAAAACAAAGCTAACCACTAAGAAAAACAGGTTACTGAAAACTCCAAACTAAAACACCAAGAGGGATAAGACAGATCAACAGAGACTGGACACAGGGACCTGAAAACTTCATACAGGCTTTCACACCAGAACGCACAGATATAACGGACACAAACACCAACTGAGACAGAGAGCCAGATGTTGAAAACAACAAGAGACAATGAGGAACTAAACAAACCAGGGCAGGAGAACTAATGACACATCCAGAAAGCAGAATTGGGGGGTGGTGGTGATGGTGGTGGTGAACGAGGGGAACGAGGGGGTCGGGTTGCAACATCAGGTTTGGACAGCTAAACAGGACGGCAGATTTCAGGTGTAGAAAACAGGGACCAAGCAAACAGAGTCCGGCGTTGGTGATGTCAACAGTTAATCTGGCAGTGAGTTAGAGTGAGAGGGAGGAATATAAGGGGAAGCTAACTGATGAATAAGTGGAGACGGGTGAGGAAAGTGCCGGAGAGCGAGGCGAGTTAAGTGAAAACAGCTGACGAGGATTAACGGTGGTCGGTGGATTGGCCTGAACCAGTGAGTGCTTGAATGAACGGGGGTGTAACCAGGAGAAAAAGTGAAACAGATGACAAAACAACACAGAAAAGAAAAACAAAACCATAGGGAGGCGGGGCGAACCGTGACACACTTTCTGCCCACTTTATTAGGTACGCCTGTTCAAGTGAAAAATTAGGTCTGCTTGTCTGATTGTTTTTTTCAGGATAAAGGTCTCATTTTCTGCCATTGGTTCATCCCAAACTGCCTCTTCTTTTAAAAGGCTGTGTTCCAAAAGGATTCTAGATTTATTTCTGGTTTCATGTTTCACGTTAGTTACTTCAGCGTCACCAGTCATTATTGATTAATTCACACTGTTCAACCATTACTTACATTACTTTACTACCCCTGTCATTCAAAACTTGCAAGATTGTTATATTCAATCTCTCAACTTGCAAGGCTGCCTTCGTTCCTGTTTTCATCTGTTCTTGTACGGATTCTGACCTGATTTCTGCCTTGACATACCTTTGCGCTTTATCCCAAGAAAGACTAGGAGACTGATGTATTTTGGTATTTAACCGAGGCCTGTTCTCTGGATTCCCCGCTCTGTCTCTGTGTCATGTCTTAGCTTGAACTCTGGCTCTTTCAATCCAGTCTGTCCAGTGACAAAATAAATGTAGTAGTAGTAGTTGAGCTAAAAGTTAATATATTTTGGTTTTTTTTGGTAGTGATATATGTGGGATTGCATCTTGTATATGCGTAGCATACATTTCTAACAACACCAAATTGTTGCAAGTCACATATAAATGCAAAGCGCAGCCAAATCATCTTTGAATAATATACTGTATTTATCACTTCTTAATTAGTCCTTACTTATTAGTCCTCTTAATTTTTCTACAGTATAAACGCAAGGACACTGTAGAAGCAATATAATTTATTGTTTCTGAGTCTGCAACCCATGAGGTTCTTTGCTAACCTTCCTGTCACTCATATCTGCAAAAAAACCTCAACAAAGTATCGAGTAAGCAGTTTCTGTTCTGCTGACCACAGTGCCACTCTACTACGGCCAATCAGACTGGGATGAGTTACTGGATCTCGTGGACCCATATAAACATTCTCTGGTGTGTGTGTGTGTGTGTGTGTGTGCAACTCGTCAAGACAGAAAGAGACACAGCATTTTGTTTCTAAAGAAACACACACACCCACACTCACACAGTAAAATGTATGCCTCCTCACTTTCACTGTTGTGAAATCGTGATATTGGTTTTGTAGGCTTTTGGGGTTAAAGTGGATTTATTTTGTTGTGTTTGCAGGGTGGATATATTAGCATAATCTGGGTCAAAGCCCATGAATGAGGATGTGAATGCATGTTTTACTGTTTCTCCCCAAAGACTACAGCACAGCCCAGTTCATGAATAATTCACTTGACTACAAGTATCTCTAAGAAGAGATAGAGAGGGAGAGAAAGATGTGCAGACAGAAAAAGAGATGATAAAAACAACCCCAAATACCAAGTCAAAAGTCTATGAAAATACTAAATAAGCACTTAAATCACATGCACAAAGAGACAAGATGTGTTTAATTATTGTCAGCTGGAAATTCTACAATTTACCACACTGTTGGTGCAATCCAATACATTTTTTACAAATGAATATATAACTAATGCAATATATACTACATAATTAATGCAAAAAAAGCCCATAGTGATTGATTGAATATATACGAGCCTACTCATAAAAATAAAGGTGCCAACTGGAACGAAAAATGATGATGCCATTTTTAGACTGCCATAGAAAAACCTGTTGTGGTGCAGTCTTTGGTGCAAACTCTTTCATGGCATGCATTTTTTATTTCTCTTTGCTGTTTGGGCTAATTGTGACCTGATTAATATAAAAACTAAGAATTATCTTTTTACTTTACTTGGCAGACGCTTTTATCCAAAGCAACTTACAAGGAGAAGACTTTACTTTACTTTACTTTACTTTACTTTGCTTTACTTTGCTTTACTTTACTTTACTTTGCTTGGCAGACGCTTTTATCCAAAGCGGCCTGGTAGCTCAATGGGTTAGGCGTCAGACTGGCATGCCGAAGGTTGTGGCTTCGAACCCCGTCTGACTCCTAATCCATCCCCTACCAGGTGTTTCCCTGAGCCAGACACCCAGCGCTAGCTCCATGTAAGTCGCTTTGGATAAAAGCGTCTGCCAAGCAAAGTAAAGTAAAGTAAAGAAGACACCAGCAATTACCATTCAAATTCTCATAAACGCGGAGATACTACAACACATTTTTACGTGATGTAGTTTCTGAGAAAAATTATGTCCACATATGATAACACATACTTAGTCACAACTGAGTAACGATGTGCAAAACTCAACATTTGTCCTGAGTACAAAAACAAAATGAGAAACAACAATTGTGCCCCTTTGAGCAATGACTCATTTGAAGTGCTGCTAACAGTTGCTGTAAGATGTTGCTGTAAGATGTATGTCAAAGTACAAACAGTAAAAGTATAATGTCCTCCTACGTGGATGTCAGGAATTTGTAAAGCCAAATTTTGTATTTTGTAACTAACTATGTCCGGTAGGTTAGTCAGTCTGTATCTAGAAGTCCCACAGGATCTTAGCCTTATCATTCTCAGCTACCTTTGGAGATGTCCCCCTTCTGACTTTGGGACTTCCAGCCCATACTTGGCCCAGATGTTCCTGTACACTCTGCCAGCCACTTGGTTATGGCATATCATGTACGCCATGTCTGCTAGCAACTTACACCCTGCTGTTATGTGCTGGATTGTTCACCCTAAAATTTGTGAATACTGTGGTCAAATATAGTAGTTTTCACAGCACACCAATGACAAACTCTTTTAAGCTCAGGCAGCATTTTCAAATGAAAGACAAGCAAACAAACAATGCAAACTAAAAGAGTCACTGAATACTATTGCCCAAGAAATATGGCATATCAGTACATATAGTACATAGTCAAAATGTTTTGGACTAAAAGATATCTGCTCATTTTTTTCCATTTTCTAAAGTCAGTTAAATTACCCGAAGTAAAAGTAGATCTATATGCAAACTAAAATATGTATTATATGTAATGAAATTACATTTTACCATATGGAGATTAGTTTCCTATAAAAACATCTCTACTGTGATTGTGTGATCATCATAGTAAATTCTGGTATTGCTGTTAATTAAATTGAAGGCACAGTCAAAGTGCAAGAAATACTGTGTGTGTGTGTGTGTGTGTGTGTGTGTATGTTTGCATGTTGTTGACAATCATTTACATGCAGTGCCCATCATTTCCATCCATTCATCATCAACCGCGTATCTGAGGTTGAGTCATGGTGGGTGCTGAAGTCTTTCCCAGCTGTCTTCAGGCGAGAGGTGGGGTACACACTGGATGGTTCGCCAGTCCATCGCAGGGCCGACACACAGACCGTTCATTCGTGTCTTTGAGCTTGTGAAGGGATGGAAAATCTAAATTATGCAGAGAAAAGAAAAGAAATGTTAGCAAGCATTTTTTTCCTGAACTCAGCTCCTACCTCTTTCTGATCAATATAATAATTCTGCATTTATTACATCCACCTGTAAAAAAGGTTTTCAAATGCTGTAAATTAAGATGACATGCCTGTGTATAGTCATGTAGTATAGTAATGTTTAGAATTTCTACTGTATGTGTATATTGCATTCTATACGTATGTAGGTTCCCTATTATAGCATGCATCCATCCATCCATCCATCCATCCCTTATCTTCCGCTTGGTCCGGGGTTGGGTCGCGGGGGCAGTAGCCTAAGTAGGGGAAACCCAGACCTCCCGCCAAGGGAGGCGTCCAGGGGGCATCCTCACCAGATGCCCGAACCACCTCAACTGACTCCTCTCCACGTGCAGGAGCAGCGACTCTACTCCGAGTCTCTCCCGGAT
>JAUMHF010000005.1:11024704-11055487 GCA_032359275.1 Microctenopoma steveboyesi | reverse complement strand
AGGTCCGAGAGCTCGGGATAGTCCTTGCCCTTCTCTTCCATGAACAGTTTCACGGCATCCAAAAGCTCAAAGAAGCAGCGGCAGGTCACCTGGAAGCCCTTGGACCAACTCATCGATGAGATTCCTGAATTGCCTGTGGTTAAGCGCATGTGTGCGGATGTAGTTGACGATTGACTTTGTGTAAATTCAATTATTTAGACACGAGTTGCTCCCTGTGGATGATGCAATGGAAATTCCAAAAGTCGGGAAATGTTTGGTCAGTTTTGCACAGCCCCACAAACCCGTTTACAGATCCGATCATGGCCAGCGCTCCATCCGTGGCTATTGCAATTAGTTTCGCTATGGGCAGGTTTGCTTTTGCAAATGCAGCCATCATTGTTTTTCACATCTATGCCACGGGTTCTGTCTTTTTTAATGGCACAATATCAAGGAGTTCTTCTTTGATCATACATTCGTTTGACACAGACCGTGCAAATATTGCTAACTGAGGCTTGTCTTGTATGTCAGAACTCTCATCCAATGCCACGCTAAAATACTCACATGCTTGAAGGTCAGAGTGCAACTGTGATACAATAGCCCTGTTAATGTCGGATATTCTGCGTTCAACAGTGTGGCGGGAGATTTGGACATCTGATATGCTTTGTTTTAGTTTGTGGTCTTCGGGAGACAAGATTTCAACAGCCTCAATGAGGCATTTTTTAATGAAGTACCCTTCGTTGTATGGCTTTTTAGCCAGTGCAATGTTCCTAGCCAGTTGATATGATGCAAGCGTTACGGTCTCTGACTGTTTTGTAAATTTTTGGAAAAACTGCATCTGCTTTTCTGCCTGACTTTTCAAAGTGACCAACCTGTGCTTGCGAAGTTCAGTCCCTTTTGGAAATTCCTGGTCGATATTAGGATGGACTGAGCTGAAGTGACGCTGAAGATTTGAAGCTTTGAAATGGGCTAATGATGCCTGACATATAAGGCAGAATGGCTTGCCATTACGTTCAACAAAAAAATATAAACTCTCCCCCTCTGTTAAAAACGTCCTGTGTTCTTCTTTATATTTTGGTTTGGCTGTGCTTTTTTTCCCTGCCATTTTGAGAGCGAACTTGAAACAAATTATTTACAACTCAAATGATCTCGCGCATTTGTCATCATTTAGAGTACGTTATTATTCTTCTTCTTTTCAACTTAAACCGATTCAACTGGTCAGCGCGCCACCTAGGGAGAATAAATGGCAGCGCCAGCCAAGCATTTTGACGCTTGTCATGTGAAATCTCCTGAAGAGCCGCATAAAACCAGCCAAAGAGCCGCATGCGGCTCGGGAGCCGCGGGTTGGCCATCCCTGCCCTATAACAACAATACGCCCCTAAACCAAATGCTCGGAAAAAGAGGCTAATATGCTAATGAGTTACACACCACGCAAAAAAACCAAAAGCATAAATTCAGTCTTACCTTTGCTGATTTATGGGCATAATCCGTTTTATAGTAAAAAAAAAA
The DNA here is from genome assembly GCA_032359275.1 of Microctenopoma steveboyesi. Lineage (NCBI taxonomy): Eukaryota > Metazoa > Chordata > Actinopteri > Anabantiformes > Anabantidae > Microctenopoma > Microctenopoma steveboyesi. The sequence continues at coordinate 11,054,002 of JAUMHF010000005.1, read as the reverse complement.
ACCTTTCCAGACAGAAAAAAACCTGCATGCGTCCCCCACAGAGAGGGGGACGCATGCAGAGTGACTCTGCCTGGAACGACATTTTTTTACTGGAGTTTACTTTTCTTCACCTGGCTTTACTTTTCAGATAGTCCAATGGCTTTTTTGTGATTTTTGGTCATAATGGCTGGCAAAAAAATAAGTTTCAGTCTTGCCCGAATTAATGATATGAATGATAAAAATGATAAGATAAAATTGAAATAAGACAAGATGCTAGCTATTGTACGCAGTACAATACAAATACAAACAATATATATATACTATATATCAGGTGCATCGTGCATTGTGTAAAGTGACAAGAAATCATGATGTGTTATAGAGTCTAACAGCTGTTGGGATGAATGATCTATGAAAGTGCTCCTTCCTGCAGCGAGGGTGTAGCAGCCTCTGACTGAAGGAGCTGCTCAGCGCACCTACAGACTCATATAGAGGGTGGTGTGGGTTGTTTATGATAGATGTCAGCTTAGCTAACATCATTCTCTCGCCTACTACTTCCACAGTCTCCAGAGGACATTCCAGCACAGAGCTAGACCTCCGGACCAGTTTGTCGATCCTGCTCCTGTCCCTGTCCCTGTCCGTGCATCCACTCCCCCAGCAGTCCACTGCATGGAAAAGGGCAGATGGGAGAAGAGTGAGAGAACCGTGCCCTGTGGCACCCCCATGCTGCAGATTACCACCTTGGACACAGTCATGCTGTGGTCTGTTGGTAAGGTAGTCAATGATCCAAGCAGTTAGATGTTTGCCCACACCAGCTGCTTCCAGCTTCCCTTTCAGTAGTGCAGGCTGGTCAAAAAACACAACCCTCACAATGCTCCCTGCCTACTCGAGATGGGAGAGGAATCGGTGCAACAGGTAGATGACAGTATCCTCCACCCCGATTCCCGACTGGTAGGCGAACTGCAGGGGGTCCATTGCTGACCTCACCAGTGGTGCAGGATCAGTCTCTCCATGTTTTTTTTTATCAGATGAGAGGTAAAGGCCACATGCGTATAGTGGTTGGGCTCCCTGGGGTAAAGAATTTTTTTTCACTGAGAGCACGCAGGAAGTTTTCCACAGTTCTGGAATCCTTCCCAGACAGGTTGTATAGGTCCACCTGACAGAACTGGTCTGCACAGTCCCTGAGTAGTCTGGAGCAAATAATCTCCGGACCTGCTGCCTTCCTTGCCTTCATCCTCTTGAGCTGGCTTCTCATGTGATCGACTTTGAAGTAGACTAAGGTGTGAGACTGGATCGAGGTGGGGGATGGGGCTGGCTCTGTTGTGTGGAGTCCAGAGATTTTCTTTATGTTCCTCTATACTTCTCAGACTTTATACTGTTGGAGTTTATTTTTCATCTTCCTCCTCCAGATCTCAAAGCCCTCTCCTTCTTGTTCAGCAGAGCCTTTAGTTCTGAGGTCACCCACGGTTTATTGTTAGAGAAGCACCATACCCTCTTGGTAGGCACAGTGTTCTCAACACAAGTTAATGTAGTCCGTGATGCAGTGGGTGAGGGCGTCAATGTCCTGACCGTGAAGCCTGGAGAGTTCCTACCAGTCTGTGCATTCAAAACAGTCTCTCAGGGCCTCACTGCATTCCTCAGACCACAGCCTTATCACCTTCTTCGTGGGGGGTTTCCTCTTCACCATGGGGGTGTAAGTGGAGTGATGACCAGGTTGTGATCCGAGTGGCCAAGCATGGGGGAGGTGATCTGTAGGCCTGCTGTGTGTTGGCAGTAGTTTCAGGGGTTTGTTGTCTCTTGTATGGTAATCAACATACTGGGAGATGTTGGGGAGAGTGGCAGGTAGTGAGGCGTGATTGAAGTCCCCAGAGATAATAATGAGGGACTGCCGTTTGTAGCTGAGAGACTGTGGAGTGAATGTGCTCACAGGCTGCTTTACAATTGGCCAAGGGAGGAATGTGAACAGTCAGCACGATACCGTGGCCAGGTGGTATGGCCGAGTGCTAACCACTTATTACTTCAGATCAGTTGTCTCTCTTAATGCATAGGTTAACTTGTTCTGAATAATAATAACAATAAAAAAATACTTTATTGATCCCCTTGGGGAAATTGTTGTTTGGACAGCTGCTAGACCTGTGTCTGCGCTAATACAGGGTATAGGTTACTTGTCCAAGGACACCTTGACATTTATCATGTCTCTTTGAGAGCTTAATTACAGCAGTAGTAGTAGTAGTAGTAGTGAGTAGAAAACACAAGATAACCTGAAGTCTGCAGAAGACCTAACATCATCATCCTCAGATGGCAAGTCTACACACCAATGGAAGATTGAACAGCTGTTGCTCTATTGCAGGACAAACAACCCAGAGCTGAACACACAAGACTGTGGAGATGACAGTGGATTTCAGGAGGCACCACTTTGCATTGCCTTCCACTTATGTTATTTTATGGCTATTTGTATGTTGCTTTATTTGTCATTGTTGTGTCATCTGTAGTAGGTGAATGTGTCATTCTTACTTTGCATGTAGAGTACTTATGTTTTAGTACCCATCATCAGTAAAGACTGATTCTAAGTGTGCACATACAATCAATGACACTATAACTCTAACTATAAAAAATAAATAAAAATGGGAGAGAAATAAAACACACATAAGCTGAGTGAATCATTACTAATTGACACCTTATACTTCATGTTAATCATAGCTGTAGACTTTAAGATGCGGTCTAGTGCTGACCACTCTGTGTAGGTATCTCATTCCTCGGGATGTTGATAACCGACCCTCGATCTACCATAATTACTGACAAAAGCCCCCGGGACGAGAGTGGGCTGGAGGGAAAAGATGGAGAGGAGAAAGTTGTGGGGGTGGAAGCTAGAGGATTTATTCTTAACAGAATATTTTATATACCAGTAAACTTTGATGACAGGAATTAAATTATTATTGTGCCAGATTAAAATAGTTGCATAACTACTATACATGTGTTGCCTGGAGAAAGTGAGAGGGGAATTGATAATATCTGATATGGTCGAGAAGCTTCAGTAGATGAACTACTTAATTGAGAATCTTAGTAAGTGAATTACTATGTTAATTATTCTGTTAATAGATAATAACCCCCCTTGATAAGTTTGATCCCACAAAGCACTTACATGTAATTGACCTGGAGGTTAGTGAAGCATATCTACTGTACATGTATATGAATATGTAATATATGCAATGTGTTGGTATTCCTTTGGTAAACAAGCTTGGCACAGTGCTTGAGAATGCACATTTGCAATGTAAGGCACAGAAGTCCAGTAAAGGAAATAAAAATAAAAAAGAAATATCCAACTCTTCTGGATATTTAACAACAGTGAAGTAATGCAGTTTCCCTTAAGATGTAATCGGCACAGTTTAAGCCAACGGGTAGATCCCTCCACCTCTGTAATATAGCCCCTAGTAATATTTGTATCTGGTCCTATCTGAACTATCGGGCGACCTAAGTATGGACAGTTTTTCCCTTAATAAATGAAATCAACATTCAAAAACCTTTCATCTACTCAAGTTATTTTTGTGTAATAGTAAAACCCGTTTGATGATCTAAATCGTGTGACAAATATGAAAACACTATTTAAAGCTCAGGAAAAAATTAAGAGACCTCTGCAAAATTATCAGTTTCTCTGATTTTGCTATTTAAAGGTAGTTTTATGCTTTGATTAAATTTAGCATTTTTGTTTTATTCTATAAATTACTGACAACTCAGAAATTCCAAATACAAATATTGTCATTTTAAGCATTTATTTGCAGATAATATAAAATAGTCAAAATACCAGAAATGGTCCAGTGTTTTCAGACCTTAATTATTAACAAGTAATAATAAGATTATATTCATTTTTACACAACACATTACAAATGTTTCCACTTAAGTGGAGTTCAGAAGTAAATTTTCAGTGGAATAACCCTGATTTGCAATTACATATGGTGAGCATGCAGTGGTCTCTTAATTTTTCCCAGAGATGTATATGATCATGAAGGAGAAAAATACTTTTTCACAGCTTTTAAACCTTTTACCAGCTGCATTCATGGCTATAATGGATTGTAGACGATGACAAACGAAGAAACGAAAAGAAGTCTGAAAGGTCACCTTACCAATATCGCTGGATTCTGAATTGCAAGAACTCCCTATGAACTAAGCTGTTAGGAGTGCAGTCCCTTTTCGATCAATTTTAACTCCTGACAAGTACTGGAAAATCAGATAGCATCAGCTTTGCAAGAGAACATTGAGACAAAGCAAAGGCCTAGGAGAAGTCTGGAGAAGACGGGAGACAAAGTGAGTGGGATACAATAACAGGGAAAATGAGAGAGACACCAAGACACCAATGTTTGGTCAGGATATATGCATAATTTCTCCTGTACAGCACAAGATATAATAAAGAGTGCCACCCATAGTAAAATACGTTTTGTTTTTATTTTTTCAAGGTTCGATGTTGGTCCACACACACACAAACACACGCACACACACACACACAAACATAGAAGCTTTTACATTTTGTGAAAATTCATGAGAACTTAGTAAGTAATGCAAAACAAAGTTGTTTTCCATTGAAATATAAGTGACTAATCTTTTATATTGTGATTGTGATTGTGTTATTTCCAAATAAAAATATTTTATCATAAGCAATCATTTAAAATTCATAAAAACATAAATTATGCATTATTTCATGAATATTAGTTTTAAGGTTATTGGCAATTAATGTCACAAGGGCAAACTGGTAATTCAGTCTTTGTGTGCCCTCACACTACGCAGACTGGACTGAAAGGTGCACAGCTTTTTAGGATATATATTATCACAATTTTTCAGGGGGAAGACAGGTGGCAATGCTGAGATTACCACTACTACAGAGAAGATGGACAGAACAAATGCTGGCCTACTGCAAGCAGTAACTAGACCCCATGTATTAAAAAACAAGATGCAGGCACTGAACCATAAAGAACCAATAATATATATAAACAAAAGTGAAACGATGAGTGACATTAACTCAATAATGGTAAATTGTAAATGGTCTGCACTTATATGCACTTTTCTACCTAGACCCTATTCTTACACACACACATCGATGGCAGAGCTGCAAACAGCTGACCCACTGGTGACAACTTCGGGTTCAGTGTCTTGCCCAAGACACATCAGCATATGACTGGAGGCAGGGAATCAAACCTCCAATCTTCTGATTGGCAGGCGACTGCTCTAACTCTTGAGACGCAGCTGCCCCGTTAATGTCAAAAGCATTGGAATAACCTAACATGAAAGTTTCTTCAACAACAATTTATGTTGGTGCAGCAGTAATTGGTAGAGCAGGCATCTCCAGGGTCAATAGTTCAATTCCCTGTTATTCCTGTCCTGGTCTGATGTTGAAGTGTCCTTGGACAAGACATCAAAACCCCATAGTAGTACCTACATGTACTGTTTGGCAGCTGTCCAACAACAATTTTCCAATGGCAGCAAAAAAGAATGTCATTATTATTAAATTATGAACATATGCAAACATTGGCTCAAACCTCTACAGGTGTATTTGATTTTTTTATTATATGTATGCAGTTTACTGCTTTGTTTTTTGTTTTGTTTTTTTAAATACTGCCACTTCATATACATATATAAATACATACATACTTACTTATGCGTGTGTGTATAAGACGGGCATACATACTATACATGACAGGGAGAGATACGTTTAGAACCTTGACCCCCCAGCTGTCCCCCAACTTTTATGTTCTTAAAATCATACTTGAAAAAATAAATAGCTTGTTTGTCCAAAAGCCTCTTAAGGTCTTCAGAATAAATATGAATTCATTAAAAATATATAATTGTTCTAATTGTTTCTTAGAAGAAATAATGACACAAATATAGTTTTAAAGTATATTTGTGAATTATATATATTGTTGACAACTTAATAGATTCCCCATTGGTACATAACATTTGTTTTATAATGAAAATATATGTATCACAAGAAATATTTACAATTTCTATGACTAAATGACTATTATGACTAAAATGACAAGTTACCTCAAAAGATATTTTCTTTCATTACTGAATTAATAACTTGCATGGCAATAAATAACCATGCAAATACAGATATGTATATTTTTATAAATGATTTGAGGCAACACCTTTTGTTTCTACATCTGATGCTGATATACGTATAATTTTACTTATTATATTTTAATGCAAAAGCTACAAAACACTAGGGATTCTTGGTATGTTCTCCCCTTTTATTTCCGAACAGTCATATTTGAATGGGGTAGATCAACCAGAACACTGGTGCCAATCTCAATCTGATCTTCCGATACCAGATGCCAGGGAAAATATAATTAAATATTTCCTTCAGACTTCCACAATGATCAAATTGTAGTTGGTGGGTATGTAGTTATTTAACTGTTTCCACCTAATGTGATGCAACCTATTTTCATGGTATTTATTTACAGTTTATATTCTGCCATCAGTCTGAAACATATTCTTTGCAAGAGTTATTATGCCTCATCTTCACTAAAGGAGCTGGAATGAGTATTTCAAGCTAAATGAGCCCACAATAAGCATAGTGAATGATAGGCCAGTCATTGCCAGCAGTTAATCTTTTTCATTATGAGAGGGTTTTAAAAGGAAACAATTTTAGAAACTCAATTCAATCTGTGCAATGTAACACTATTATTGCACTCAAATAACTTTTTTCTTTTTGGTTAATGTCTATGAATATCCTGAAAAGAGTGATTATAGAATCATAGGCTCTCCTAAAGCTTCTTGCTAGTCAGTGTAATGAATGGTATCGGTGTCTTCATCCATGTCTGCCATCCTAACACTGCACCTTACTCCAAGATGATTGGGTTCTTACAGTGTACCCAGTTTATTAAATTTATATAGTAACAGTACTTGGCCCTAATTTGCTCACCAACAGCATTATGGTGCCCCTGAGCAGGCCCCAGATCCCAATTGTTCCAATGGAGCTACCCAGTGGCAAACAATTTGAATAGCAGTTGTGTTGGCTTCCAAGTGACTATGTCAGGGCAATCAACCTTAAAAAAATTTTTATTAGACCAGAGTATTTGCTCTGGTTGAGCCCAGCTGTGGCACCATTAGACACTTTAAACACTGACATTCCCATTGGACATTCGATGCCTAATTTTCTGCACAAATAATGTTTTTAGCACATTATTGAATGATGTTCATTGGGAAGACCAGTGACTCTAATGATTAAATGTTATTGTTGAGTGGAAAGAGGAGAGAGAAAAGAACACAGAGCAGCAACAGGCAAGGCACTGGGCAGGTTGGCAGGACCAGTGACTATAGCTTCAAGGCTGAGGATACCTGCAAAGTAATACCAAGAGAAAGAGAGATAAGGGAGAGGAGGTGAGGAGCTCAGTGTAATGTGGAAGGTCCCTCAGCAAATTAAATCTAAAGCATAACTAAAAGATGGTTCACCTAAGTCACATAAACCATCTCTTACAAAGCTCCAGTGGGGACATGGGAGAAAAAGAATTATGAGTGGAAAAACTGCCCAAAAGTTGGTTACAATAGATACGACAGCAATGGAGCATATACAAATGAATTCGTAGAGTTTTATATTAAACTCTGCTGTAGCTCAGGTGGTAGACAGATACGTAACAGATGATTCTGGGCTATGCTGTAGGTGAAAACGTGAATGTGAATAATTTTATAGTTCTATGAATGCCAGCCCTTTAATATACTGGTAACCTGTCTAGAATGGACCCAAACCCAAGCTTAATAAGGGCTCCAGCACTAATTTCAACCTTTATGGAAAAAATAACTCAGATAAATATTGGGTAGTTGGAAAACATAGTGTCAAGATTAGCCACCCCTGCATTCAAGAATTATGTTTCAAAAGAAATAAAGTACATGTATAATGGAGCTGATGCTCATTTTGTGTTTTCCACTCAACTGATTAGGGAATTAAAGTTTATGGATAAAAGTGTCACTGTACATATATTAGTTCACAAGGACCTTTCTGGTCTCATCACAAGTAACTGTACACATCACACTTACAACAGCACCCAATTTATGATGACTGATTTATCTACTTAAATTGGTCATTTCCACTCAATTTTACTTCCAAAACCAGTATGTTTTTGAATTACCTCATGGATACCTTGATAAAATTCATCTTTCCAAGTTTTAAAGTTAGTGAGACATCTGGTGTGTCTCATAATCTGTGTCTCAGCCAGTGGGTCCCGTTAGTGTCAGTACAATATGCCAAAGGGCTTGATTGAAAAAGTGATTAGGCGATGTGGGAAGCATCATTAAGTGAAGCTGTGAAAACGGGTTGATCCCAATCAGAGGAAATCTTGCCTGTCTGAGGGCTATGTCTGGCAACCCAAGCTTGCTTCTTGTTTCTTTAACCATTAGGCCATCATTGCCCCCTTATTTGTTTCTATGTATTTTCCTCATACATCAAACAAACTGATTGGCCAGGCCATATATGAAGTTTATTATGCTAGATGGTGAGCAATTGAACTCCCTTCAAAAAAAATGCCACTGATTGATTTTTATGGTTTTAGTATTTAATAAAGTGGACTGGGAGTTACCCAGTAAACAGTCAGGGTGGAACCATACAGTAAATTATGGCTAACAATTACCCATTGGTAATATAGTAATTCTCTCAGTCTTGATATTAAATGTGAAATATCCATCAATTTTAACAAAGGAAGAGTTACCATCTGGAGTTATTGTCTGCTGTCAAAGCCATACACGCTTCAGCTACCAATGAAAGGCTGTTGCTCATTCCCCTTCTGTCCCTGTCACATCCTCTTCTCTATCTCTCCATATCTTGCTTTACTCACAGACTGTTTCTGTTTTCTTTCCCCCCCATTTGTTGTTCTCCCTCCTTTCCTTTTGGCTCTGCCAGGCATTGAAGAGGAATGATTATCAGATGATTACTGGCTAGATGACTGAATGGCATGGTTGACATTTTCCTTCATATCGTGGAATGTGATGAGTTGCACCGACCTTCCCCTCCGGCATGCTATTATTGCTGTGTTCTGCTACTGTAGTTGGTGGCTGACTTCTCATCATACTTCGTTGACTTCTGAGGGACATGGTTACAGACCTTTTTTGGTCTCAGACCTTGCTGCGTCATCCTGTGTGTTGGTATGTTTAGTGCAAGTGCAGTAGTGGTCAAGATCTAAGTACTCACTTTCATGTACAGAATATATGATAATTGTTGGGTTGATATATAATGATCCGCATGTTGCGGTTACATACTAAGATTTGAAGTGTAAGTTTAAAGTTTAGAGGAAAAGAAACATTATCCAGATACCATAACAATTTTTTTAACCTACAAAGGTATTTGTTATATTTTCCAGATATTCTAGCAGATTTTTTTAATAGCAAACAATGTCAAAAACATTAACGAATGTAATTCACACCAAGCAAAAAGATATCAAAAATATATAATGTGTGTATGGTGAAACACGTGTATTATTTTGAATTACTGTATCCACTGTGTATACTTACTCAAAATATGTGCATGTAACACATCAAAGACTCTTTAAAACGGCCTGTTGTTATGTGACACTTTGTTACTTGTGTACTTGTGAAAAGCACACCACATATACTTGCTTGGCAGACGCTTTTATACAAAGCGACTTAGTGTCTGGCTCAGGGACACACCTTTTGGGGGATGGACTAGGAGTCAGACGGGGTTTCGAACCTGCGACCTTTTGCATCCGAGTCTGACGCTTAACCCATCGAGCTACCAAATATGAATTTATCCTTTGCCACATCCACAGCATTTCCTCTTAAGCAAATCTGTAAGAGCCCAGGGCGAAGTCTATCTATCCCCTCTCAGTAAGAAAATTAAATTCCCACTCCCTTAACTATACTAAACACAATTTGCCACCTTTACTTGAATCTGACATGTAAAGATAAACTTTTATTATATATGCATTGAAATATTGACAATTTCCCCAGCTGTCCGTATGTGGGCTTTTTTGTTGTTATATTCTTGCCTTTCTCTATTGCTTGTTAGAAGTTTAGTATATTAATTACAGTTCTTAGATGAAGCTGTAATCTATCTTTTAAATGAACAGCTGTTTGAATGCCTAGTGGGATGGTCCCAGGTGATTTTACTTTATGTCTGCCACTCTGTCTAGAGAGTTTATTCAAACGGAAGACAACAAAAGATGATGGGATATCATCTATCATGATCAGCATTACTTAAAGGACTCTGACTGCCATTAGAGCACCTCGTAGCATCCCTAATAATGCTTGTTAGATGAGGAGACAGACAACACTCCTTACACACTAAATAGAAAACTACTGTCTATAGTTGAGAAGATGGAGACAGGACAAATTACTAGTTTGCCACTCATCAAAGGAAACTAAATCTGCTTACCAACATGCCTGCAATCCTTACAAATCTCTGCTACAAGCCATTTTATAGGATTTATGTCCCTGACTATTCCTGAAATTGCACATTAACCTTCTGGAAACTGCTTAGAGACATGGAAAGCCCTGGCACAAAATTTCCCCATAATGTTAAAATATATTTGTAAGGTGTATGCTCTTATGTATTTACTTAAACAATAAGATTCACATTTATGTTTTTTGCATGCTGTGTTACAATGCTGTTGCTACATGAAATGAGTGTTTTGTGTTTTTACTCGCTGTATGTTTTTGAGTATATATTTTCATCTTTTTCTAGCTCATAGCGCATGTGCTAATCAGTATAAACTACTTATGTCATTTAGTATTCTAGCTCAAGTCTGTCCATGTGGCCCGCATGTTCCTGTTCTTTCCTTTCCTCCACTGTCATATCTTTCTATCCGATGATGCATTTCAATGCCAAATCTCCAGTTGTGCAAATCTATCTCAAGGGAATCCTGACATCTTGTTATCATAGCACATGCAAAGCAGCCATTATAGCATCCTCTCTACATGACATTCTCCTACCTCGCGGAGACAGAAGACGGAGATAGAAAGAGGGAAACAATGCTTAGCGAAGACACTTCCATTTATGAGGTACATATTTAGTCCTAACACAGAGGCCTGGAGGAATTATGTGACCCGGCTTTTTTCTTTACCTGCTCATTTCCTCTCTTCTTCCTTTCTTCCTAATATGGTCTAATTCCTCTTCTTCTTTGACCCTTTTCTGATCCTCTCTTAATGTCTGCCATCTTTGGACCTTCTTTCTCTCATTGCCTTCAGACACAAATATTTATTTATGTTTTCTTTTTCCAAAATTGTCCCACTCTTTCTCTTTTCAGTGCATGTGGAGATTACCAAATGGTCCAATTTGGTAACCATCTGTCTTGTTAAAATGACTATTTTGGCTTGACACACTGATACTGCCTGAGTAGCACCAGAATACTTTCCAGGCTTCATGTAGCAAATCACCCAGTGGGCTCTGGAAAGGCAAAGAGAACCAGTTTACCAACTGTTGACTAATATTTTTATAATTTCATCATAGTAATTTCAACCAATGTTTATTCGGTGGCCCTTTACAGCAACCCAGACATGAATCCCACAAGACATATGTATTCATCTGCTTCCATCTTAAATCATTCTACTATTAATTTAGTTTTTCCTGAATTGTCCTCAACACATGCTCAGACACATGTCTTGTCATTAACACAAACTGCAGTTTGCAGTCTTCTTACCCATCCAGGTCTCAATGAACAAAACTGTTTCTTGATTACACATGCTAATCCCACCACTATGTATGTCTATGCAGTTATAACAATGGGTATTTTGCACTAAGCTCTCATTTAACCCTCCTTCATTAGCCATCAACCAAACAAACTACTTCTTTTTGAGCTAGTATTTTAAAGCTAATTAAACAGTCCTAATATAAGAGCACTGGTGCTGGAGCCAACCTAAAAAGCAAAGCCCTGATTAAAGTCATACAAGAGGAAGGCTCTTGACAAATGCAAGGGAGACAGAAAATACGAAGAGGATAAAGAGGAGAGAAAAACAATAATAAAATGTGAGGATTATTGCAGCACCACCATCAGCGAATGTTTGATTTAGTTTGGTTCTGGCCACATAAGCCCAGTGTTAGGCCTATTGTTTCCCTAAGCTACTGCTGTAATCCCCCCTACTGCAGTGCAAAGAGAGGTAGAGAAGCAAAAGAGGCAAATCAGAGGAGAGAGAAATAGGCTGGAGAAAAGGGTATTGGAAAGAGGTAGGACAAGATGAGTGAAGAAGAGAGAAAGGGCATCCCCAATTAGTGAAAAGGCAGAATGCTACAGATAAAGACTTAAGTACTGCTTCCATCCCAAGTCTGTCAGCTTCAAACTCTTTTCACAGTCACTGTCATTCTGTCTTTGTTTCATCCTCCTTTCATGTCTGTTCTCTTCATTTCTGCCAAATAGTGGAAGCTACTACAAAAGCTGCTGGAAACAATCTAGCCTTTCTTTCCACACTCTTGTGCCTTCTTTGGTTTTCTGTCTCCCTTTAAAGGTGTTAATGAGTAAAATACAAAGTACTAAGTATTAACTTGTCAAAATAGGTTTTTTTTAAACTTCTCTCTACTTCTGATGGTCTCCCGTGGCATATTTTTTATTATCCATCATTAACTTAATGTTGATGTATTGTTTAGATCTATGCAAATACAGTATTTTCATGTGTCTTTAGGCTTGCTTTTTATTGTGAACCATGCAGGTTTGGACCTGAGATGTGCATTAAAAGCAGTTATGATTAGGGGTCACAAAACACATACTGATGTGTGCAATAGTAGAACAGGCTGACAGATGAGAGGAAGAAAATAAAGAGACAGAGGGAGGAAAAACGAAGGAGTAGAGCTGGATAGCAGAGGAAAATTGAGCTGTATTAAACTAAAATCCGGTTAGCAACGGCTGGGTGTAATCTCACTCATTAATAACATACTCCCAGTGTAATCTACAAACCATCAAAAGACAGAAAATTTTCCGTGGAAGAGTTCAGTAGCTTTTAGCAAATTCATGAGGATTCTTGATGCCTCATTTTCACACATGTCATACGTCAGATGGGTTGACAGGCAAAGAAAAAATGTGCACATTGGAATTACAAATACGTTAAAATCCTGATTCCCAATAATTAGTGAGGATAAACAAACTGTAGCATGATAAATACAGAAAAATAACTGACTGTAAAGTGACATATTATCCTTGTAAAAACTTAGGGGAAACAGACACATAATTCTTAATTAACATTTACCACTTTTTTTGTAGAAGAATATGTGAAAACTATTAATTGAACTCTCTCAACTAATTGCAACTGGTTGGAACAAATGAGAAATGTATACTGCATGAAGTTTTGTTTTATTTCAAAATAACTAATGAAGCAAGATTTATCTGATTGTCTATCTGAATTATTTTCTCAGCTGTTTACATTTACGCACTTTGGCCTTGCTTCCCGCATAACATCTCCTCTATGCATCTAGTAATTCTACATCAAACTTCCATAGTTTCTGTAGGCAATGCACTCTGATTTCATTCCTGTGACAGAAATGTTAGTTGTCCATGTCATACAACAGCAAGGATACACTCGGGCATGCCAAAACATTGCAGCAAGAGTCACATTCACTTTCATTCTAACACAGGTAGGTGCACAGATGCACACAAACACAAATTGGGCTTGTCTGTAACAAAAGTGGTCCAGATGCGAGCAGCACAAGCCACTTGGTTGGCTGTAGGCATTAGCAAATCCAATATGGAAGTGTTAAATGAACGCTGGAACAGACAGACAGAGCGAGCGAGCACTGGTGTAGAAGGGAAGGAGGGAGCAGGGGACACAAACAGGAAGGCAGGCAGCTTGTTGATTACACTGGTGTTTAACATTAGGAAATGCCAGAATGGAAATGGTGCTCATATCACCCTGTCAATTGCCTTGTTAGCTACAGCTAGAGAAAGTGAGAACAGGCGACTGGGTAGAAAAATCAGCTCTCTGAAGTGGTTGGTTTAAATTTCCATTTGTCTCAGCAGGGTTTGGGAGGTAGGGGGTTGAAAAGTGGTTATAATATAAAAAACCTTTTGCATAGACTCACACACATATCAACACTTCACACAGCAATATAAACACACAAATCAACATGCACAGATCGACACAAACATATGCATACAACTGGGTGCACAGTCTCTCTCCTTTACTGTCTGAACAATCTCTGGACTCAATTCCCTGTAGTGCATTCCACTATGACACCTGTTGGTAAGGAGAGTTGAATTGAGCACTAGGACATTCCGCAATGAGAAGACAGAAAAGAGATAACCAGCGATTGCGAGCAGAGAGAGGGAAACGCCTGAGCGTCTGCGGTCATAGTGAGGTCACTGAATACCTGACAAAGTTAATCTACCAGACTCAATGTACCGAAGTTAGAAGGGCACTCCAGGTTTAATGGATGTGTAAAAATGGATTCAAAGTAACTGTTTGGTAACTCACAATGGCAAATGAAAGTGCTCATAAATTGTGCAGTGAGGTGAGGATTTCTGTGATCAACTGAAAGCTTAAAATATAATTTGTGTGTAGCTGTAAAGCTGCTGTAAAAAACCTTGTTTGGACCAGACAACCTTAAACAAATATCAAACTATCAATTTATTAGGTCCTAATGGTAACGCAGCCAATAAATCTTCATTGAATATAATGCGCTCTTTTTGTTGAAACTAAGGTGATTAGCTGATTGTGTGGTGGTGTTAAATTTGATCATGTTAGTGTGCTAGTTTCTATTGTTATGTCCACATGATTTACATTAATAAAGGTATTCTAATTAATTCAAGAATATCAATAATTATAACAAAAACTAAACATAAAACTTTCATGAAAGTAGGATTGCAGGGATGGTTCTATATACGTTGATCCGTTTAATCCAGTGTGCAATAGACCACAAATCCTTCAGTTTTTAAAGACTGTAACTCTTACTTACTTGGTTTGGACATAAAATATTTAAAATGATTGGTCAGAATTATTAAACAAGATGTAATAAATTACATTTCAACAATAAATAACTATGTCTAATAAATGCTTGCTTAAACTCGCTGCACCTTCACCTACTATGTCACCTGTAATTGCTGTAGTTACTGCAGAGTATCCTTTCACAGAAGGAATTTGATACTATATAATGGGCTTCTGCTCAATTTAGAATGTGTGAGATGTCGTTTTAACATACTGTAGATGAAAGGAGGTTGAAAGGGCCAAAATGGCACCAATTTAACGATGACACACAGTATCTTAACCATTCACACCCTCTAGGTGTAATTGATTCCTAATTGCTAGATCATGATCTTTATCTGCATCAAATCAAAAACCCTCTAAGGACAGATTTTCATAAATATCACAAGGACATCAGCCTATAATAATGATAACACAGAGAAACACAATCTGCCCCATGGGCTGTCTTTCTGTGACAAACCTTTGTTCATAATTGCCCTCTGGAGGTCGGAGTCTACAACTGCAGAACAAGTAGCCTGTCATCAATAGCTAAAAGCGGAAAGGAACATTAATAGCCCCTGAAGTAATAATCATGACATCATGATGGAACCTCCAAACCTCAAGGCGGCAGTAGTCATGCTGAATCCAGGGGAACTATGAGCCATAAGTGTCCTTTTGCAACAATTATTTTTCATTTTTTTCTTTCCTTTGGTGTCATGTTCTTTGGACACTCTCACTATTCTCTGCTCACAGTTTCTTTTGACATGCATATACTCACACACACACACACACAAACAACGCAAACTGCCAATGAGATTAACACAGTCCGATAATTATGGATTTGGTTTGCTGTGGATGTGACACCTGTGTCCCGCCTCCTGCATCTTTTTGGATTGGACAGCTGTGGCTACTGTGCCAGAGCGCGCGCACACACAAACACACAAACGCACACACGTATTTCGCAGTACCCTGTAGAAAAAGTATGTACACATACCAAATGCTTTGCACAAAAATAGAAAAGCAATATTTACTGCTACCTTAAATTTAATGTATAGTTTCTTCTTAATAGTTGCTCCAGTACTTAGTATAGAGCTGCTAGTGATTTATGCATAGGATTCATAAACAAACAGAAATGACCTACTCTTGTTTAAAATATAATATTAAATTAGCCAAACACACCCACACACACATATTTAGTGCATACTAGTAATGAAAATATTATAGTTCTCCTGACAGGACACTTTAACTATTTGTGTGTTGATGTGTTAAAAATGAATGATCCAAAAAAAAGCTGTTAATTTGGGAAATTTATTTGAATGACTTCAAATTTTGCCAGTGAGCACTTCATTACACCTGAGGTGATATCACCTGTCACTGAATTTAGAGCAAATGGTTCTTAAGAGCTTGATTGTGCTTGAATTATATGATGTGACTTTAAACTGAATGTTAAATTGTACTTGTTTTTGTAATGTCATTCTGCTACAGAAAACAACCGGTGTGAAAATTAAATGTCAAATATTTTGAAATGCATTACACTGTGGTTTGAAATTTTACTACTTGACATATGGCTTCCCTTGCTACATCCACATCCTCACAAGCCTGTTTAGACAATTCGTTTTTGAATTGAATTTGTAAGTGCATTTCACACACCAAGTGAGACTATAATTTCATACACCAGATGCCAGCTATTAAACAATGCAGTGTTCCCACAGCCTAGGCATGTTGGATCATTGTAAAAAAAGGTCACAGATTTTCATTTGATGGACTGTCATGGACTGAATTCTCTATGCCTGCAGATAAGTTATGTTCAGTTAAATTGCAGTGATAAAGGGTTGAATGGAAGCAGAACAGTAATACTAGTCCTAGCATTGAGTGGTTTATTCTAGCGTCATTAGAAATCATTCTCTGGACACCATGGATATTTCTATTGAAATATCATATAGATGTAGATGTAGTTTTCCAGCAGTTATTATGCAAATGTGAATATGCTGGCATTTTTCACACAGAACATGAGGAGAGTGAACACTATGATTTGATGTTCTGACTGACCCTGACTAATCATGAATAATTAATGACTTTACTGCAACACCTGTAGAAATGCGCACAGCAGATCTCACCGTGGAGGTGCTGTATATGGCTCCTTTTACAAATTCTCAGGAAATTATTCTACACACGGCTGGAACTACAAACTAAAGTTTAGTGTCTCATAAATGTTTTGTAACAACTCAGATTATGCTGGATGAGGAGACAATTGGTGATTTAACACCCTGCAGAATCTTTAATCTCAGTTACAAACAAATGTAACGTGTACAAACAAACAAATGTAAATGTAACATCCCCAAAAAGGAAATTTTTACAAGTAGGTTACTAGTGTGGATGTTTTTGTTTCTTCCAGACTCCATAAGGACCCAATGTCCTCTAATATGACCTGTGATTCAGGAAAGGAACACAAGCATGATGCATGATAATGCCTGGCCTCGTGGATATATTACCTCTGTCATGGAACCTTAGGTTAGAGCTACTTTTTCTTTAGTGTTTTTGCTAACCAACACCAAATGGATGTTAGCTATAGCCTAATTTTAAAGAGACTGACCACAGTGCTTTAAATCATCCACATGCGCCCCTTAAATTTACATGTATATTAGAACATAGCGTTAGGGATGTGGGGGTGGTGTGCTGTACAAGGGCATGTCTGAAGAAGTAAGACAAAGCTTGAAGGTGTAAGGTATCCAAAGATTAGACTATGTAATCAGATTAACTGATTGTAAAAATTGAAAACAATAGTATATTGTTTCATTTACTGTGATGTATGAGAATTGTAGTGATATTCTGTACATAAATAAATAAATAAAACAAAAATGTTACATTCTGTTCCTGTATTCTATATCATCTATCACCATTTTCTTTGCTGTCATCTGCTGTCACCTTCAGTCTAATAGGAACTATCCACCCATTAGACTGAAGCAGATTTGACACTGTACATGCAATCGCTAAATTTTAGGTCATATACGTGAAACTTGGTCTGAATTAATAATTTGACCATGTTTAATGGTAATTGCCCTAATCTATTTGTAGACTGATTTCTGCCAGTAACATTATATATGTGTGATGTTTACAATCACGGTAATGAGTGTAAACACGCAGTTAGTAATGAGACAAAGGTTGGGCAGAGTAGAGAAGGTAAAACTGTGACGAATCACTCCTGTTGTCATTGGTTCTACATAGCTAGGAGTTCACCATGGACAAACTGCCTAATGTTTAACTGGGAGTTACAATGGACAGACAGATTTCAGTGACATTGTTTGTCAAGATGGATTGAAAATTTATATCTTATAATATGTCCCCAAGATTACACCTGTGTTTACTTGTTCTGTCTGTATCAGAGACAGAACAGATGCTGTAAATATTTGCTCACACACCCTCTTTTTCTCCCAGCATAATAAACACTGGAAGTGTAAACTATTTGGCAGATGGCTACATCAAAATTCAGAAAAGTCATCTGTCTTCTTTCAATGAAATTTAACTGCAGCCAAAATGATTTATCAAAGCCAGGAAATACACGTTTTGTAATAAATTCTGTTGCAAATGCTAAAGTAACTCTAGGCCTCGTGTGTATTGATTTGGCAATTTGTTTGATGAATTCTATGCAAAGTTACATAGTAGTATGTTTTCTTTACTTTTGATCTGAATTCCCTTGTACTTTAGTTGGCAAAGTTTTCTTATACACAAGGGATATGACAAAAAAGAAAACCATTCCTCAGACGTGAAATAGCTAGATATTTTTTTGCATGTCTTTGTTTGCAAACAAATTTGCCCCAAAGCCAAAATGCTACCAGAGAAAACAGAAGCCATTTCCCTCCAAGTGGTGTTCCATGGATTTACAAGAGATGCAGAGCAATTTATATCTCAGCATGACAAAGGGGGAGAATGGTTTGTATAAGCACACAGCTTTACACATCTGATGGAGTTGGAAATGTGAAGAGTTTTGGATTGCGAATATTCATTCTAAGAACAAATAGAAATATATGTATCTGTCTGGCAGACTACTGGGTACATATCAACCCCCTCCCCTTGCTTTATCATCCGTAGTTCATCTTGTCTTGATACATTCGCTCTCTCCCTCTCGTTTCCTCTTTAGAGTTCTCCTGCTGTTCTGAACAGTAACTGTCTGTGTCCGTTGAAAGCACCTATCTGACCCAGATCATTGGAATGAGTTTTCTCATAGCAAGCATTCTGGAAACAATCCCTGGCCAAGGAATGGGCAAAAAAACATTGGCTGAATCATCAGATAGGTAAAGACCAATCTGTCACTGTATGTGTGCGAATATGCATTTGTGTGTGTGTGTACAGTCCCGTGAGAGTGCTTGTTCGTGCAGGCCTACATGCAAGCACCAATGTGTGCATTTGTCAGTGTGTGATGGAGTGCCATAGATCCTATCAACCTAATACCTCTGTTGCACCTCTGGGTAAGTGGAGTGCATCTCTGTGGTAATTCAGCCCTTAGTATGTTTGGCCTCTCATGACTGAGTGACAGAAAAAAAAATCTGGATTGAAAATAGGGGAAATGTGCGCACATGGGGGAAATAAATGCAGAGTTCACGTTAATGTTATTGGATGTCTTGGAGTGCAAGTGATCATGCCCAGAGGAGTAGGTGACAGTCCAAGCAGATTGTGTTATTTGTGTGCATTTTATCAGTGTTGTAAAACTTGGTGATAATTTGGATAGTATATAATATACATAACTGCGAAGACAAAGCAGACATTACTCAAATTTTGCTGCAGAAAAAACTTGCTGCAGAGAACATGGGACTCTACTATTGTGGGAAAGAGCAATAACATCAACTAAATGTTAAGCCTATTCATATAGATAGATACCTTGACATGTTCCTATAGAATTTGCCTATCGACTTATTCATAGTTTCATCAATTATGTCAAGCAGTTACGTTATGTCCAGTAGTAATGTGCGATACCTAGTGACGGGTCATTCACGACTGAACCAGCTCTAAGAGCAGATGCTGAAGTAGCCGACTCCTGTGGGAGAGCAGAATCTTCAGCTGCACTGCTCAGCTCTGTTGAGAATCCATGTACGCAGGGGCAGGACTTTATTTAGATGGGTGCTCTCTGGCCAATTACGTAGAAAGACTGAGATAATACCATTTTGTAAAAAAAGGAAGGGGGGGGCATTCTGAAAACTGTGTAGTCATACACGCCAGGAACACAGAGCAACAGAAAGATGTAAATGCAAGTGCGTTGAAAACAAAAAATTGGAAAACAAAATTTCTGATTGCTAACCTGCAGTAAAGAGATATACTGTATATAGTTGAAGTTGTTCATGCTTTTTCCAACCCTGTTTCCTACAAAATAAATTTGCATACAACCTCAACTGAGAGCCTGATCACATTTTTGACGTAATTGTTATGTCAAGCATATTATCGTGAATGAATGACGCACTACTGTTACTAACACGAAACAATGCCCTTTACTGTGCAGGACGGAGATGCAAAAGACTTGAGACCCACACCTGTCTATCACCGTAAAATACAGGAGATGACACGATGCTCCTCGTTCTCCATGCCATCATCGACGGTGATGTGAGAGCAGCGGTGTTTGAACCTCTGATCGAACAGTTGCACTGAAAGTTGCAAGTTGTAAGAGAGATCGATTCGCTCAAAACTGATGTCCAGAGGTAGCAAAGCAGACCCAAATCATGATACTGCTACCACCATGTATCACAGATAGGATAAGGTTCTTATGCAGGAATGCAGTGTTTAGTTGTTTGGTTGCCAAATCATTTATGCTAAAAAGCTATCCTTGGTTTCACCTGTTCACAGAACATTCTTTTTTCTGACTTATCCATACAGAACTTGGCAAACAGTAGACAGGCAGCGTGTCATCTGTGCAGAAAAGAAAACCTTGAGGTCATTATTACTACCCTATTTAGATATGTTGGAAAGCATATTTTATTGCATGCATGTATGCATTTCCCCTCCTGCAACTCTGCCACACACATTGTTAGTGGTCAATGCTCTGTTTATAGTGAATTCATAAACACTGATAGTCACTGCAAAATTTTTTTTTAGTAGTCTCCCAGGATATTGTGTAGTTACCTAATCATTACCCTAGGGATTTGTGTGTGTCATGGTTCTACTTCTGACTTAATGGCCAGCCATTCTGCTTGCTTACTCTTGTATTTGTTCCCCTATTCCCCCTCTGCATTGAACGTACACAGAGGTTACTTTTGCTCTTGAAGTCTTGCTTTATCTAGTTAAGCCTGAAATAGCATAGAGACTAAAGACAAATCAAATAATCATAATCAATCAAATAATAGTAATAATAATATGTTTTGTAATACATTTATAAGTAAAATACCAAGTATTTTGTGTATCACAGATATACAGAGGCACACACTCCAGAACCTCTAAATTGTCAGAGCAGTGTGTACGGTAGTTGAGCATTTATCAAAAATGATTGGTGTCAATGATGGTGAGAAACATATAATTCTTATAACTTCTGTCTGACTCCAGCTGGATGCTTTGATTGCTTATCATCGCCTTCTGTTTCTATTTCCCCTTTTACTGGTCCATCCATCCTCTCAACTGCTTATCCTGTTCAGGGTTATTTTTGCTAATGTACCTGAATTTTGTATCTATATAATTACCACAAGAGTTTTGGATGTACTGCCTTCTCATGAGTTGAATAGATAATGTGTGAATGACATTACAAATTAAGCATTATGAATTGAAACCGTCATTGGAGCCAAGCCCTTATCATGCAGACACAGGAGCAGAGCTTCTCTTGAAAGGAGACTCTTACACAGAAGAGCACTCAATCTACCCAAAAGTACATGCAGATATTATATAGGTGCAATTTAGAAAAGAATATATTTGATGCCCTTTAGAAATTATGTCTTCCATCAACCAATTTTATTATATATAAATTTATCTATTGACAGGGGATCATGTCTACACAAATGTCATGATATCAATACTTGGAAGTTTATTTCTGGTATGATGAAGGTTCAGGATAACTCTGCACACCTATTTTGAACTGTGTAGTATATGACTGTTGGAAGTAAGTTCCTGTGATGTATGTACAATATGTCCTTGTTTTGGTTTAGATGTGTATTTTTTCCTGTATGAGTCTTTGGTTTTCCTGTGTCAATCTTTATTATCTTGTATTTTTTCTATTTTTCCATACTGTTTTGTGCAAGTGGACCCATCCAGGACTCTCCACCAAAGTGTTTAAAAAAAAACACTGAACAAGCCACATAGGTTAGATTAATTTGAATGAGCCTGTCTTTTTCTATGAATTTAACTGTGCTACCAGCTACTAGTACGGATGTTAGGATTAACTGTGGGTTGACAAGTGCAGATGTGTGTGCGCTGTAATTCAGACATCAAATTGACAGCCTGGCAGTTCTAGGTGCCCAACCAACTGTGCTGCTGTCACAGGTTCAGGGATGGCTGCATCGATGCACCATAAGCTATTTTAAAAATAATAAAACAATAAAACACATCTGCTGCATGTGAACAGATTTGATCTGTCTTCAGATACTGTATGTCTCCCAAAATTTAGGTCCACAGACCAGAATGTAAGGATTCCCTGTAAAAGATTAAATTGCTTGTACACACACAGATTACTGCGTCTGAATTTCTTTGTGTGTTTTTATCTATGTGTGCATCTTCAGATGCTGTGCATTGTTTCTATTGTACAGTCACTACTGTAAAATTATAAAAATTGCACAAGGCATATTAGGAAATAATTGTTCACACCATCTGACCTTCAAGTTGATTTGAGTCCAGCAGTGAGAATTTTATATGACAGACTCAACTACTGTACTTGCCATAACAATTAAGATAAGAGTCAGACGCTGTAATTTAATCACACTGGGCCTCATTCACAAAAATGTTTTTCATTTATATGCTTAGATTTTTTTTTAAGAAAAGATATCATCAATCCGCGTTGGAATTCTGGTATTTGAACCTACCTATTTAGCACAGATAAACTCCACACCTGAGTCCATTAAAAAGCATGAGACTGAAGGCACGTGTGCTCACACAGGAATCAGAAATTTAGAAAGAAGTTGGTGGAGCACCCGACTTCAAATGAAAAACAGACTTCAAATGTGTTCAGCAGAGGCACCACTGAAGGATGTAAACAGCAAATGAGCTTCATACTACATCTACATTCTACAGTAATAGATATAACATACATATAGTACATACAACACACAATGATGCATGGGATGCTGTTACTTTTCGGTGAATGCTGTATCCAGAGAATCGTACACAACTGATGAATTTTTTAAAAAGTGATCTAAAAACAGAGAAAAAAATCTTCTCCGCTGCAGGACAGGTTTTCCCTCTCTGATGTTAGATATATATTTATCTGAGCTGAGCAAGTCTGTTTGCTCCCTGTTGTGAGTCAGGATACACAACTTCTAGTTATGTTACTGGCTTATCAGGAAGTTGCACATAATGTTTAATGGTGATGTGCTGCAATGTGGACTAAGGTATTGATGTATTTATTAATCTCCAAAAGCCTTAATGCTTTGTAAGATACTGCTTTGTAAGAAGTAAATGCTTTTTTTGTTCACAGTTCGACAAGAAGTCAATTTTGCATCATTTGTAAACTCCACATCAGTCAGGTTTATCTGCAAGTTCTTTCACTGTCTCGCTTCCACATACATAATTCTACTCATCTCTCTTGGTCTTTCAACTTTTGTCCAGCCAGACACACACACATAGACACAAATGAAAACAGTCCTACCTTGAGGGTGTGTGATGCATGCAGTCAGGCCTGATAAATGGAAGTGTCTAGAAAGAGGAATGAGTTGGTGCCTTGACCTCCCTCCTGGCATGGGCATCCTTCTCCAGGCTGCCTTATCACCAGACAAATGGTCAAAACGGCACAAACGTCACTCTGTAAAAAACGTAGGACACCAAGTATTTAAGCTCTGAACCTGAAAAAAATATACATATAGATATATCTATATATCTATATATATATATATCATACACAAAGGACATGCAGCTTTTCACTTCTTAATAGACTTTTTTACAACTTTTTTCAGCAAGTTGTACTTACTTTACGTGATCCAAACCATATTAGTGCTTTTTTTTTTACTCAATTCAAACTGCAGGAACATCCATTTCCAATTCTCCTTTCAAGTACATGAGGCTTCCAGAAAAAGATTTTCAATTATTGGAGTCTTAGGAAAAATAACTTCCTTGGATTAGTTGATTTACAGTGAATTGACCCAAACTGCGCAGAATCCCTGAACTCCAGATGTTCACAGTTATTGAAAACTTAAAATTTTAGATAAGAACTTGCAAACTTTGCTTATGTTAGTCTCCATCTGGGCCACTCCAAAACCTTAATGTTGTTGTCTGCTAACCATTCCTTCAGAACTTTTGCTGTGTGTTTTGGGTCATTGTCATGCTGAAATGTCCACTGGTGCCCAAGGCTTTTTTACGCCAAATGAAGGAAACATCATTGTGACCAAACAATTCCATTTCTGTTTCATCTGACCATAACACAGAAGACCAGAAGTCTTCTTCTTTGTCCAGATGAGCATTTGCAAAGGCCAAGCACGCTTTTGTGTACCTTATCTGGATCTTGGATTGTCTGCCTTGAGACATTGCCACCAGCAGAGCCCAGATTCATCAGGATGGCCTTGGTGGTGATCCTTGGATTCTTTTTCACTTCTCTCAATATCCTCCTGTTCAGCACCGGTGTCCCTTTTGGTTTCCGACCACGTCCTCTGAGATTTTCCACAGTGCGGAACATCTTGTATTTTTTAATAATACTTTGTACTGTAGCCACTGGAACTTGTTAACATTTAGATATGGCCTTGTAGCCCTTTCCTGACTTGCGAGCAGCCACAGTGCGCAGCTGCAGGTCCTCACTGAGCTCCTTTGTCTTAGCCATGACTGTCCACAAACCAACTGCAACTATTTGGAATAGTATAAAACTTTGATTTGATATGACACCTCTAGGAGTGTCCCAGTAAAAAGTATCTAAATTGTCTTAGTTTATACTATCTATCTATAGATAATTCTCAAGCACTTTCTTATAAATACTTATGAACATACATGCCCGAAGGGACAACTATCAGAGACTAAAAAGATCTAGGAAAAATGATTGTGAAAAAATGGGACACTTCCTTTCTTAAGTGTCCTATGAGAAATGGGACAACTGTCTACTGTGAATGGCAGTAAGTAAATGGCTATTGCACTTTGTATTTCTGTATATATCTGTCTGTGTGTGAAGGAGAGAGAGAAAGTGTAAGAGGGAATTGTAGACAATGGAGAGATGGTATGGTGGGCAGTTGGTTCACCAGATTTTATAGTTAATCTTTTTAGTAGATCAGTAAAAAGATAGTTAACTGAAATGCTGCTCGCTCTCTCTCTCTCTCTCTCTCTCTCTCTCTCTCTCTCTATATATATATATATATATAATATTATCTATTTATTGAATTTGTGATGAAAGGACAGGAAAAATAAAAATTTAGGAAGGTTGTCAAATGTGAACACAAAAACAAGATTGTCTGACCTATATTCTCTTGTTATTTCATGCCCCCGAGCGTGTCCTTAAAGATGTGTCTCTTCAGGTGAGTCAGCTGTTATGGAAGCATTAGTTTTGCTTGTGCTCTGCTTAATAGAGAGAGAAAGTGCAGAGGGCAAAGTATAGTAATGGGTCAGTTTATTATCAGACTATAAGTGTGTTTCGTTGAAACTACAAATAAAGGAATATATCAAATATATTAAAGAAACAACCTGACAAAAGACAGAAAAAACATATATTGTATGTTGGAACATAAATTGACATTAAATTAGTTCCTTCTGTTTTAATCTTATTTAACATAAGTGTGGAGGAGATAGAACAGCTGAGAAAGACAGAAAGACCAAACAGACTTAGACTAAACTTAGACAATTTTCTGGTAACACGTACATGTTGTTGTTTTATTTCTTCCACCATCTAGGCAGTTCTCACCTTCTCTGATAGTGAACATTGTACTGTTCTCAAGGCCGCAAAAGACAGCTATATTTCCCTGAATTCAACAAGGGTGATAAATATTAAGGAATAAAGGAAAACTTAGAAAAGTTGTGAAGGACATTTAAAAGTTATAGAAATTTTACACTGAACTAAATTCTAAACTAAATATGTTCCTTATTACCTCTTTTGGTTGTAGGCATGAGCATGTAATTTGACTAAATTCTTATACAGATTAACAATGATAAATCAAAAAGAAGAACAGTTTTAAGATAACTTACAAACCACCCTCTGAAACATGAATGAGCATCAGTCAGCAGAGCAGCATACTATGTGTGAAGCAGTCATGAGTTTTACTGGTCCTAGTAAAGTGCGCTCCATATAGTTCTGTTGTTACTCATGTCCCCATAAAGCCCTGTTTTCCTCAAGAGACACAAATACAGTATGGATACTGTGACACTTTCACACAAATACACACAAATCAATTTACTACTTTGTCACTGTGTTGTCTATCTGTGCCATTCTTTTTGTCCAACCATATACAGAGCCTTGTAAACAGTAAATTTCTGTCAAGAGAACAGAAGCGTGCACAACCACACACCAGTATTTAGGTTGCAGTGTGCCCTAATGGGCAAATAAGTCATTTCAAATGGGACTATAAATTTCTCTAGAGTTATGAGAGACAATTAAAATCTTTTCTTTCGCAGGAGGTCCAAGTGCACAATAGTTCCCCTCTGGAGCAACCATTTAGCCCTCCTCAAAGGTAATCCACAGAATTTTTCATTTAATTTTAATGCAAGACTGCAACTAATGATTACTGCTCATTAATAATGTAACACAATATCAACTGGAAATTTGTTGTTTCTATAAAATGTAAAACACTTTTTACAATGGTCACAGTTTTGCATAACTTAAAATTACTTTTTCTGGAGTCTTTTTTAATAACAAGCAGTTTAATTTAATATCTAACTTAACTTCGAGAAATTGCAATGTGTTGTTAAAAATGTTTTTTGTAGCTGCAGATTTGTCTAGTTTGATGTCAAGTCAACAATGACTCTTGCTGTTCCAGGCTTCAAACATACAGTATGTCATGGCAGTTTAATAGGATGAGGTATAGCAATAACTTTTTGACCCTTTGATTCTTGAGATTCTTACCTGTGTTTTCACTATTTTCACTAGAAATTACATTTCTAGATTCATTTTTTGGTTTGAAGCATGTTTCAACAATGCTTGGAGGTTGAAGGTTAAATAGGAATGTTTAATGAATAGATAGATAACATTAAACTGTTCTGTTACTCAGAAAACAATACAGATGTAGATACTTTTTGTGGGAATTGTTTGAGCCTAATCTGAGAGGCTTTCATTAGTTTCTTTTTGTGCTTTAGTGTAGACTTTAAATGTGTCTGTCTCCTTAAATATGACAAATTGACATATTTTAACTTTATTAATGTCTGTTGTTCCTGATAAATAAATAATTAAATTATATTTAATTTGGTGAAGTTAAATTGACTTTAACTTGGAATTCGTTCAAGATTTCAGCTACAAATGAGTCTATGCATACTGTGTTACAGAAAAACGTGCCAGGTTGACAACTCCTGGATTCCGTTTCTACCCCTGCATATTTTTTGTGCCATAACACTCACATCACAAATTCACTGTGAGTACATCTGCATTAATGATCTGCTGCAAAGATTTACATAATACATTTTATGTCAATTTAGTTAAAAATAGCTCTTAGAGGGAAGTATTTTTTTGTGTAATTCATAACATGTGAATTTTAATATCTACTGACTTACCCATATGCAGTTTACCAGAGAATAAAAAAAGCATGAAAAGCCACAGGAAGAAAACAGGAATAAAGTTATGCATTGTGGTAAATGATGTAATTCAAGCCCACTCAATGCTTTTATCTGTGAGAAATCTGTCACATCACAACAAAACACACATAATTCCCGATAGCTTTAAATAACAAATACACTGAGGCATGTACACAAGCACACACAAACACACACACATTTCAGGAAAGACCTGAAAATAAAAACAATACAAATTTACATATTACTCTAACTTGGGGATGAAAAGCCACAGGAGCATTAGTGCACATAAATACAAGCACATACACAAAGATAATATTACACAGATAACAGTACACACACCAGAAATGACAGAGTGGTCCAGAGCTGTTATGGAATACCAGGCTGTCATTTGAAGGAGTGAGAAGGGAGACTTGTGAGTGGCAGTGGTGAAGACTATGAACTGAAAAAATACAAGTGACTGGGGGGAAAAGACTGTAGAAGAAGACATGATTTACTTGAACAATTGTACAGACACTTAGAGGAGTGAGTTTAGAGAAAGTGCTGTAACCAGAGTTAGGGGAGATCAAAAGATGTAAAGAGACGAAAGGAGTGGAAAAAGATCAAACTGCAATTGATAGCTGAAAAAAAAAAAGATGTCAGCAGGACACTTCCTGACTGATGCATACACTTGATTCAACTTAATGTATTAACCTACTACTGTGCCATAAAACATCTGACACCTCAAAGGGTATGAAACTAAAACTAACTGCTGACTACCCCAGTAACAAAACTACAATGTCGTCCTAAAAAAAAATTTTTATATTTTCAAAACCATACATTCATAATAACTGGGTCTACCGGCCTGGTAGCTCAGTAGGTTAAGGCATGAGGCTAGGATACAGAGTGTCGCAAGTTTGGTTCCCAGCTACGGCACCCAGCTATACCAGGTGTGTCCATTAGTAAGATACTTAGTGCTAGCCCTCCGGGCGTGGTCTGTAGCTGCCCACTGCTCTCCCCAGAGGGATGGGCTAAATGCAGAAGGACGCATTTCACTGTACACTGTTTAACTACGTATGTGACAAATAAAATTGGAATTTATTTGAATTTAACTTTGTGACCACAATCACATTCTGTAACCTACTACATAAACAATAAAGGCATATCAATGCAAGCGTTATTAATGATAATGCCTAATATTATTTGGTTATGAACAAATTTGATGTATACAAATCCAAAGTCATGATTTGAAGTAGTTCAGTGTCACCAGAGACAGAAGCAACATCACTGCAAAGGTGGCGAGGGAAGTGTCAACTTCACCAACTTTATTAAAGTAGTAAAAGTTTTGTAAAAACGTACTTCATTACAAGTAAAAATACAGTTTCAAATGCATTAATTAGATCAAAGGACTAATGCATGCTGATAATACCAGTAAATATTATATTTGTTATTATTATAAGAATAAGCACAAGCAAGATTAGAGATTTACTGGACCTAATGTATTCTAATGTTAAAGAGGCATATGGCTCCAGTGCTCCAGGTCTGATCACAACCTGGTTCACCTCCTTCCCCAGTTCACACCTTTGGTTCAGAGGCAGCCTGCCACCACTAAAACGGTTAAGAAGTGGACAGGGGGGGCTAATGAAGCCCTGC
>JAUMHF010000005.1:11010317-11024604 GCA_032359275.1 Microctenopoma steveboyesi | reverse complement strand
GTGCTTTTTTAGTTGTTATTTCTATATTATTTATTGTTGGTGTTATTTATGGTTGTGGGTCTTCTAATTTTTCTATAACGACAGCGGCTGTATTCATGGCAAACAATTTCCCTCTGGGATTAATAAAGTGTTTTGAATCTTAAATCTTGAATGATACATAGTTTCATGATCCCCTTGGGGAAATTGTTGTTGGACAGCTGCCGGACAGTACATGTTGGCCTTAGCACGAATTTTCGGTGTCTTGCCCAAAAACACCTTGACATGTATTCTGGAGTAACAAAGCACAACCTTTGATCAAAGAACTAACTCTGGGAGAAACTACCATTGCAAAATAGAAGTTCCTCAAAGTTGTACAAATTTGTGTATAACTTTGCAATATTGTTATTATTGTAATTCTTAAGTAGTTTGTCTATCTGACTATCAGCCTACTATCCCTGATAACATTAGGTGTCAGTATACGTTTTACTTAGTTAAAAAAGATGTATACGTACATGACCAGCTGGATTATTCCACGAAGACTGCTCACGTAATGAAAATTAATTCGCTACAGCGAATTAAGTGAAACCGATGAAACAGACAGTTGACAGCTTCAGTTACATTAAATGAGTTGAAATCTTGTTCAGTGTCAACATTGAACACTGACTAAGTAAATGACACTGTGGGTCACCATGGCATTAATGTGTGTGTAAGCATAACTTCTAATAAGGTTTATTAAGTTCTGAACTTCAAATGTTCAGCTGTGACCCTGACTTAACTTCTATTGTGAGGTGTTTTTTTTATATTAAAATTGTAATTCTTATCAGGTTGAAGCCAGCTTAAGCTGTGAAGTTATCAAACTTCATCAACCAATAAGAATAAAGGTTTAACAAACAGATGTCAGTCAAGCCCAGCGCCTAATGCCAATAAAGTCAGTGAACCATATTAACACCCTTTGATTTACAATAGCAGATCAGGCAAATAACCAATATGAATTCTATAAGAAAGTCTTTTAGTCAATGTTTTAATTTATAAGCCATTGTGGGTAGATTAATAAATAGTTTAATCCAGCTTTCTTTAAATAAGACTTAGTGTTGAAGCACTGCTCAATGTTTCTGTGGTTCCAGGCTTTTACACCACCTTTCACAAGATTGAAGTGTTCAACAGCATGGAACGTGCATATCTTGAACTTCTCAGCTACAGTTACACTTTGACAATTGCCACTGCCTTCTGTAGTAGTAAAATCAACAGAACAGATCTAATGGGAGTCTTGCCTCCAAGAGAACTCTACAGTAAGCTGCATTTCTGTCAGTGTGACAGAGTTGACATGCAGCCATCAAAGTGGGTGCCGATTTCAAAGATTAGAAATGGAAATGGGAAACTGGCAGGCATGTCTTTCGGACCTTTTTGTAAGTGCATTAAAGAGTGTCTGCAATCATCTCATGTGTTATCATAGATCTAACATCTGGAACGACCTTCTGTTTTAAACGAGTCCACAGTTCACTTGATTTATCCGCTGTAGCTGTGTAACACAAAGATTTGTTTACAGTTTCTGTCTCGCTGTGTGTATAGGTATATGATGTGACAGAGGGAGCGACGGGGACCTGGCTGTCAGAGTCTCACTGATTCATCTTTTTCACATTTTACCAACATGTCCTGTTGGAAAGTGTTGTCTCTGAAATCATAACTATGAGACATTCCCGGGTTCTTCATTTAGGAAGGCAGGAAGCAGTTTAGTTAGAGTAACAATCAGTTTTAATTATCAGAACAGTAAGAGTTTCCAGCGCTGGGCTGGACTGCTTACACCTAACAGACATAGCGTCAGTCAGTGGTCAGTCCAACTACTAACAGTCAGATTACAAGAGTCTTTATGTATGGAATGGTATAAAGTAGCCTCCTCTTCTTCGTGTCATCTCCTGATTGGCTCATCTCCCGGGAGCCTGCAGAGTTTCCTGTTCCCGCGCTCCTGCCTCCTGCATGTAGCTGCCTGTGTCCTATGCAAACAAGCACTAGGACCACCTGTGGGGCAAAATTGTCACAGTCCTCTAACTCCAAGTGAACCATTTGCTGACCCCCCAAGCCTTCTTACAATAAAACAAACATTCATGGCCCAATGACCAATGTTTTACCCATATATTATTGATCAAAATATACAACAAAAGTAACTTTGGCCCTTAGATCGTCCAGCTTGTTCTCCAGTGTACATTGGCCAGATGGATACTAGGCAGTGGTGCATGGTGCACTTGCTGGCTCAGCCTGTTTTAGATGCCAGCATGCGTACCCTGGCGTTTCTTTGCCCTGAGCCTTGGGCGGTCGTCCCATCTATTGTTGTTGTCTGGGCCACGCAGTATCTCATAAACTAATAAGTCAGCTTAGTTTGGTAGCAGCCTGGTAGCTCAATGGGTTAGGCGTCAGACTGGGATGCAGAAGGTTGTGGGTTCGAACCCCATCTGACTCCTAATCCATCTCCTACCAGGTGTGTCTCTGAGCCAGACACCCAGCGCTAGCTCCTTGTAAGTCGCTTTGGATAAAAGCGTCTGCCAAGCAAAGTAAAGTAAAGTAAAGTACATGCAAAACAGACAAGACAAAACAATAAATAAGAGTGGTATTGAAGGTGTCTGGTCGTAGCTGCGCCATGTTATGGATGTCAAACAAATCAAGTTGCCACTAAAAAACCTTTTTGGGATTACCATGACCTAGATCAGTGGTTCCCAACCTTTTTCCCAAGGCACCCCCTATTTTTCTAGACAATTTTTTTGATGACCCCCCCGGCGGCGAACACCCCCAACCCCCCCCGCGACGACACGACGGACAAGCACCCCGAGAATAACAGAAACAGGAGATCATATAGCCAATAGGGAAAAAATAAAGTTGGCTGTATATAAATTGGAGTTACCTCTGGGCCCATTTCACACATGGTCATTGTTTCCCATTTCATCTCCTTCCAGTCTCTTCTTGTGTTATCATCCACCTTTCCACACATTTCTTGTCAAGCCCTCTTGATTTCTTTTGCCTCATTTCTTCTCATCTTCCTGTCCCACCTTCTTTTTGTAGAATTGTCTTCCCTCATAAAGGTTCTGAAACATTGGTGCCACCCCTCTGTAAACTGCATATATGACCTGACAGCCACATGAATATTCACACACATGTATGTCTATGTGATTCAGCAGCATATTAACATACAAGGGCAGACAGACTCAGCCACACACATAGGTCCAGAAGGAACAAAGAAGATGAATGACAAGTGACGTACTGTGCATGAAGAGGGGCTCTGGTGATATTAAAAGGCCTTGTGGAGAGGACTGTGTGACCTATTTTGTGCATCCTTTCTGCCATCAGTTTTGTCAACATCCTTCCAGTGTACATTTTGATTGGGTTAGTAATCAAACACAAATGATCACAGCAGCATGTTTGTGTGACAGCTTACATTATTTTAAACACTCATTGGGTTTATTTAAGTATATACGTGTAATGCTGTGATGTGTTTTTGCTGTGATGTGTTTTTTCTTTCCAAATGTTCTTCAAAGGTGGTCTCAGCTAGCCGAATGGAACTTGCCAAGTCATTCCACCAGCCAGGGACAACAAAAGGAAGATAAACTTGACGGAAACGGATTTTTAGCCCTGTAGACAAGCATCAAGGATTTTACCTTAATGCAAGCAGCTACCAAGCTGCATTTTGGACCCTCTGGAGGGGCTTGATGTCGAGTGCAGAAACTCCAGACAATAGTGAGATGAGATTGGATCATCTGCGAGCAGCTCTTGTAGCACAAAGGTTATCTACTATTGCTAGGAGGGAGGTCTCAGTGTATTGTCCTTTTCTGAAACCAGACTGAAAAGGGTCAAGTAGATCATGTGTAGAAAGTTGTGCCAGGACAGCACGTTCAAGAATATTTGCAAGAAATGGAAGGTGGGAGTCTGGGTGGTAGCAGTCCTATAGAGAAAGGTGAGGAACCTTTACCAAAGTGATAAAAAAGCTGTCATGTGTGGAAAAAGGAAGGATGATCCAAACCATACAAGTTAATTCGCGAGGCACAGCCATTGCAGTGTCTTGGTGCATTAACATGCACACTAAAAAATCATTATTGGTTTTCTGGAGTCATCAGATTATTAGGTCATCGTGTAATCAGCATATTTGTTAATCAGATAACAGCAGTTATGTGATTATGAGAAAACGGATAGTCACCTGGATTGTGTATAAAGAAAAAAAATAACATTTTTATTTTTTAATTTTTATTTTAATTTAATTTTAAGCCAAACGCTCTTTTCTAGTTATGGAGTGTAAACAAAGTTTTTGAAATTGTTTATTTAATTATTGCATTTCTGTTGCAATCTGTATATCTGATTACTCAGATTTTGTAAACTGGTCCACTGATTGGGCTTACATGACTGGTTCGAGAACAGGTCCACTAAATGTTTGATGATGTAACTCATGATAGCACCAGAATGAACTCCGGGGTGCACAGAAAGATTTCCACTGCCAAATAATACGGACAAAACTAATAACATTATATTATGCAGCAAGACAATAATCCAAAGCCCATTGCCAACGAACTTCAGAGAAAAGGGAAGTTTTGTAAGGTTAGCAGATCTAGTGTTTATGAGGAAACTACAGATATTGATTAGGACAAGATTAAATTGAAGAGCTCAGTTATGAAAAGTAAAAGTAGGAAATTGTCAATATGATATTTCCTATAAGGTCTAGTGAATGTTGGACCCAAGGGGCGACTGAATACTAAACAGTAAGTATTAAGTTGCATGGTGTTGAAATGAGTGGCTCTACTGCTGTTGCTAATGACCTCCCAATCATAATCAATGGTTTGAGCTCAAGCAGAAACTGGAAAAGAGAGACAGGTGAGCATGTCAACTGCAATGAGGGAAGACAGACTCAGGTCAGTGTGCCTGTAAGTAAAGGCTTTGCTTCTCTGGAGGTAAGTAGATATGAATTTCACACTCTCACTGCAGGAGGCAACAGAAGCCACAGCTCGAGCAGGGCAGGAGGCAGAGAAGTCAGAAGGTAGGTGAGCACAAGATTGTGAGTCGGTCTGAGAAATAAATCCACATTCTAAAACAAAGGTCAGAGAGAGTATTTCCTTAGGTTGAATATTAGGCTGGAGAGTTGTTAAAAGAAGGGAGCAGATCTGGAGGGTGGGTGGGTTCACAGGTGAAATCAATCAATGTGGTTACAGGTGTGAAGTGAGTAGGACTTAGGGACGGACAACATAGGAAGTAGTGAAGATTTCAAAATAAAACAATGTTCTGACTGTGGTATGTAAGTTCTATGATATTACATCAAATCTTACTCATATTTTTGTCCCTGCCATCCTGTTGCTGTATCTGCTGAACACATACGGAACCAAAAATAAATATTGAGCATATAATCAATTATTGGTATAATATTGGAATGTTAGCTGTATATGACAGTGTCTAATAAACACAGATGAATCCTGGCATAGTGGCTCTATTCCCCAGTGCAATGTATTAATTACGTAAATGCACATACACACACACACACACGCGCGCTGGCATTCTGACTCCTTCCCTGGGCACAGCACATAAATCTTCCCTAATAACAGCAGTGGCATTTCAGCAACAATAGGGATTACACACAACCTCTGCTGAATGGTCCAACACCCAGAACACACACAAACAGCCATACACACAATCAAGATACACAATATGTAGCAAGTTTGTCAAGTTCTACCAGAGAAAGAGGGAGTTAGAGAGGAAAAAAGAGGGACAGAAAGAATGATGGAGAGTAGAAATGCTTGTATTGCTTCTTCCAGTCTTCCTGGTATCTTCATTTTGTAATATAACATACGCAGTTGGTGTTTATTCAGTTATTAAATTACAATAAAAATAATTAAGCTTTTAAGGATTAATG
Source organism: Microctenopoma steveboyesi (assembly GCA_032359275.1). Taxonomy (NCBI): domain Eukaryota; kingdom Metazoa; phylum Chordata; class Actinopteri; order Anabantiformes; family Anabantidae; genus Microctenopoma; species Microctenopoma steveboyesi. The sequence continues at coordinate 11,018,747 of JAUMHF010000005.1, read as the reverse complement.
TTTGATTGTTTGCATTTGAATAGACAATGTTGCTGTGTACTCTTGTTCTCTAAAAATAAAAAAAGAACAAAAAAAGCCTTTTATAAAATTGCTGGGTTTTTAAAAATCTAAAAAAAACCCAGTTGGACCTATTTTAGCATCACCGTTATATTTAGAAATAACAGTGAGCAGCATACAATGTTGTCACTGCAGAGAAAACGGACAAAGCTTTACATAATATAGATTTTGTTTTTTTTGCAATTGTATTGGCAGATTTATTTTTTTAATATTTGATATACAATATAGATTTACCTTTCTTGTGTGTTATTTTAATTGTAATTAAAAAACATGATTAGATAAGTTACATTTCCCTTTTTTTTAACTCGTTCTTTTTTTTTTTTTAAACCTCCAAATAAAATAAAGGCCAGTGTGTACTTTTTCAGCTGTAAACCAGTGCAATAGTTAATAGAAACAGAAAAGATGCCAAATGTTTTCATTGTTATTTTGACTTTACAGGTTTTTACAATTTGTTAGCTTTGTATCTTCCACACAGACAGCATGTTGTGTGTGTCTGTGTGTATAGCTGTAATGTAATGGGGAAAAAATGCAAAAAATAATGGATTCTCATATGTCTCGCGCCCCCTTTGACCAGCTAATTGAGTAACACTGCCCTAAACCACCAAGTATCATTGTGCATCGTGTAAAAAGCTGATTTGGTCATGGTGGCCCAGTCTGTGAGCACAGACTGGCAGAGTAGCTTCCAGGAAGTCACCTGAAGTACTACTTTAAGTGAGATAAACTGATGTTTGAACTAACTAAAACATATATATGTAACATATATCAGTATCACAGCTAATGCATATTTTACTATTACTATTAATATTTTGTATACTAAAATATTAGTATTTTAGTATTGACTGTATCGTCAGATCCAAAATAACCCCCATAGAATGGAAAGAGATGGTTTCCATAAATTGCCTGTCCTGTAAATGTTAAACCTGTTGATTAATAGTGAAAAAGGGCAAACCTCAAGCTCACAGATGTATTCTTCTGTGATATGTTCCCACTGGGTGCTGGCTGTTTTGACAACTGCGCGTTCCAAGCTAATGTACTAATGAGGAATGGTGAATGAGAGTTTTTGAAGCGTCACCACAAATAATTAAAATTTGTTAGGTAGTCACACTATTCATCACTGTCATGCTATCTCAATCTCCATCTGGCGAAGTTTAGATACAAATGCAAACTGCAGCTGCAACTGAACATTAACTTTAATTTTAGACACTATATTAATTCCTATGTTGCATTAACATCTGGTGATGATACTTCTTAGATTCTACATAGCACAACCTAAATAGTAAGTATATGCATGACTTACAGGTGTAACAGAGCACAAATCATAACATTTTTTGTACTTGATTCTGTCCAGTTGTACTTTTTTACACATTCTATGTGTATGAGGCATTTATATATCGCTTTGGATAAAAGCGTCTGCCAAGCAAACTAAAGTAAAGTAAACTATGTGTCTCTGTACTGTCAGTAAATATTGAGAAAGGAGGAATATTTACAATTTAGATCATGGCTGTATGCCAAATAACATATACTTTGAAATGAATTTTTCAGCTTCTTACTGTAGAAGGTTTCTGTTTATAATGTTTATGATTGTTCTGTCAAATTACTGCTTAACAGTGATAGGTAGTTGGCAATTATACTGTAGTGAGTTCTGTTTGTAATAATATGCATTCTATTACATGGATTTTACATGAAAATAATATGACCTATAAGTAATGCCAAGTCAGAATGTGATTTAACAGCAGTTTTTGATACCACAACCTAACCAATAAGAATTGGTGTACAGTCATTATGTAATGTTTGTGGCCCCAAAACAACTGGTGGAGATTCACGAGAGTGAAGTCCAGAAGAGTGATTTTCACACATTGTGACTCAGGACTCTCCCATATAATTACAGCTATTGATAAGAAGCAGCAAGCACTTATTTCTAATTACTGGTCTCTCTGTTAGGTAACAGCTGTTGACTAGATGATGCATTTTCAGATATTTCAGAATGGAATTGGTGTAATTTTTAGAAACCGGTATAGAAATGAAACGGAGGATTAGAAAAGAACACATGAAGTAATTTAGGAAACTAGAGAAAGAGCCACGCGTAACACCAAGAAGGATGATGTTTGTATATTTTACATACTGTAGCGTACTATACTACACTGCTCAAAAAATTACAGCAACACTTTGAAAACCCATCAGATCTCAACTGAAAAAATAATCACGCTGGATATCCTTACTGATATGGAATGGGTAATGTGTGAGGAGCAAAAGAATGCCACATCATGTGATGAAAATGTATCTAATAATCTGAGGCTCGTCCTATTTGCTAAACTATCATTGCAACAACTCAAAATGGTACACAGTAGTTTGTATGTGTATGGATAACCTTAGTGTCCGGGAGTATCTCATCCCTACCGGACAGTCTGGGGTGCAGCCGGGCGGCATAGGATGGACCTAGATATGATGTCACAGAGATGTAATATTGGAAATAAGTCAGGAGAGCATGGAGGTCAGTCAATGGTATCACTTTGTCGTCCTCAGGAATTGCCTGCATACTTATGCCCAAGGAGGAACCCAGGACCCACTGCACCAGATAAGGGTCTAACAATGAGTATCCTGATACCTAATGGCCTTTACAGGTCTGTGCATCAACCCATGGGTATGCCTCCCCAGACAACACTGACCCAACACCAAACCTAACATGTTGAAGAAAGTTGGGGAAAGCATAATGTTCACTGTGGTTTTTTTAGACCCTTTTAAATCTGCCAATTCCAGCGTTCTCTGGCAAAAGCCAGTCAAGCTCCACGTCGTTGAGCAGTGAGCACAGGGCCCACTAGAAGATGTCAGGCCCTTAGGCCACCCTCAGAAACATTCATGCCAATGGCCCACAGCAGGTCACTTTGTAGAACTCTGGCATACTCAGAGGGAGTGGGACTGTCTGTGCAACCCCTGTAGTATCCAGTTATTACCTAATGCTACCAGTAGTGACACTGACCCTAGTCAAATGCAAAACTACTGAAAAGTAATGAAACAATTATGAGAATATCTGTGGCCTCCATCACTGTTTTTGGGGTAATCTCATTGTTGCCCCTTTATTGCACCTGTTAATAATGTAATTAACACTAACACACCTAACACTGATTTCAGCACCCATTGCTACAGTATTCTTCAATGATCTAGACACAAGCAAATGCAGAGATACAGAAAAAACTTTGTCTTCATACCAATTTCATGTAATTTAGTGCTCTGGAGTAAAGATTTTTTATACTGTTTATGGAGGGAAATGGGAGATAGACAAAAAACATGCTGAGAAGTGAGCTCAGATGGCGAGGCAGTGTTTGGTTCTTCAGAGAGATCTAAAAAGCAGAGGATTCCAAGTCATCTCGGAGGAATATCGAAATGCACAAATATCCAAATAGATTTGTCTGTTTTCAAATGGCCATTGTCAAAGCAGGCACAGGGGAGGTGTAAGGCTCTGCTGTGCTGGGACACAAAAACAGATGATTGTTTACAGCAAGGATGCTACTGTTGTCTTTTTTGTTTTCCTTTAATTCACTTGTTCTTGCTTAGAAAATAACATTTTCTGTGAAGCATCTGGGGAAATTACCTTGGGAAAACATTTTTTCCCTGCCTCTTCTTCTGAAGATGGAGGCGATAAGGCATACCTTTCTACGATATAATTTGTAACAGTCTCTCTGTCTCTCTTTTACTTTGCCTACCTGTCTGTCTGGCTCTCTATGTCTGCCTGGATATTTCTTTCTCTGCTTTTGTCTCTGCAATCTCTTACAGATCTTGTCCTAACAATACCCTGATGTCAGAACAAATATGCAGGTCCCAGTGTGTGTATAATAAGGGTGAAAAGACACATGTGTGACAGAAGGTGTGTGGGTGAGGAGAAAAGAAAGAGAAGACCAAAAATTATATAGGATTTATTCTACCAAGTACTTTTATCTTTCGCCTTTTTTGCCCCACCTCTAGCATCTATTTTGTTTGCTTGCTTCCATTTTCACCTTTGTGTCTGTGCTTGACTTCTTTTTCTGATAACTATTAACAGCTGTGTGCCAAGAAATGGGTGGTTTCATTAACAAACCAGAAATTAAATGAGTTTATTCTTAAAAAGTCTCAATGATAAAAAACTGTATTAATGTTTAATATCAGAATTATGCTGATGCGTCCTCGAGGCTGTCTATTATTTTTATGTGTTTGTGAGTGTGTGACTCATCTGGAACATAAAGGGCAGAGTGCACCTGTCTGGTAGGAAGATAGTGATTCTAAAGAAGACATTCTATCTTATTCTTTAAATAAGTACATTTCAGGCCTGATGGAAAAGATAGAATGACATGTAGCCATGATAAGAACCACAGTGCATTGGTATATACATATGTGCACACAGAGTAACATTCGCACACATGCACTCTGATTAGATTAGCTAAAGACTCTCTAATGTTGCCACTGCCTAGAGTAATGCATCTCTTCTCAGAATGTGTCTGACTGCATGAAAGAAACCACAACAGTGGTCGTACGTGCCATGGTTTTACTCTGTGGGTGTACCAGGGCCATCTCGTGGAACCTTTGGCTCACTCAGATGACCAATGGCCTGCTGCACAATAAATTTCAGATCTCTGGGAAGAGAAACCACTGAAATATTAGTCACTCCAGGTTGCCACCAGCTGCTGCACCTCACTGACCTAATCAATAGATTGTATCAAAGGAGTTGGGCAAACCCCCCTCTGCGATTCAGCGAGGCAACCCGTTTACCATGCTGGAAGACCTGGGAAGGCTAAAACAAACAGCAGTAATGTGCCCACATCACTGTATTCTTACCACATATGATAGTGTTGCTTTACACATGGAACACACTTCACCACAACCTTGGCTCAATTTGTCATTTATTAATCACTCACAGGGCGGTGTTGCTATGGACACTAAGAAGAATACACAGGTTGCTCGTCCAGTCACCTAGGTTTATCCCACGATGCCATTAATCTGGCTTCTAGGTTAGAGGAGCAAATCCCTAACTCACAGCACAGCAATAGTATGTTCTACTTGGACAGTAGATGTTTCAAAATATAGTATGAGATAGTAATCCCAATTACTTTTAAATTGGGATTAAAAACCAATCCGCTCAATGGGCAGCCATTTAGAGCCGCTTAATTGTGCACCATAGTGCACAGGTATGGTAATATGTTCAAGTCCAATATACATACATTTATTTATGTTTATTGTATTGTATTTTATTTTGAAGGAGCTCTAATTTTGTGACATTGTTTTGTTTAACCTCTGACCTTTCAATTACATCATTTATCACAGCTCTTTCTTTTTCTGGCTGAAAAGAGAAGACACTGCAGACCGACTACACTTGGCCACACATCTACACCTATGTAAGGAGTGTAAAAGAAAAAGTTGCAACGAAACCCCAGCAGTCATCTTCCAAATTGTCACTCTCCAGCCAACAAGGCACTGTTAATTTTATAATACAGACAGTATGGGGCATGATGTAAATCACTATTTCTGTTATTTGGTTATTCAATGTCAGCCAACATTTTCCATCTTTTGTTGTTGTCATAGTGTAGCTTTTTTCTGGGCATTAGCCCAACCCTCCTCTTCCTCGCTGAACATGGCCTACAGTCTTTGCATGATGGAGTGCTAACCTGCTATAAAGCTTCCTTGCTTGTCCATTTCCTGGCTGTTGTTAAAGTCGATGTGACAATTTTTATGCTTGTATCCCAAGACCCTGACATGTTAGATTCGACACTTTGTGAGAGGTTTGTGGTATGGACTCAATTGCCAGAGAGACAGTCGGAAGGTTAAGATATTTATTGTGATGAGTGGTATGTGCGTGACTGTGTGAAGCACACACAGTGCTGCTAGGGTTTAAAAGCTAATGGTCGCAGATTTTTTATGGATGATTTTGAAACTGATGGACCTGTACAAATCCAACTTGATAAGTATCCCTAACTCCTCTGCACATCTCTTTGGTACTAAGAAGATGTAATTTATATATGCATAATAGAGACTGGCTTAAATATTTCATCAAGAGTGATGCTGCTTTCGTTTACTGATGCTAAAGATTTTGACCTTCTCAGTCAAAATGTGATCCAGTTTTCAAGGATTTAACATGTAGCAGCCACCAATAAGGAACACGGGAACATTTTACACTGTTTTAGATTGTGGAAATAAAAAGAGCAACATGTAGATAAAGGAAAACAAATGATGCTAATTAATACAGATCAGCTCCAAAAACATCGCTACTACACGTGTTGTTTGAGCTCTTCATTTCCTGTTTGTATTTTCCTTGTAAATAATACGTCAAGTAGGTGCTTAACAGTACAGAGGAAGGAGAGTTCATGGAGCTTACACTGTTCAACATGCAAAAGTACAGAAACACACACAGGTAAAACCTTCACTTAACCATGGACTCAGTCCCCATCTGAACAGACCTAAAAAGACAGTCAGTGACCAGTGTTTAGGAAGAAACCAACCAAAAGACTATTACTCAGCCATGCATTCAACAATCTTTTACTATCCATTCTTTAACAAGCATTGACTTCCAAATAGGACACGCATTGACTTCAGAAAGGAAGTCTCTGAGAAGTGTGGCCTTGGATGGGGAAGTATTGACTTCAAAGCACACTTACACACATTAGATTCAAACGTGGTAGATTCAAAACAGCATTAGCCTCAAATGAGTCATCCTTCATAGTTTATTGACTTCAAACGGAGAGAAGGAGGCAAACAGCAATGTACCAGGTTAGTTATTTGTTATTTAAGTCCTTTAAAAAAAGGTGGGAAACAGGCTCTGCTGAGAGAAACAGTAAAAAGATAGAAGTTCAGTTTTTTATCATCTTCTTAAAAGTGTATGAAAAAGTAAATGAAAACTATATATGGGACACTTTATTACAAAAGATTCCAAAGCTCTATGATGGTAAAAGAATGTTTTATGTATGACGTTTATGTTCAACAAATATTTAGATGTATCTTTTTTACAGGTACACAGCAAAAAGGGAAAAATAATTATTATTTTTAATAATTTCCAGAGACTAAGGTTTAATAGCTTGTAAAGAAGATGAAGGCATTTATATGTTTTAATCATGAAATGTACACACTCGGTTGGTGATTTGTTGAAAAATGTGGTTGTAGTCAAATTATATATTAAGCATGACAAATAATTATTTAGGTAAATTCTGTATTAATACTGTAAGGTCTTAAAGCTTACAAAGTGATGTGCCATGAGATAACCTGAAAACTGAATCTAATTGACTAATTAACTGAATAATGTACTGTGGCTTTTCTTGTTTCCTGCTTTTCATGTGCCGGGAATAACTCGAAACTTCAGCACCAAACACTTTAGGAACTACCAGACCACTGTCATCAACGGGAGCCCAGTGGAGAGCATGAGCGACTTCAGATACCTCAGTGTTCACATCACGCGGGACCTCTCATGGTCCTTTCACATCAACACCGTGGTGAAAAAGGCCCAGCAGCATCTATACCACCTCAGGCGCTTGAGAGATTTCAGACTGCCCACCAGGGTGCTCAGGAACTTTTACACCTCCACCATAGAGAGCATCCAGACGGGAAACATCTCAACCTGGTTCGGGAACAGCACCATGCAGGACAGACAGGCTCTACAGAGAGTGGTGCGATTGGCAGAGCGCATCATCTGCACTGAGCTCCTTGACCTCCACTCAATCTACAGCAGGTTGGTGCTTGATCAAGGTCAAGAAGGACTACAGTCACCCCAGCAATGGACTGTTCTCTCTGCTGTGGTCAGGAAAACGCTTCCGTTCTCTGAAAGCCAACACAGAGAGACTGAGGAGGAGCTTCTTCACACAGGCAATACGGTCTCTCAACCAGACCGCTAATCAGGACTAACACCCCTCGCACATCACACTATGCACATTACATTACACCCATGGTCACAATCATAGGTACTCCCATGCACAACTGCAAACACCTCAGATATTCAAGGTCAGTGTACTTTACATTTACGTTACATTGCACATTCATGCACATTTGCACTCTACATATTGTAGATTACAGAAATTGATCATGGACATCTACATACATGATCAGATACACTTGCATAGTTGCACATCTGGTCAATTCCATATCCATATTTCCTTACATCTCCATACCTCCATATTTGGTTATTTGGTCATTTCCATATTTCATTATATTCCTCTCAATACTCTCTGCACATTGTATAGATTTTCCTTCCAAACGGTGCTTGACCGGGGCCACGAAGACCAGGTAGGACCTCAGCCACCTCTGGAATGGACTGCTCAGGAATGGCCTGAACAGAAATGGACACCGTGGATTGATTCTTTTTTTAACACAGTGTTAAAATTGTTGTTTTACCTTGCTTACATGTTTCGGCTACAGCTGTAG